>CM046997.1:109415270-110015270 GCA_025698465.1 Gossypium longicalyx | reverse complement strand
AATAGACCATAAAATTTGGGGATCAAAATATAATTTTACCATATGAGAATTTAAGTGTAATTTTTTTCTATTTTGAGGACGACCGATACCCTTACCTACCCTTATACTTTTTATTAAAAAAAAAACCTTTACATCATGTTACAAATGTTGAGATTTAAATCCGAACAAAATCTTTCACAGTTTTTGCACATTACATAATATATTATCATCCACATAACATGGAAAATAGACCCCTATACTTTTTTTTTCTTTCCCTAAAGTTGACAAATGTGAATGATTGACCTTTCTTTTTAGACTCTATGAAAGTGATCTTATCACTCCCTTGACAAAAAGCAGCCAATGAAACATTGACTAATGGGATTAAGTGACAAAAAATTGAAACTTTATGAAATTAAACAGGAGGATGGGGGTGTCATGATTCATGGACTATTAATTTTCTTCATTAAAGGTCCTCATAATGCTTTTAAAAAAACCTTTTGCCGTAATTACTTAGCTTTTTTCTTTTTCCTTGTTAGTGAAGCAAACCAAATGAAGAAAATTATTGTTACACTGTTGGGATTAAGAGTTAAAAGAATTGGTAAAAACACCTCTTCAGTCCTTCTTGATTTCGATATTGAAACAAATTGGTCCCTCTAAAAGAATCGAAGAAAGTGAGCAACTAAAGACAATTAATCATAATATTAATATTTTCCACTAATTATATATATGTATATATAAAATTTTTAGGGCTAAATTTACTATTATACGAATCAAAATTATACACAATTAGGAAAAAAAAAAAGCAATGTGATTGATTAATTATTCTTAATTGTTCATTTTCGAGATTGATAGAGAATTAATTACTCTAATTTTTTTGAGAGTTACCAATTTACTTAATATCGAAATTGAAAGGGATTAGAGAGAATTTTTCAAGTAAAGAATTCTATCAATAAAGCAAAATAGGGAGGAAAAAAATGAAATTTCAAAAGAGTACAACCAAAGCTTACATGTTTGATATGCAAATGAAAGTTGACTTTGGCACATATGGCCAAGACAGTGATCATGTGCCCAGCAAATCATAGCATAAGAGCCATAATAAAAATGTAAAAAAAAAAGAAGAAGGAAAATTAGACCAAAAACACATGATGAAAATAAATAAAAATAAAGATGCTGTGCATGAACCAAATGGGAACCAAGAAAAATACAACCAGACAAGCTCTTTTGATAAGCACCAAATAGACAATTGTGCATGAAGTTGACTTTAGAGCCAACTTAGAGTTGTCACGGGGTCTCAAACTCTATCTAGAATTCGGAATGATCGAGATTTAATCATATCATTATATCGACATATTTTGATATTTTTAAAAGAATTATATTAAAATTTTATTAATTTTAAAGGATCAAACTATAATTTTTTCATTTTACCTTGGTCAGCTGATAATCAACAATAGGATCATGCAAAAGTATATGAGAATATATATATATATATATATATCTATATATAGAGAGACATATGCACGATTAAAATAAGAACAAATCACTAATAAAGATGTACAAATCTTTGAATTAAAACACTTTTTTTTTTTATGTTGTATCTTACCAAACTACTGTTAATAAATACAGGGTAGGCTATGTTTCACATGTTGATAGGGCATTAAATGAGTAAAGGTGATGTTTTCAATTAAGTCCTTGTAATCAAATATTTGTCTTATAATGAGAGGTCAACTTTCAACAGAAATTTATTTTTAAAAGCTTATAAGTATTTTCATGGTAGGTAAGCATTACTTTCATTGCATCATTGCTGACCGGAAAGTTTTATATATATGGTAAAATTTTCATAAAGGCCCTTGTATTAGGTGTCAAATTACATTTTACTTCCTTTATTCAAAAAATGGGGAAATTAGCTTCTATACATTAGACCAAAAAGCAAATTGGGTCAATTCTATTAAAAATTGGCATGGCTAATAAAATAACCAAACAATACCTTACACTGACGTACATAGACCAGTTTTTAACAATAAAAATGGATGAAATTTTTACAAAATGACCAATTTACTCTTTGTCTAATGTATAGGGACTAATTCGCCTATTTTTTAAGTAGAGAGGTCAAAATGCAATCCAACTCTTAATACAAGGGCCTCTATTGTAGTTTTACCATAAATATATATATGTGTGTTAAAATTGATCTCTATGTTTTTGCAGCTAAGTATGTTGGTTTTGAGAGTCAACTTAAGAACTCAATGGTCCTGAATTTGTTCACCATTTAAGATTAAATGATAGGAAAATGACTGAAGGCTGTGCATGAAAAGGACCTTACATCAACTGTTGATAAAAAAAAAAAAAAAAACCCAACCATGTTTGCTGAGGCATCAGCCATTAGATGTTGCTGAAATGATTAATTAATTTATTTTTCTTTTAAGACAAATGCCCATTTGGTTAAGTCAACCAAACACTAAAAAGGGACTTTTGCTGCTTACTTAAATTAGTGTTTGGTACATCATCACTACCTCTAAATTGTATAGCATGATAGTCATAATGTTCCACTTACAGACCCCATTTCTAAACTCTATCCATTTGCCATAAAGTGAGTATTATTACAACCTTGTTTGCTGTTGGGAGCATATATTCTGTACAGATTTGCAGATATTACTTAATTTAATCAAGTACAACTGGTGACAAATGAGATTCCAGTTCTAGATATAGAGTTTTAAAAACAAGAAAATCTGATAGGATTTGAGGAAAAAAAAAAAGAAGAAGAAGAAGAGATTTTGAAACTTTGGATATCTTATCAGCTTTGTCTTTGTTTTTGGACCTCTAAAAAAGGTTAGTGCTTTTAGGTTTCATTAGTTCCTCTCCCACCATATATACAAATTTCAACTATGCTTCCCATTAAAACGTGTAGAACATTGTCTACCACTGAAAGTGACAGAAATTGGTAAAAGAATAATATTTTAAAATCCAATTGTTGAGAGACACGCCTCTTTTCGAATAAATTTTTAAAGTATGATCTGTTGGACAGTTGATTGAATCTCTCTATAATGATCTATATACTATGGGTTTGAAGTAGGCGAAAGTAAGGGCCCTAACCCCATTTAAAATAAAAAATTATAGCTTTAATCTCTTTAATATTTATAAAATTTTTAACTTTACCTTTACTACTAAGTACGTAACATACACGTGTCCTTACCATAATGTAAAAGTATGATATTAACTATTGTTAAGAAATTTAGTCGACTGCTCAACAGATGATATTCTAAAAATTTTGTTTAGAATGATTTAAAAGTAATTTCACACAGTCCAATCCTTAACTACTAGATGTGCCAATTTTTTTCCCATAGGTCAAAGCAGATTCAATCTCTCATTGTTTGTGTCATGTCAAGGAGAGAGGTGGTGAAACCCCTGAAAATGTTGCCATTGGACTCTAAAAACTTGGGGCTGTATATTATATTATATTAAACTTTACATCAAATGGTCCCTGACCGACAGATTCACAGCAAATTATCATGCAAAGATAATTTTATAAAAAAAATATTATTTATTTAATTGATTGTTCAATAAAACAGTGAAACCAAAAAAAAGTTATAATAATCACTTCCTTGTCCCTTTACCTAATACCCCTATAAAATGGGTTACTGAATTGCAAAGCTTTACAATACAAAATAGCAAAAATGATAATGAAGACTTTCATTGCTATCCCTATTTTCTGCTTTCTTCTCCTGGTATAGTTTATATTTTTTTCAATCAAAATATTCAATAAAAATCGTTTTATTTTTTTATTTTTTTGGGTTTATGAATTATGTTTTTTTTGGACAGTTTGCGAATCTCAACCATGCAAGAAAAGAACCAGGGGAATACTGGAGAAGTGTGATGAAAGATCAACCTATGCCTGAAGCAATCAAAGGGTTATTACATGAAGATGAAACAGGTTCGGGTTCGGGTGCGGAGATGAAAATGAAGCAGTTCGTTAAAGATTTCGACAGCCGGCATAGTCTAATAATATATCATAACAGTCCGGAATCTAAACAAGAAGACACGACACATGCTAAGGATGTTAAACACACGAAGGACCAGAAACAAGATAAATCAGATAGAAAGAACTAGAAAAAAGAAAAAAAGAAAACAAGAGCTTGTATTAATGGAGGTTTTTTCTTTTGTCTGATATGTAAGCAGCTAGTAGTATTTTTAGAGTTTATATATATACAGTCAGAAATACAAGCTGATATCTATTGGGATTAAAATTTAAACATGGATTATGAATATCGAGCTAGTTTCATTCTTAAAACAGAATTTGCAGAAATGGAGGCTTAAATTATATTTTGTTTTTTTACTAATAATTTTTTACTAAACGAATAACTTGACAGTGACACGCCTAGTTTATATTATTGTATAAAGATTAATTTTTTAAATATAAAGAGCAAAATATAATTTAATTCTTAATATAAAAGCGTCAAGAACGCTCCGATAAACTTAAAAATCCACGTTAATTCTTATCAAGTTTTGGGCTATAAATACCTACTGTTTTGAATCAATATGGGTCACCCAAAACTTGAGTTTTGGGTCCATTTTGATTATATATTATAAATATAATAAAACTATCTTAATCGAGATTAAAATTAATTTATTCCTGATGAAATCAAATTATATATGGAATAATAAAATAAAAATGGACCAACAAGGGTTTCAAAAGCAGACCAGATAGCGTGCTCCTTTGGTCACTTATGAATTGAATGATTAAGCATCTTCTGTAACCTGCAATTCAATCTCTACCGCACATGAACTGATAGATATTGTTCATTGTTAGGCTGTCAATTCTTTTGCAGAAAAAGAGAATTACAAGACATGTTCCTTAATCTCTTTTGTCCTTGTTGATGATAAATTTTGTGATTCCTAGTAGCACCCAGTTTTTCATTCTTCTGACAAAAACAATACGAGGTACAAATTCCCTTGCTCCTGTTTTCCTTTTAAATTACGATTAAATCATTATAAGTAAGGAGAATTTACGCATTTGTATAATGTGTCACTCAAACTTGGGATTTTTTTACGGGTAAATTACGAATTTTTTCTATCATTGGAATTATGTTATATATTTTTATGAGAATTAAAAATATAATTTTATTGTTGTATTAGTTTATATTTTTTACAGCTTTTAGGCTTATATCAAAATTTTATTATTTTTGAAGAACTAAATTATAATTCTACCGTGTATTAAGTTATAAATTTTAAGAGATTTAAAACTAAAAGTTTCAATTTTAGGAGGGTCAAACCTTGACCCCAAAGTTCTCGACTCTCAACATTGCCATTGAGCTAAGATCAACATATGCTGTTACTCCTTATATTATGTATAAGTTGTAAGTTTAGCCTTTATAATTTAATTTGGTCAATTTTAATTTTTGTACTTTCGAATTTTAATTTTTCAATTTTAACTCAAACATAGCAGTTAAATTCGTCTAGTTAAATTTTGTTCTTAGTCTTGTACTATGCAAAATCTTGTGGATCTAGTCCATCTTCTCCAAATTGATCATTCTTAGTCCTTATACTTTTAGAATCTTGAATTTTTAGTCGTAACACAAACAACACCCATTAAGTTTTGAGGGGTTAGAATTAAGTTGTATATTTTTATGAGTTTAAATGCAATTTCACCATTTTAATAGCATATATATATCTTTATGATTTTTTTAAAGGACTAAATCAAAATTCTATCATTTTTGAGAATTAAAGTGCAATTTTACCGTATATTAACTTAAATTTTTATAAATTATGAAGGGCTAAAAGTTCAATTTTCTAGCCCCCTACTAACCTCGTGACACCACCCTTGAGCTAATATGACATTTACATATGATAATATGTTTGTCACGTAAGATATTGGAAATAACAATAAAAGCTACACTTAATTAAAGGCCGAAATTTTAAAATTATTGTACAATTCATACATAGTATAGGGACTAATCATGAAATTTAACCAATTATAAAACATCGTTTTCTAACCTATAACACAATCCGTACTATACAAGGTAGATATTGATCATTCATGGTGGGATGATACAAAACAAAACAGGCCATTTATAGTTCATATTATGGTGTTTTTTGTATGAGGTCATTGTCTTTGTGGAATTTTCTTACATTCTTTAGTAGTGGTGGCCATTTTGATCAAGTTGTGGGACAACATAATTGGGTGTCTATGTATAGTGGCTGCCAGCAATAACTGAAAAACATGAGCTTGTAGCAAAAAAAAAAATCACCCATTTGTGGTGATAACTTAGGGAGAAATTATATTTCACTTTAGGTGTCGGATTTTATTTCGTTTTTTCTACTAAAAAATAAGTAAATTAGTCATTGTATATTAGGTCAAAAAGTAAATTGGTCTTTTTGTTAAAATTTTTATCTGTTTTTAAAAATTTATCCTTATATGTCAAAATTAGGTACATGTGGCACAACACAAGTAATTATCGGGTTATTCTATCACCCACGTCAGTTTTTAACAATAAAAATGAATGATAATTTTAACAAAAAAGATCAGTTTACTCTTTGATCTAATGTACAGAGCCTAAGTTGTCTGTTTTTGAGTAAAAAAGACAAAATGCAATTTAACTCCTAGTACAGGAGTCATTATAATACTTTTTAACCACTAAAAGGTTAATATAATTTTTGGTTGTTAAACTTGACAACTAGATCTCTTTTGGCATCTGAACTCGACAAATAAATCCATTTTTGGTCATTGATCTTGAATTTCTTCAAGATTTGATGACATAGCACTTTGGGATTGTACCACGAGCTCACAATATTACTTAAAATTTAAAAAAAGTAAGTAATGATATGGTATAATATCAAAGTGTCACATTATGAAACATTTACATTTTAAGAACCCAAATAAATTTAGTTGTCAAATTCATATATTAAAATAGAAAAAAAGAATGTACAAATACCGAAGTAAACTTAATTGTCAAATTCAAGGACTTAAAATTGCATTAACCCAATATTGATGTATGAACACTATTAAGCCTTATAATAAGGTATTTGAAATTAGAAAGTCAAATTCAGATATTAGCCGCTATATTTTATGTAAGTTGTGGATATAGTTTTAATATTTTATTTTAATAAATTATTCTTATAATTTTTTAAATTGATTAATTTTAGTATTTGTATTTTTTGAATTTCAAAATTTCAATTATGATCCAAATAATAACAGTCAAATTTGTTTGGTAAAATTTTTCTGTTACTCATATATTACAAGTAAATTGCACAAATTCAGATTTAACAAAAATCAAACAGTGTTAACAATTAGACTTTAATTTTTGGCATAATATCAAATGTAGCCTTAATATTTATATTCTTTGTCAATTTGACCCTTATTCATTTTTAGCTAAAATTGGCACTCAACCTTTTAAAAAGAGTTAAATTTGACCATCAACTTTTTGAAAAGAGTTAAAATAATTTTTTTTAATCGAGAATACTAACTAAAATGTTAAATTTTTAAACAAGACAGCTTGCATGACATTCCATGTGTACTGCATGCTAATTTTTTTTGAATTTTTATGAACCTTTTTTATATTTTTTTAAATTTTAATTTTGATGTATTTTTTTTATAATTTTTAATTATTTATTGACGTGACGTATAAAACAGATGATGTTATGTTAACATAATGTGCACATGGATCGTCATGCGAGTTACTACGCAAACCACATTAAAGATTAATGTTTTAGTCAGCATTTCCATTAAAAAATTATGCAACTTAACCCATTTTTTTTAAGTTTATAAATATTGTGTAATTTATAACACATAAAAATAAAATTTATAGTAATATATAATATTATAACGTAAACATTTAAAAAAACAAGTTGCTTATATATAAAATTATAAATAGGATAAATATTTTTAAAAAATTAAAAATTAATATCAACAAGATTAGCTATTTACAAATATGAGTAGACCTAATTAATATTTTAAAGACTTAATGATAAATTTAGTCATCAATGTTTACATTTTCTATTAATTTGACCCATAACTTTTTAAAAAAGAGTCAACTTACTTTTTTACAACGGAAATAATGACTAAAACATTAACTTTTAACGTTGTTGGCTTGATAACTTGCACGGCAGTCCATGTGCATATCATGCTAACGTAACATCATTTGTCTTATATTTCACGTCAACAAATAATTTAAAAATTATAAAATAAATCACAATTAAAAATAAAAATATATAAAAAGTTCATAAAACATAATTAAAAAAAGCATGGAGTACAAATAGACTGTTATGTAAGTTGTCTTGTTTAAAATTTTAGTTAGTATTCTCGTTAGGAAAATCATTTCGAATTTTCTTTAAAAACTGATGGTAAAATTTAACATATTTTTAAAATATCAAAGATTAAATTTAACTTAAAAACAAAATAAGAATGAAATTGATAAAAGTATAAATATTAAAAACTAAATTTTACCAAGAGCTAAATTTAAATAAACATAAAATAGGTAAATATTATAAATAAATCCTACTCCACCCATCACCCACCAGCCATCATTAGAGGTGAAGCAGTTAGTCGCTTGTCACAATTGTATACACAAATTCATATGAAAATTTCATTTTTAGTAAGAAAATTTTCATTTTCGAATACATGTTGGACACATCATTGTAAAAGGTAACAATAGAGCCGAGATAACCAGTGGCGAAGTTAAGAGGGTTAGTAGGGATTCGGATCTCTTAAAATGAAAAATATTTATTTAGATTTTTTATAATTTATAAAATTTTAAATTAATATTAATAAAATTATAATATAATCCCTTTAAAAATGATAAAAATTTGATTTAATCTTTTAAAATTTATAAAAATATAAACAATTAAAATAATAAAATTATATTTTTACCAATTTAATTTCGAGTCTCCTAACAAGATTTTTCAAACTCCTCCACCCAACATATCTAAGTATTGTGTCCCATGCTCCAAGCTGATCCACGTAATAAGGTAATAAATAATTGATTTCAAAAAGATATGTCAATCATGGATATTGAGATATTCAATTATTTCATTTTTGATGATTTGTATGCAGGATATATCCACTATACATACATCTAAGTTTTCAAATAATCCTCAATTGTTGGGATATATATTATAGGTCAAATTGTGCTATTAGTCCTTGTAATATGCTAAGTTTTGGATTTAATTCTTATACTTCAATTGGATTGATTTTAATCTTTGTATTATTTAAAACGGTCAATTTTATTCTCTATATATACTCTTCTTATTTTAAATTTTCAATCAGAACCCAAACCGTAGCAATTAAAGTTGTTTGGTTTAATTATGCTATTAGGTCTATACTATGTGTAAAGTTATAGATTTAGTCCTTGTCTTCCAATTTCATCATTCTTAGTCTTTATACTTTTTCGAAATTTAAAATTTTAGTTTTGATGCAAACGACAATCACTTAATCTATTAACTGTCTTTTTTTTTTTTTGCGAGTGATACGTGAAAATAACAAATTGACATGGAATTATACATGTGATAATATGTTTGCCATATAAGATTTTGGAAATAACATAACTTGTTGAAGTTAACAATCAAAACTGAAAATTCAAATTTTGAAAAGTACAAAGACGAAATCCATAACTTACACGTAGTATAGAGACTAATAGTGTGTGTATACATATAATATATGGGATAAAGCAATATTGAGTCACTGAACTTGACAACATTTCTCACCTTGATCCCTGAGCTTTTTTTATCCACATTAGTCACTAAACTTGGCAGCTTTTTCAATTTGATCCTTAAACTTGAATCCCACAAAAGTGTGATAAGTTTTAGGAAACAAAAATAAATTCAGGGACCAATTAAAAGAATTATCAAGTTCAGGGACTAAATAACAAGAAAAATAATTTAATATAGTATAATATATAAAGAAAACGAATCACATGCATCAAAAGAAAGAGTCGAAAGCATTAGGTAGAATATTGCTATAAATTAATAAGTACCTTTGTGAAGAAAAAAAAAGTTAATTATACCCTTAAATTAAATTAGCCCAAAGTTGGATTTTGTTGACTCATTAATTTCAAAACACATGATCTAAAGAATATATTCATAAAATCACGTAAATTAAAAAATTATGAAGAATAAAGTAAGTTTCTCACTTTTTTTTAAAAAAAATATTAAACTATTTTGGAAATGTGGTAATAAAAAAAGAAACTCTTCCACAAATTGTTTTCCATTACGTAAATATTTAAATAATATACATGAAAGATATTATATGGGACCAAATTACAAGACAAATTAGTGTGTTACTTTTTTTGGAAAATAATGATAAATAATGGGACATGTGGCAAATGAGTTGTTCCTCTCTGTCTACTTAGTTGTTTGGTCCAATATTTCATTAGTCCTTATACTATGAGTAAGTTGCAAATTTAGTCCTTATATTTTAATCGGTCACTTTTGGTTTTCGTAGTTTTCAAATTTTGAAAAATTTAGTACTAACCATACGGTTGAGGTTAAATCCTGTCATTTATAAAATGTGAAATGCTATATCAGCTTGTTATCTCTACATATTGTTATCAATGGCAGTTGTTTTTGTCAAGATTGAAATTTCAAAATTAAAAAAATATAGAAGCTAAAACTGACCAAAATAGGAAATAAGGATTGAATCCGCAAGTTACGAGACCAATAACAGAATTTAACTTAAACGGAATTAACTGCTACAGTTTGGTTCAAGACTGAAATTTTAAATTGAAAACTTAAGTATAGTACAAGGACTAAAAACAGAAATTGACCTATTTGCTTTTGCTGATCAGTCTCCTACTGAAAAACACAGCAGCACAAAAACAAACAATTTTGTAGTAGAACCAATACCTTTTTTTGAAAAAAAAAGTGTTGGGAAAAGAACTTTGATTCCCATACTGAAAATTTAAGAGGATTTGGTAATGAAAAAGGGATTCGCATAATCCAAAAATATAGTAAAAAAACAAATAGAAAATATTAGAAATAGAGATAGAGTTATAGAGAGGTGAAGTGTCAATTTTCGAGAAGAATACATTCTTCTTGAATATATATGATTCTTAAGGGCATAGTCAGTTGATGGAAAATTTTGACAATAATCATATGCTCATGTAGTTTCTTTTTCCTTTTTTCCTTTTTGCCCTTTAATCTTGTACGGTGTCTAAATTCTGGGTTTATTCTTATTCTTATTTTCATATAAATTTTGCTGTTTCGTTCTGATTGTTCAAGTTAGAAGAAGGGAGCTAAGCTTATTTATCTGTGAGTGTACTCTTCGTTTTTTTTTCTTAGCTTAAAATTTTAGTGTGAATCTTTACTGTTTTGGGGTTTATTTTTATCTGTTTTTGCATAAATTTTAGGATTTTGATGATCAGTTTGGTTATATTTCTTAGCTGTTGTTATCTTAGTATAGAGAATAAGAACATAAAAGCACGGAAGATGTTTGATAAAAGCTGCAAAAGGGAAACTTATTGCTTTACATGTCAATTATTGTTGTTGTTAATGTTTCAACTTTAACGGGGGTAAATGAATTGCATTTCAGATTCAAAAGTTGCTTAGAGAATTTCGTGATTGAATGACTTGCTTGATGAATATGATTGATGAGGATTCTGAAATCAATGCCGAACCGCTCAGTCCTGTATCGTGTATCGGTGTGGAGAATGTTGAAAGGTATTATTACATTCTCTTCAGGTTCCTTGACATGTATTAGATCATGTATGATTATTTAATTTTTTCTTCTTGTAGGCCTAATAAGAAGGTCTTCTCGAATGGAGATTTATATGTTGGTGATTTTAAGGCAGTTCTTCCCCATGGCAAGGGGAAGTATACGTGGTCGAACGGAATGGTTTATGAGGGTGATTGGGAAGCAGGGAAAATGATAGGTAAAGGATTGTTACTTTGGCCATCGGGAGAAAGATACAACGGTGATATCTCGGGGGGTTACCTTCATGGTTTTGGCACGCTTACATCACCTGATGGATCCGTGTACGAAGGACAATGGAGGATGAATATACAGCATGGATTTGGAAGAAAGAAGTATGCTAATTCAGATGTTTATGAAGGGGAATGGAAGGAAGGTGAGCATGAAGGTAATGGTAGATACTTTTGGAACAATGGAAACAAATATACCGGGAATTGGAAACGCGGGAAAATGCATGGTAGAGGTGTTATGGAATGGGTAAATGGTGATAAGTACAATGGTTGTTGGTTAAATGGTTTGAGACACGGGTCAGGAATTTATCAATATGCCGATGGGGGATACTATTTTGGAACATGGACCAGGGGGCTTAAGGATGGTAAAGGAGTTTTCTATCCTGCTGGTAGTAAACGCCCTTCTCTAAAGAACTTTTGTATCTCTCTGGGATATGATAATGGTCCTAAAAGTGTGTTGTCTCAATGCTCATCATTAAATTTGGAGGGAAGCACAGTCAAGAAACGAAGTGTTAGGCGTAGTGTTTCCGAGAAGATCTCAGTGAGTGGAGTTCTAAGAAGTTCAGGTCGAATATCGCATAAGAGTGCTGAGAGTTCTAGACATTCTGATTCCACTAGAGAATCCAGGCACCATTATTCCTCAGGCACATTCTCCTTTGATTCCGATGGCGGTCAAAGTGAGGTGCAAGAAAGTACTGCAGTAGTTTACGAGAGGGAATACATGCAAGGAGTTATGATCAAAGAGAGAGTCCGAGGTTACACTGAATTACCAAAGAAGGCCGAAAAGAAAACTAAACATCACGCCAAAGAAACCAAAAAGAGTTCATGTTTTGGCAATTTCAAAGGCAAAAACAGCTATCATTTGATGCTTAATTTGCAACTCGGTATAAGGTAACTAATCAAGATTGAATTTCCTTCCTTTTCTTTAACAACTCAACTATATTTTTACGTGTGTGTGTGTGTGTGTGCATGTATGTATATTATCTTTGGATTTATTACACGTTATAACATGATTGATTGAAGTTCACAGGTATACGGTTGGCAAGATAACACCGGTCCCTAAGCGTGAGGTTCGAACTGCTGATTTTGGCCATCGAGCTAGAATTACTATGTTTTTCCCTAGAAGGGGTTCACAGTTTACGCCTCCACACAAATCTGTTGATTTTTACTGGAAAGATTACTGTCCTATGGTTTTCAGGTATTAAAATCCTATGGACATGTTGCTTTAATGATCTGCAATAATGATGGAGTAACAATCTTATACTTTTTACTTCGATTTTTGTACTATGTTAAGGAACTTGAGGGAGATGTTCAAGCTAGATGCAGCTGAGTACATGATGTCCATTTGTGGTGATGATGGTCTCACAGAGATTTCTTCTCCAGGAAAAAGTGGAAGTATCTTCTATCTATCTCATGATGATAGATTTGTGATCAAAACATTGAAAAAATCCGAGCTCAAGGTTCGAACCTATATTGATTTTCATGCATATAACATGTTACTTATTTTTGTTTGTTCATGTTCCTCTATGTTACACAAGTAAATTTTCTTCTGTGTAGGTTTTACTGAAGATGTTGCCTAAATATTATAATCACGTGAAAGAACATGAAAATACTCTCATAACAAAGTTTTTCGGGCTCCACCAGATAACTGTACATGGCAAAAGAAAGGTGTGTGTTATCGGTATGGCTTTGTTTATGTATGTTGCACTGAGCTTATGGTCGATTTTCTGCTACTAGGTGCGATTTGTGGTTATGGGGAATATGTTTTGCACAGAACTGCGAATTCATCGTCGTTATGATCTAAAGGGATCAACTCATGGAAGATGTACCGATAAAGATAAAATTCACGAAAATACTACATTGAAGGATCTTGATCTATCGTATGAGTTTCAAATGGACAAATCATTGCAGAAATTCTTTTTTCAGTAAGTTCCTCTGTTTCATCCTCCGTGACATGTGCATTGGTACTACAAATTTTCTCATAACTGATAAACTGAAACCCTGTTATGTTTTGTCATGACTATGACTCCATGTCTACTTGACTTCTAACAAGCAGTGTTTTTTTCTTCGTATTGTAGCCAAATTGCTCTAGACTGCAATTTCTTGAAATCTCAACATATAATTGATTATAGCCTTCTATTGGGGCTACATTTTAGAGCTCCTGAGCAACTAAATGGCCTGCTAGAACCTCCCATGATGCCTAATATCGAGAGTTCACCGGCAGGTCAAGGTAGATATCGCTATCTGATTTGACCATTTTATGTTAATAATCTGCTCTTACGCGCTTAGTTTATGTGATGAAGTGGAATAGGGTGGAAACGGAATAGTTTATTATCTTGTGCCTAGTTTATGTGATGAACTGATTCGACTCATGTTCTGTTTACACCAGGTCTGACTACAGATGGAGAAATGTTATTCCCTTCAAAAGGCTTGTTGCTTGTGGCCCATGAACCCAGCTCTGTTAGCACTGATCCCGGTCCTCATATTAGAGGAAGACCCTTAAGAGCTTTCTCTCTAGGTGACAAGGAAGTTGATGTTTTGGTTCCCGGTACTGGAAGGTAGTTGCTTTTGTTCTCATTCTTTTTACATGACTGAAATTTGTTTCGAACCTTATACAAAGAGTATTTGGCCTAATACTTGTTGACTATTTTCGGCTTTACTGATTATCTAGCATACCCTAGTATTCTTATAAGCTTGCATGTTCCTTGGACCGAGCTGCGTCAGTCACTAACATAACAAATAGTAAGGGCTACAAAAGAAATGAACCTTCAACACAAAGAAAGGTGTATAGCCTGATTGTATGGTTCGGATAGAAGCTATTGTTGGACTTGTTTTATTCAATTGGTGATCCCCTTTTTATTCAGGTTACAGGTACAACTAGGAGTGAACATGCCCGCACAAGCTAACCAAAAGCTTTCCCGGGATGAAGCAGATTCAGCTGAAGTCGAACTTTTCGAGGTTTATGATGTGGTTATCTATATGGGAATTATTGACATTTTACAGGAATACAATGCAAAGAAAAAGGCGGAGCATGCATGCAAATCGGTGAAATTTGATCCCTTGTCAATATCTGTTGTTGAACCCGAGCTTTATGCTCAACGTTTCATCAATTTCTTAAAGCAAAAAGTTTTCCCAGAACAACCATGAAAAAAAAAACAGATATATCTATCTGTTTCTACCATTGCTTCTATATTTTGGCTCACTTTGACAAAATTCTTTTCTGTTACTTTGACAAAATCGATAAGCCAATAACTATCTGTACCTATTGTATTGTTTGCAAGTGATATTGAGAATATCTAATAGCTGAGAATTAATCAAGCTTTGGTTCTGTATGCATTTTGTTCCCAATAACTGAGAATTACATCTTGAAATTCTAAAACTTTTGTAGCAAGAAAAGTCTAAAATACAAAAATGGTTGTTCGTTTCTTTGCTTGCATGGCAAGCTAATCTTTTTTAAAGCAAACAGGCTGGTTGGCAAGAGCTCAAGTGTCAAGCTCACTCCTCGGTGCTGATAGACCGTCATCCCAGCTGAGCATCCGTATGTTGTTCAAAGTTTTGCTACCTTCACGTACATGATTCCAACTTACATCTTCGCTTATAAAAAAGTACCCTTTCCCTAAGATTTGATTAACCGATACCATCAATAGCATAATGGTTTTCAAAGTAATCTGCTCAAAAACCCGCTTAACTGTCACACCTTATTAAGATATCGACAGTTAAACAGGTCACATCTTATCAAGATATCAACAGTTAAATAGGTTGAACTAATTTTATTTTTTAAAATATTTTAGATTTTTATGAATTTTTAATTAATCATTTAATTATTATTGGTCCGACAGTCACACTAATCGAATCGAAAACCGATTATCTGAATAGTAAATCTTACGTTTTAAGATTGTATTACATCAGCTGAAAAGTTACATATATATTTTAGTTCGGACTAACTGATCTTGTATTTCTAGAGCATAAAACAGAAAGTAAGAATAGATCACTTATCGTAAATTGTACTTGCAACAATCATTATAAAGACGTCACTAAATAAATGATCTTACTTGCTTCATTAGTGTTGCAATAAAATTCGTCACAAATAATTTATTATTTGTGACGAAACTCTTTTTTGTCGGAATATATCGTCACTAAAAACGAAATTGTTGTTATAGTGTTTTCTGAGGGAAAAGAAGTTACTTACAGGGAATAGATGATAGTAATAATCTCCCCTTGTCAGCATGCTATTCCAACAGATGAGAGAACCAAATCCAAGAATCCAACAAGCTACCGCCGCACTAAACTTAACCTGATAATTCAATAATACAAGCATTAAATTGTAGAAGAAAGAACCCTAAACTCCATTGATACTAACAATGAAGAAAATAAAAAACACAAACCTTCAGCTAGAAGGTGATTCTCCTCTATCAACATCAGCCATATCTATTTGAATCAACCGCAGCAGTTTTAAGAAGACCTTGACAAAACAAAATCCATGTAAACTAATAGTGTGCTCGGAACTGGATACTCTTAGAAGTAGAAATATATTAATCGATGACAGCAAAGTGGGTCACATACCAAAAATACGAAAAAAAAAGAAGAAAAGCAGACATTTATTTTCATACGGGTTGGTGTGTAGTGTGAAGACTGTATAGTATAATACAAAGAGATTGTTTTACCTTAGCCTAGAGTGTTCTTTTTAGTGTCTAATAATGAATGTGAACTGCGATCGGCACATTATGGCTATTGACTGGGAAAGAAAGGTTTCTAAAATCATTGAGGGGTTCCCTGCAAGATATACATACACGATTGGGCAGTGACCTGTGAAAATAACATTAAGGGACAAATAGGGGTGAGTGCTGCTTAAAACCAGACACTGAAAAAGTTAAAGTCAATCAAAGAGAATCCTAATTTCCAAAAATGTACTCTGTGAAGTTTTGATTTTCAAGAAAAGAGAAATGCTGTTGCCAGATTAAGTTTCGGTGGATCCAGGATTATGAATACAACAACAACAAAAAGGGTAACTTACACTCAAGTCATTAAATTATTAGTAAGTTTACATTCTAATCATTTAATTTCAAGAAGTTACAAAATGGTCATTAAATTATTCGAAAGTTTCCATTTAAGTTACTGCACTGTCAATTTTTTAAAAAAATTAAGATAGAGATTAAATTGAATAAATTAGAAAAGTGAAAGGATTAAAGTGTAGAATTTTCATTTTATGGAGGAGGGACCTAAAAGTAAATTTTTTTTATTTTAATTGATATTTGGAGACATTATCATGAGATTAGAATATCTAAGTGTTGAGGTGTTAAGGAGAGAGAGAATTTGTGAAAATTAAGGTTGAAATATGGTAAAATTTGATTGGAAATTATAAATAAAAAGTATAGAATTTTCTACGCTCTTTGGGGAGTGAAAGGGCAGCAAGCATTAGCTTGAGTTTTTCTCCTACAATGTTATAGAAATATTTTTCTATCATGAAAACTACTTAAATGAAGAATAAAGTGAATGAAAAGTGTAGAAAAGTGAAGAGAAATGTTGAGTTCAAGTGAAGAAATAGGTAAACATCTAACTGAATTCAAGTTAATTTATTTTAATTTAAATATTCGAGTATTTAAACTTTAATATAAAATAATTAAATAAGATATGATTAACACTATTGAACATGTATATTGAATTTCAGTAGTGAATAATAAAGGTTTGTTAGTAATGTAAGAAATAATAAAGTGATATAATTTAGTGATTAGTGAATTTCATGAAACTATGGATTCAATTATAAAGAGTGAAAAGTTATTTATTTATCGTTAATTGATAAGTGAATAGATATAGTAGCACGGTGAAATTGTTGTAGAGAGGACTAAATTGAATAAAGATTAAAATTTTATATGTGAATAAATATTATAATAAAATGTTTAAATAAAATGTTAAGTGTTAGTAAATGAAGTGAAAAGTGGTATTAAATTTCTGTATTAGGAAATAATGAATTTTCATGAATCTAAGGACTAAATTATAAAATGTTAAAAACATATATGTGAGTTAAAATAATGAAATAAAACATCTAAATAAAGTGTTATATGAAAGTAAGTTGAAATCAAATGTGTAAATTATTGTGAATACGTAATATGTTTTTGTCATTTGAATTTGTGAAATGAAAGTATATAGTGTATGTGTATGTGTTTATATGATTAAATGTGATTGTGCAATGTGACAATTGTGTGCAAAGTGATACATGTGATATGCTAAGTATGTCATATGAAAGTGCATATGTGAATGCATAAGACTAGCTCGACCCATGAACACCTCTAGTTGATGAAAATGAAGCCTGGTATGAGATCATATATAGAGCTATATATATATAATCTAATAAAATTTCATGAAAGAAAATTTATTCTTCTATTTTATACTTTCCTTTTGGTGAATCATTAAAAGAGGGTAAACAATAACGTGACTCGAACCCAAGCCACACATAAGACAATGAACACCCTAATGATCATCAAGTCAACACACAAGATTATATTTATGATTATTTCATTAAATAAAATTAAGCTGTTGTAGTTTACTTGCGATAATAAATAATATTGTGCTTCAATTATGAATTTTGAAATTATTGCAATTCTTTTAAATCTTATCTTTATGGTATTGGTATCAAAATAAAATTTAAAATTGAATACTTGATAATTGAAAGGGACTAAAACTGATATTATTCCATTTAACTAAGAAAGGGAAGGCCCATCTAAGACCCATCTCTACCCTTATACCATAGCCACACCCTTCACCTAATAAATGTGTGGTTTTATTCGGTACATTTAAGAATAAATTTAAATAAATGTTACTTAAATGTAAATTTAATATAATATAATTTCTAAATTTACATCTTTTTCATATATTGCAAGAAGTTTAAGTATAATCAAGTATGAAATCACTAGCATATAATCAAGGTAATGCAACATACATACGTACGTACGTACATACATACATTTATACAGAGGAATTAATGCATCAGTTACTCTTCCTGCTCAGTTAGATCATACTGGGCACCGGAAGTTACATTCTTAAAAGACAAAAAAAAAAAAAAAAAAATGAATGATGCATATAAAACCAAGACCCAATATGATATACATTTCACTTCACATGGGAATCAAAGCCCTCATCTTCGAGACTTCTATGCAATTTCACCATATCCAACCTTGACCAAAGGAAGCGAAAAACAAGTTAAAGACACATATGTATATATGTATGTACGTACGTACGTACCTATGTATGTATATACAGCAAAACAATAGATATGCTCACTGAACATTCGTGCATGAAATGGCAAACCTACTTTTTTTTCTCATACATACATACATATATGTGAGGGTTTACTTCATTCATGTGTGCTAAGGCAATATGGGTAGATGATGTTCAAATTTTCTTATCTCCTTGTAGGCTACTAAAAATAAAATTACTATTTTATCCTTCACAATAAAAAATCAATAAAATTTTAGATGTAATAATTAAGTACATTAAAGAAAATTCGAGTTTAATTAAATCCTAAATATTTGAGAGGAATAGTATGAATTTGGAAGCATAGCTTAGATATAAGAAAAATAGTAGTCTACTTAAAAAAGAGAATTTATGCCAATTGAATCTTAACTCGATTAGTATGAGCATTGTTATCAGTACAAAAAAATATGGGTTCGAATGCACTAAAATGCAATATTCTTCTATTTAATAGTTAAAAAAAGACTACAAAAGCTTATAATGAAATTGTTAAAAAAAATAGAAAAGAAATTATTATTAATTAATTACTATACATTGAAAAGAGATTTTATCATTAATTAATTAGTAAAGACCATAGATTTTTCATTTATGTGTAGGAACAAATTGTCATCAAACATGGAAAGAAGAGACATGGTCAACACAAAAGGAGGCATCAAAATTAAAAACTAAGTCAATGGCATCTCTTTTTCTTTTTTATCTTTGTTTGTTAGCATCTTTGACAAGTGTGTCAAAATGATTCCATGCACACAAAAAAAAAAAAAAAAAAACCTTAAAAACTACTCCCATTTTTTAACCCCACAAGCCATTGCCTGAAACTAAACAACGACAACTCATGACTGGTCGGAGGAAGTGTTTGGCTGACGGGAATGAAGCCTGGTCCGAGATCATATAGGGCTATATATATACACATATCCAGAAACTTTCCCGGAAAATTTAAATAAATCCAAGAAAATTTCACGGAAATTATATATAAAAGATCAACCTATATGACCTCGAGCCAAACAACATTCCCATCAACCGTTTCTCCTTTTACATAATCTTTTTCTTCAACTTTGCCTTAAAAATGAAAATGTTTGAGGGGAATGAAGCCTGGTCCGATGATACCTTTTACTTTGATCACACTTTACAATCTCAAAGCTGTCGCATCGAGCCAGCCAACATTCCTCTCAAAGACAACCCATTTCCATCAACTTTCTTGCTTTAACGATAAACAAGCTCAGAGATTATTTCTGAGAAAAAAAAAATGAGGCAAAAGAGAATAAAGAAAAAAAACACAAAGAACATGTTTTGTTTCTCTCCTTGAAAGAAAAAAAACCCTAGCATACTTGGATTTATAGAGAGAAATGAGGTTAAGAACATGTCCTTTGGTCACATCTCTCTCACACTTATCGTATAGCGCGTATCCACACGCTCTTCTTAAAGGGTTGTAAGCTGTTACATGTTATAAATTTTAATAATTACAAGGATTATGATTCTATCAGCTCGGGTCAGGTTGTGTCAAATTCAAGTTAAATTTTATTAAAATTTTAAACCCGTTTATTAGTATAACGAAACTTTGATTGAAATGCTAATATTAATGGTTTAAAAATTATAATGTTTTAATTTGTAAAACGAATAATCTTTTAATAAGATTCACTAATGATATATAAACTTATAACACTATTAATACATCAAATACAAACTCATATATGTTAAAATTTATATTTAATAATATATATTTGAAAAGGGGGAGGGTCGCCCTGGTTTCAAAAAAATTTCAAGTTCAAACCCGTTTTTTGGATCATCCAAAAAATCATTTTATTATTTAAAAATTAATAAAATATTAAATTTATAATTTTTTTAGTTGCCATTTTATACATTTTTATAACTAAATTTTAATTTGAAAATATTTTTTATTATTTAAATTAAATTTAAATCACTCCGAAATAAAAAAAACTTATCTAAATTTTATTGAAATTAGATTCGAATTAGATAAATTACCCGACTTTTAAACAGGTGTAAGTGTGGTTAAAAATATTGTATATATGATATATAGTAAATAATAAAAGGATTTAAGAAGAGTGTGTAGGTGGGGGTGTTAGGTCAGTGACAAGATGGAGCAGTAAAAAAACCCTAAAACATTTAGTCATTTAGGATCTTTGAATTCTTGATGTTACGAAAAGAAACAAACAAAAATTAGTGTATAAATTATTTAATATTCAAATCTTTATTTTATGTTTGGAGCATTGAGATTCTTAAAACTTTGCATTCCACTTTCCAATGTAGAACTATATCACATGATTAGTTTGCCCCTTAAATCAATCTTTAATTTTATTTTAAATTATTTTGTATTTATCATTTTCTTTCAACTTTTTTTTATTAATTTTTTTCGGATTTATTATTGTTATTTTTAATAACGTTGTCATTAAAGTTTAAATTTGAATTTTTTTTCATAAAAGTGTAATGCATTTTACTGTTTCACCTTATAATTTCATATTTTTGAAAGGACCAAATAGAAATCTTTTTATTTTTTATTTTTATTTTGGTAGAAAAAGACAACATTGAGTGAGTACATCAAAACCAATCAAACCCGTGTAAAGACATCACCATCAGACAACAAAACCTCTTGTTCTGAAGTCCGGGGATCCTCAAACAACATCAAATTCAAGGGACATTGTTCACGTACTTGGCCATTCGATCAACAAAAGCATTTTGAGCTCTTGGTATATGACAAATTCTTATCTTCCAATCTCGTTTGAACAAACTATTGATTAATCGTAACTCAACTATACTACTATTGGCAACAACACTAGCAGAGACTCCATTAGAAGCGCATTATCACATTCTAGCTCTAACTATCTATAACCCTTTCAGGGGTGAAGCATAGTTCGTGCTTTAATTCGAAAGATCATATATTAATTTTTTATTTTTTTATTTATTTTGAAAGTTTATTATATATTAATTTTTTTTTTTTCATCTATAAAAAAACCAAAAAAAAATTCTCTATTTTGAGAATTTAAAGCTCTACTTGCCCTTTTAAATTCCCCACCACCTACTCCTATTCCTTAAAAAATATATATACATACATAAATATCATCCATTATATTTTTTAATTTTACAATCAATTTTATGTTTAATTTTATTTTTTAAAAAATTGATTATTTAAGCATATATTGATTATGTAACCCAAAAAATTGATTGAAAATATTGTGGACATGCATTTGTCATTTTATGATGCAAGTTACCGTTTGATATTGTGGGGACAGTGGTAGGATAGGCTCCTTGTGATCCTCAACATACCAAAGTATTTCCATTCAAGAAACATAAAATATTACCTCAAAAAAGAAACATAAAATTATTTTCACACACCAAAAGTTGTCAACATTTAAGATAATATCAATATTAAATAAGACAAAAAAGTTCAATCACTTTTTTTTTAAAATTAATTTTAACAAGGTTTTGTAAATAATGTGGATCGAGTTTTAACTCAATTAGCATCGATATTATATTGTTAGTACAAGAAGACGTAGGTTTGAGTGCGTTGAAGCGCATTATCCTTTTTATTTAAGGGTTGTGAATGGGCTATAGATAGTTTTAGGTATTGTATAAAAAATATATATTATAGGAACCAGAGGCGAAGCTAGAAAAAAAAATTTGGAGGGGGAAGCAAAGTGCAATTTTATCTTTATTAATTTAAAATTTTAAAATTTCTAAATGGATTAAATGGACAATTTTTTATTTTAGGATACCGGACTCCTGCTAACCTCCGGATACGTTACTAATAAGAACCTATAATGAGATTAATATTACAAACCAAAACAATGTAATGGTAAAATTATATATTTAGATCTCATAAAAACTTAGCTCCATCATAATGAACTGGATAAATAGTAAAACTGATTAGATCAATAATTCTCGATAATTCGATATATTATCACTTTTTATTTTATATTTTATTAATATACAATAATTTATCTTATTTTAAATTATATATTATTAATCTAACTATCGATTTTTAATTTAATCGATTTAAGAATAGAATCAGTGGTGGATAATAATTATAATAAAAGAATGGAATTTCAGTTTCCCAAGTAAAGGAGTAATGAAAGAGAAAGGCAGAGCAATTTATTTTCATTGCTTTCATCATTACCTTATTATTGGAGGTTCAAGTTTTTTGAAATAAAATGAAAACAAGTAGTAGTAGATAATGGTACTTTTTTATTAGTCCCATGGCCTTTGTGACTTTTCTATCTCTACATTCATTTCTCCTGTGTACGGTTCTCTCCTCAAAGTTGCCAACCAGAGTAATTTTAATTTTCCCTTTTTCCTTTTTCCTTTTTCCTTTTTTAAATCTTATTTTTCACTTTTCCGGCAAAAAAAAAAAAGCAAAATTGAATTTTTTAACCTCGCTGCAATTTATTGTCTTCCTGAAGTTTACACAGTGGCCGCGTAATTTTAAAATTTTTAAAGGATTAAATTAAATTTTTATTATTTTTAAGAGTTAAATTGTAATTTTCTCATTATTAATTTTAAAATTTATAAATTTTTATCATACTGGAATTACGGATTTTTAAAATAAGTCTATATTATTTTCGTTGAATCTTTTTTTAACAATTTTACTAGTGTTTAAAGAGATAACGAATTTACAATGTGAGAATGGTAGGTAGGGCTCCCTTGGCCCAATGATATAATTATAATTATAGCCTCTCAAATGTCAATTGTTGAATTTAATCCCTTTTAATAATTATATAAATTTTAATTTTAATAATTTTAATACAAAAAAATTTAGCTTTATTTTTCCAAAGTTTTTAGTTTTATTTCGATCCCATCACATAACTCTTGGCTTTGTTTCTATGTGAGAGCACATCGTTAGATGGGTGAACATGCGTACCATGCGCAACGATGCATAGTCTAGCTCGAACTTATTCTACAAAGACTTGAATTTGAATCAGATCGTGCGCCTATAATTTTTAAATCTTTAAAAAGATTCAAGAAATAAATTCTCCACTAAAAATAATATCGAATTTGTTGAAGAATTTACTTACTACGAATGAAACGACACCTTGTAAATTTTGACAAAAAGAAAAATAATAAATGTAGTTTAATAGGTGATAAATTTAATTGCTATTTTGAATATGCTGAATGAAAAAAAAATATTAAAATTTAAAAATACTCAAAAAAAAATTAAGAAAAAAATATAGAAGGATGTTTAAGTTGCATGGAAGGGGACGAGTTGTCAGCGTAAGCAATGGAAGAGGGAAAGAAATAGCCCGAGTAACGAGGAACCGAATTTAATCGCCGACGTCGACGCTTCAAACTATTTCAAATCTCTCCCTCCCCCACGCTTTCACCATAGCGCGTGATCAACAAATTTTCATTTTCTTTATTTTAGATAAAAAAAAGAAAGTTAATTTTAATAAATTTGTTTAATTGTAAGGTTAAATTGCTACAAATGTTCCCGAAATATTTTTTAGATTTTACAATAATATATAAAGTTAAAAATGTTTTAATTAAATCCTCAATTAGTATCGTATTAATTTACAACATGTGGTTTTAATTCTAAACATAAGCATATATAGTTTAAATCTCACGTGTTAAAAAGAAAAACGGATAGCATTAATGAATTTAAGAGAGCAATTTATTTTTTAATACATTTAATCCAAGATATTTATATAATAGGGATAAACGTGTTTACAACATGATATACATGTTTTAAATATGATTTACGTAGTAAGCTAACAGGGACGAAGCCAGGGACCTGGCATAGGCCTCGGCCCCCCTAAAATATAAATTTGCTCTTTTGACCCTTAAAATTTTTAAAAAAATTAAAATTCATAAAAGTAAAATTGCACATTAACCCCTCTAAAATTATAAAAATTTAATTTAATCCTTTACAAATTATAAATATATAAACTATAAAAAATTAAAATTTTATCCAGCCCCCCTAAATATTTATTCTGGCTTCGCCCCTGTAAGCTAATGACTAGGTTGATAGAAGGACATAATTGATATGATATCAATATTTCAAGTATTTAGTTAAAATATTTTCCAGTTAAACCAATTTAAATTATAAATCATAATTCGAGGACGTGTAGTGAAAACAATCATTAATTATATATTAGAGATGAAAAAACAATCGAGAAATCGAAAATCAATCCTAATAGTGATGTTTGGGCAATTTTCATAATACAAGTTAAAAAATTGTAGTTACTAGAATCAAACTAAATATTACTTTTTATTTAATTTATAAATAATTTTAATTTTTTATTATTTTAAAAGTAAACATTTTATATAAAATAGCAAAATAAACTTAAATTTTCTATATAATATATTTTTCAATAAATACAAAGATTATTTATTATGTTTCATATACATGAAAAATACTTTATTAGGAAATATTTATTAAAATGACTTTAAAATTTTATTGAATAATTATTTTTCAAAAAAAAAATTAAAAAAAAACTCAAATTAAACTGAACTTTGAAAAGTCTTTAATCATTTTTTTATTCAAAATTTCTTTTTTTTATTTATAAAAATATATAATTTTCCGAAAATAAAATTGGGGGAGAGCGCGTGGAGAAATGGATGGAAAGAAATTAATACGCTGAAAGGCCCAAGTCGAAGAAAAAACAAGTCAAATAAGAAAGAGGTTTTGTCTTTTTTTAAAAAAATTCTTTTTGGTGTAGGAAAGTAGAAATGACGTATGCATGCAAGAGATGGACGGCTGAGATTCGCCCACATCGTACATTTTAAGAAGACCTAACCTTATTACAGCCTTCCACGTGCCTGTAATAAATGCACCTTCCCACGTACAGTCACTGTTGTTCTTTCTTCTTTTTTTTTTAAATAAAAAAAAGTTTAAATTTCCATTTTGTTTTTCTGAGTGTGGGCCACCACAAAGGAGGGGACAAGACCACGTTGGTGTCCTGAGAAGCTGACTAAGGGACACGTGGTGTTACGACATTCGATTCCTGTTCCAGTAATGGGTCCCACTGGGTCCCACGTTTCCATTAGGCTTTGGCGGGGGAGGGGGGCAATTATGCGTTAATGATGAAAGATGTGAGAGAAAAAAATGAAAAATATTATATATGTGGGTGTCAGTCAGATTTGACAGTGTCACCAGATGGTCAGATTAGACGAGTGTGTTTGAATTTGAATCGGTGAGTTGACTCAATTCTCACGGTAATACGTATATTGCATTATTATTATTAAGGTTAATTCCATCTCACGTGTCTAAATTAAGATTTTAATTTAAATTGTTTGCTAATTTATTTAAAAATTTTAAAATATCAGTGCCATAATTTTGAGTACATAATTAAAATTTTAAAAAATTCTAAGGGTTGGATGAGATTTTTTTTCAAAAAAAAGTTGAACGATTTTTTAAAAAATATTTGTGAAATTAATGAAAATTTTGAAAAAAAAATTAGAAGAGGTCAATTAAAATTTTAAGAAAAAATAAAAAGCATTATGAAAAATTTTAAAAATTTGAGGGTCAAGTTAAAATTTTCAACAAATTCAAAAGAAAAAGGAAAATTTTTAAAAATTTTGGGGGGCTAAGGTACCCCTTGGCCTCCATTACGATTCGGCCTCGGTCTTTCTGTTAGTCTTTCTACTAATATGGATATTAAATGTCAACTTAAATCTAGCATGAATTATATTTAAAATAGATGGATTAAATTGTAAATATTTTTTTTAAAAATCTGTTAGTCTTTCTGCTAAAAAAATAAATAGCCCTCCTAAGTTTTAATACACATTCTCCTTTTTAACCCTTCATATCCAAATTGTTTCTACAATAGGTACACACGTGTTTACAAATTGATCCGCATGATTTAAAAAATAATGCTCCTCTCATATCTAAACCGTTGTGCAATGCCTAAACTCACATATAGGTTGATAAATTTAGCTCTCAAAGTTTGTATCTTTTGTCAAATGGCCCTTAATGTTTTTTTTTTGGCTAAATTTGATCATTAGCCTTTCAAAAACAGTCAAATAACTTTTTTAACGGAAATGTTGACTAAAATAATAAATTTTAAACGATGTTGGCGTGACAATCCACATCTACTTAATGTTAACATAGCATTATTTTTCTTATACGTCAACTAATAATTTAAATTTTATAAAAATTTCATAAATTTCAAAAAAAAACTCATAAAATGCACGTAGATTGCCATGCAGGTTTCCATGCTTAGCAAATTGAATCTTTTTAAAATATTGATGATCAAATTTGACTAATTTTAAAAGGTTTAGGACCAAATTTACCAAAAAAAAAAACAGAATAACAACTAAATTGAAAAAATAAAAAACAATGTTAAGGGTTAAATTTATTATTATACCATTATAGAAATTTTCCAATAATTTTTGTTATTCGTGGGTGGTATGGGATATTAAAAGCAGGGGTCCTACTCCATTTAATGAATCTCTATCTCTTTTGTTTATAAATATTCCAATCTATTTCTTGTTTTAAAAATGAATTTTCAATCTTAAATTGCTTGGTACAATTCCTATTATTATTAATTATTTTTTTTTCCACCAACCTTTCATCTATTGTTATATACCCATATTTAATGACTTCCACAATTCATCATGAAAATAGATGTGATTTTGTCTATCACAACTTAAAGCAAAAAATAAAAAAATAAAAAAAAATCTTGAATAAATACATACATGTATATATACAATTGCAGGTTTTGGGACTTAATTAAAATTTTTTAAAAAAGTTAGGAGTTTAATGAGATTTAAAAAAAAAGTTGGAGGTTAAATTAATTTTTTTGAAATTTTTTATATTAACGAGAATTTCAAAAAAAAAAAAGAAGAGTTTAATTAAAATTTTTTAAAAAATTAAAAGAATTAATGAAAATTTTAAAAATATTGAAGGAACCTAATTAAATATTTCAGCAAATTTCAACAATTTTGAGAGGAATTAAAAGTAGCCTTGATGAAACACATTATCCTCCTATTTAAGGGGTTGGAGAGGGGCTATGAGTCGTTTTAGGTGTTATATAAAAAAGAACAGATAAATTAATGTTCAAAAAAATGAGTTAAAATATTTCATTACTGATATGTCAAATACGAATTACATATACTTATAGTAAAATATATATATATATATATATAACTCTAAGCAAAATTAAATTAAGTAAACTTCAAGTATATTAAAAAATAAAAAAACTAATTAAAACACATGAAAATTTATTAAATCTTGTAGATTTTTTTTTAATTACACTGTTAAAATACCAAATCTTTTATCGGGATTGAATTATATTAATCATTCTATTAAATAAATTAGTTTAATTCTTATATTATTAAAAAATTAAATAAGATCAAATTTCACCAAAATTAATATTTATTGTTTAAAAAATCGTCTTTTATAATTTAAAGAGTTAAATTATAAATGAAAAAATATGTATTTTTTAAATAATAAATATTAATTTTTATCGATTTAAAAATCAATTTAATTCAATTTTTATAATAAATGGATTTGACATGTAGTTTTACCTACATGATAGGGTTAGGGTTTTAGCAAATCCATGTGTTAGGGTATAGGGCTTAAAAGCGCCATTGACTAGGCTGGATTGGGCCATCATTAGTCTACTTCCAACAAAGTCAGAGACAGTGACTTTCAGTCATTAGTATTGCATGTCATGTCCTTTTATGTCATTATATTATGGATAAATTATATTTTCATCATAAAATTTTAAAAAATTATAAAAATTTTATTGAATTATTTAAAAATTTTCATTTAAGTTATTAAATCATTTAAAATCTTTTATTAAAGTTACTGGACTGTTACATTTTTTTTATAAAAAAAGTCCGACTAATGAGCTTTAAGTAACAACTTGACGATTAATACAATGGGTCAATACCTATCGATAAGTAGAACAACATATTTTAAACCCAAATTAATTTGACAATCAATGTCGAAGGTCAGAGAAGAAATCTATTTGGATTTTGATTCGTAAATTTATGATATTCGATTAGTGCAGGTAATGTGAAAATAGAAAACTAAATTGTAGCAATTTTAAACAGCCTAACGACTTAAATGGAAACCTTTGAATAATTCAATAATCATTTTATGACTTTTTTAAAGTTAAATAACCTAAATGTAACTTTATTAATAATTTAACGACCTTAAGTGAAATTTACCCTTAAAAAAATTATGGGAACTGTTAATTCTTTTTATTTTTTTCAACTTTATGGAACAAGACAATAATTCTTTTCTATTCAAATCAATTCAATCCAACTGTTCAGCATGAGAATCCTCAACCATTTATATATATATATATATTATACATAAAAATGCATGTAGCTTTAAAATGTTAAAAACAGTAAACAGAGAGATAGAATCTATGCCTATAGCCTGCAATTTACTTCCTCTTCCCACAGCCAATCTAAAAGTAATATATTAGCTCTAACTCTGATTCACTGTTCCAAGTCAGCAAACAGGTCTTTTTCACACTTTTCACTTCATTATTTCCTCCCTTAAAAATGTAATTTAAAATTTGTTGATATGAGGTTGAACGTTGTTGATGTTAAGATCAAACAATGACGCAATAGTGGTGCTGGGCAGTTCACCTCGCTTAGAGCTAGTTGGAGAGTCAACTTTGAGGTAGCTTGGATAGCATTGGTGGGTAGGTCGGAAACGGGGGATAAAGAAGAGACGGATTCCCTATTTTTTTAATTGGGATTGAAGGTTTATATACTTTTTTAACTGTAATCTCGAGGTGTCACGTGTCTTATTCTCATAAGCGAGTTGAGGGTAAATAATCAAGTGGTCTGTCGTCATAGGTCTAGATAAGTTAGCGATAAAGTTCTTTCAATCACTTTAGATAGGATATGGTAGTTGGGACCATAAGTAACAGTTAATAAGTGAATTTCATGTATATCTATATATGCTCATGCGAATGTGGAACCGAGGCATGCCCCTGAATGGTTCTAAGTAAGCGAGACTTTATTTGACACAAACTTAAAAGGTTGTCTACAAAAGATTTAAGTGTCTCAAAAAAGTAGAAATATATTGTAATATTTGATTATATCGAAAATTAAATTTAGTTTAATCTTATAGTAACTTTGATTAAACCAAAATCTGGATTTTTATAATTTTATAAAGCTAAATTGGGTTTCCCATATGCTTAGCTTTGCTTATTTACAATAGGCAAGTTATGTTTTTTTTTTTAATTAAGGTTACGTTTATTTCGATATAACAACTTTTATGAAAAATATTTTTATTTTTTTTCAATGTTTGTTTCATGTAAAATAGAATGAGCAACGTAAAAAGTATTTCAATCAGTGTAGAATTACCCCTTTATTCCAATAAAATGTTTGTCCGTAAGACATTTTTCAAACTAATAAGATTCTTTTCATTGTAACACCCCCATACCCAACCCAAAAATCAGGTCAAAGCATAAGGATATTACATTCTCTACTATATTCTTTACTTATCAAATATTTTCTTATAAACTTTCATAACTTTTCAATTTAGTCCATTTTTGTCATAAAAATTCAATATTCACTAATTAATCATATTAAGTCAATTTTCTTTCTTGTTACACTTTAATCACATAATTTATGCGAATATCTGATTTCACATATCAAATTTTTATGTATTTCAGTTCTATTATTTCATTCACATATTTTCTCAAATTTAACAATTTAATCCTTGTCATCATAAAAATTCTATATTTTTTTCCACAATTTCACTTTTACAATACTTTATGCATATTTTAACATCTCATAACAAATTCATTAAACTTTTATCATAATTTCCTTATTCACATATTCAATTGTTTCACACTTAAACTTTTGTACATTTTTCAATTTAGTCCCTATTGCAATGTAATTTATTTTTCACCATATAAGCAATTTAATCAAACAATTCATTATAATATCTTATTTCACATAGCAAATTTTCATGCATGTCACTTCTCTTGTTTCAATTATAAATTTCATAAAGTTTACAATTTAATCCTTAATATCACGAAGATTCATTATTTACTATAAATTCACCTTAACATCACTTTGTAATCAATTCACTACTTATCATAAATCTCAAATGTATATTTGTTTAATTGAAAACAACTTTTATGAAATATTTTCAAAAAAAACTGCCAAATAACAAAATATTTTACACATATCCTTCCAAACATCAGAAACTACTAGTTTTTCTAGAAAAGTAAATCATTTTCTAGAAGCCATTTTCAGTGAAACAAACAGAGCTTAAATTGTAACTTAGAAAAAAAGGAAGGGTTATGATGGTGAATTTCGAAAAATTTGTACTATATTTTCAAAGTGATTGTATGAATTAATCTAGATAAAGGTCTCAATTCATTCAAATGGTCAATTCGTCCCTAAGAAAGCAACAGAGTTTATCATAGACCCATGAGGCCATGAGAGCAAAGCTTAGATGATCATAGGAGTTATCGGTTGCATGATCAAAACCGGAGACCAGTTAAAGGTAAAGCAAGCAGAATAGATTTTCAACTTTAAAATTACGTTCACAATCACATATATGCTCTTAATTACTAATGGAAGTTCAGCTACAGCACAAAATATTAGAACAAATAAACCTGGTTGTAAAATCCATCATTTAGAACCGAGGGCAAAGGACAACTCTAGTCGGAGTTTGTTCTTTCCAGATGATTTTGTCTGATTTGAATGTTTTCCGGCCCCCTGTTGCTTCTTCCTTTACATGGCCTCTTCCTTTCATCTTTGAAGCTCCTCTAGTTCCATATAACAGGTTCTCTTTGAGCAACTTTTCCAACTCTTCTTTCTCTTTTCGAGCTTGCTCCTGTCGATGTTGATTAAAGTTGGCAGCAGGCTAAAACATTGAGTCACAACCATAAACTAGATCGAGGGGTTCAAAAATTATACCAGGGAAACCAACTGTGTGATTTCTCTGTCAAGACCGAGTTCGTCTCATCTGGACCATTTTCGGCAGTACACACCATAAAAGTATCAAATGTTATATATGAGATGGCATTCCCATTGCAGAAAATGAATAATTGAAACAAACACCAACAGACAAGCATTCGTAGGACATTTGTATTAGATATTACCTCCTTTTGCCTAGCCTCAAGAAGAGCTGCAACCTTCCATTTTGGATTTCTTTCTAAACCAGACAACAGTTAGTAAAAAAAACGGCTGACAAGTCGTGTTCCTTTTACCTTTTTTTTTCTTTTCTTTCTCTCACCATAATTCTTGATTCACAAAGTAAACTACAAGAAATCAGCAAACTAACCTTTGTGACAACAAAGGCACTAAAATATGTTTTAATGCGGCATATAAATGTGCATTGAATCAGTTTAATTAAAGCAAGTTAGCAGAATTGTCCTTCAAGAAATCCTGTGCAGAAGATAGTGAAGTAACTTACTGCAGTTATATAAATAATCATTGTGATACTTCAAACCTTGCACCAAAGTACATTTTAGACATCATCATATATTCATGGAAGGTGAATAATAACGGTTCAACCCAAAACACTTAGCTAGAATGGCTATCTATCACTGTAAATAACAAAACCAACAAAATAAGAGGCTTTTGGCAATTGCAGACATCTCTTTTTTTGTTCTACTAAGGTAAAGCACATAAATAACCTCTCTCCATTATTTTCCTTTGCATTTTCTATCTGGATGTTATTAGGTAGCATGAGCTGTACAAAATAGCACATTACTCAGCTTGGAAAATTTCCATATGACTGAGGGAGGTAAGAAAAACGGATTTGCGTACATGAAACTGAATGATCTTCATTCATCAGGACTAAAATTAAAGCATGAAATGAATTTTGAATTTCACAAGACCTGAGAACCCACTTGGGATCCTTGTTTTCATTCTTCCAATATGAATTGTGGTTACATCATCCCCCTGAACCAAATATCATATAATCAAGAGAAGGAAAAAAAAAAAAAAGGCTATCTAATAATGTATCTGCTTCCAGTAAATCAAAAGCATTGTGATTCCAAACTTCAATGTGACATTGTTTCTCAAATATTAATAGAACCAGCAAACTTGGAAAATGTACCAAAAGTTAAGAAGCAGACTAGATAAACTTCAAGAAGATATGCAAGAACTCAGAAAAGAAAATAAACTACATGCACAAGGAGGAGCTATTTGATATACCTTTTCCTTCCTCTTCTTTTATTAATATGTCACTAGCACTTTTCAGCTTTTCTGCTCTGTTGTCACAAGATTTGAGCTAGAAGATTTAGAGCTCCTACTTCTTTGCCTCTTATAATGCTTTGGAATCTGAGAACAGCTCCGGTGACATCTTACCATTGGAAAATGACTTTTCCAGCATCATAGACTAACAGAGCAACTATTCCTTCTGTGCAACAACACGATTAATTGAGCGACAGCTATAAGATTTGTATTTGTATTTATTCTATCACTTCTCGTAAAATCTCTAAGTTTAGCTCCAATTGTATTTGTATTTATCCTATTTCGATTTTTTCAAAGCAAAGGCTCATATGTCAGGTGCCCACCGAGATGTTGATAGTTTCATAGAAGATGTCAAGTAATAAATCCATCATACTTTATTGGAATATTCAGCAACACTTCATAATCAGAACGGTAATCATTAAATAAATCTACCATCATGAAGGTGCTCAAAGAAGTCAAGGCAATTATGCCATCTTGAACAGAAAGATATCACACGCATGTCAAGACATACTCAACCAAGAGATTCAACAGCCATAAAAGTGAAACCGAAACTGAAACCATCGTTTACAGAATGCCAATGACACATTCAACTGCAGCAGCACCTTCACTTTGGCACGTCCAACTAATCTAATTGCCACTTCTTAAATGATTCTTGCTTAGGACTCAGATTCTACAAAGATTATAATAGTAAAAACCAAGCAAACTACATAGCCTTTCTTGTTAAGTTGAAAGATCACCGAACAATACACAAATAAAGTTATGGGTGAGTGCAGATAAACTTGAAGAATTCGTATTCCAATCCGATATCCACAGGACAAATTCCAGAGCTCCCAACCTTCCTTACTATATTCCTTACATTTGCATATATGTTAACAAGATTAACTTTAATAGCATGAATATAAACGGGATCACCTGCTATGAGAGTAAGTCCTGAGGCACATGCTATCGGTTAATGACCTCAAAATAACAAATTAATATCAAACGTTTCTCCTGCACAATTGAATTGCTAAAAGTCAATCATTAAATTATATAAAGGAATTTTAAGAGATCAAACTTCAATTAATCCTTCATCAAATTGACCCGAAAAATCAATTATAGAGAACTGAAAAAATAAAATATCAGCTTAATTGATGCGATGTAGTTTTTTTTTTTTTTTCCCTTTTCGAGACTCCTCCTGAAATTCCATTAATTTCTAGTTAAACAAACAAAACGAAGCGAAATCGATCAATTCAATCTAATTGAAGGAACCCTAGAACTTCGCATGAAATTGAAATTGAAAAAAGACTTAACACCAAATCAGAACCGAACCCTGGAGAAATTTTGACGAAAATTCAAAAATAGAGAGCGAATTCGTTGATTATTACTATTACATTACTATGCAAATTAAAGGAATAAAATTTCATACCTGAAATTATAGAATTTTGGCAAAATATTAACAAAATATTTTCTTCGCTTATATCTAAATCTAAATTTCAGATGAGATATGTAGATTCCCGCCTTTTAATAGCTATTTGGTTTACGAGGAAATAACTATATAACTAAATTTTCTTTATAGCATTTAATTTTGGGTCTTGTTAACGGAATTTTTATGTTAAATAATATATTGTTTATAATTATTGTGTTATATTTGGTTAAATCATTTAAAATAAAAATATCAATTTAGGGGTTAAATAATTTAAAGCGATTTGAATTTTTTTTTAAAAATTTATCTTTTTTACGGGTAAAAATTAGTGCGGCTAAGAGTCTGATTATATTTTGCCTATTTTTACTTTAAAGTTGGACAATTAGTCCATGTAGATTAGATTAAAAATAAATTGGTCATTTCTGTTAAAAATTTTATCCATTTTTACTTATGAAAATTTGTGTGACTAAAGAAATAACTAAGTACTTTAACGTAATGTGCCACGTATATCTCATACTAACGTCCAAAGACTGATTTTTAATATTAGAAATAGATATAATTTTTAATAGAAAAAATAGTTTCCTCTCTTTTTTTTCTTTTTCTTTTTTTGTGAATATAACAAACTCAAAATGCTTACATCAAATTACTAGAAGTAAAAAGACCACTTAATTTATCTTAACATAAGTCTAGTAAAATCTCCAGGAATCTCTTCCAAAATCTAGGTACATTATTTACTATCAGAAGTCAATTGGCAATCTCATCAGCAACTTGATTATTTTTCTGCATTTTAATAATTGTTTGGTCTTTTCTAACCAATGTTGAATTCGCATCCTTTGATTGCTTATCTTCAATGACTTTAATTACCTCCATACTATCGGTATGAATCAGTACTTTTTCATATCTTCATTCGTTTAAAATAGACACTTTATCCAGAATGCCTCATAACTCAACTTCAAATATCAAACACCCCCTAGATAATGGTTATAACCCAGAATAGTTGTCTCTTTGATCAGCATACAAGAGCTACTTTACTCAAATTTTTAATAGAAAGAATAAAAAGTAGTCTAACTCTTATTACTATAAGTACCTCCATGATAATTTTACGTGTACTAACAAGTAGACGAAATCATTGAATTAAATGTAATGTGGAAAGCAACGATTCTATGACTGTGCATGGAAAGAGGAACTCTCATAGCCGAAGAATTTGTGGAAAAATTGCTTGAAACCCAGTTCATGGATTTTAATTAAAAACAAATAATCCATTAAAAAAAACAGTAACATCAAAGAAACCCCCATCAAGGTTCCTTATCAATCATACATATAAATTACAAAAAAATGAAATTAAATAAATATAAAGTATATATATAACTTTTTTCATGAAGGATGAACCTTGTTAGGTGAAAGTCCATTAAAACCTGCAGATTTCATAGCAGCTTCAACATACAATTTAGACGCAATGTTTGCACCTTTTTCCATCAAATCCCCCATTTTTTTAACTTTCTCAGCAGTATCATCAACACCACTGAGTTCAGCTTTTGACTCGCGTTCCATTTCTTCCTCGAATCGCCTGAACTCATCCACGGCGGTTTCCATGACTGAGTCAAAATAATCCTCTGCTTGTTGCATGGTTATTTCAGCTCCTTTCACTTGTTTTTCTTCCTCTAGCTCCAAAGCTGCCCATGCTTTGTAAGATTCGATCTCGAAAAGCTTCATTAGGTCTTCCATGGCGGATGGATCGAAATTCTTGTTGCCTTGTAAAGCTTGATCTGAGAGGAAAGTGAATTGAGAGAGGAGAGCTTCCATGGCTGTTTGATGAATTCAAATGCAAATCTACCTTAAATGAAATTATATGTGTGCTACAATGAAGAAGAAATAAAGTTATATAGTGGGTGAAGAATCATGTATAGGGATACCTACTTTCCTCCTAATATTTCAACTAAATACTAGTGTAAATAATTTCAAATTTAGTCCTCAATTTTTATCTTTTTTGTCATTTTGATTTTTATTCTTTTTTTAGTTAAATTTAACTCTCGATATTTTAAAAAGAGTTATATTTAACCATTAATCTTTCAAAAAGAATCAAATTGTCACTTTTAACGAAAATACGAATTAAAATGTTAAAATTTTAAACATGTAACTTGCATCCCAATTCACGTTTACTTCATACTATTTGTTTTTATTTTTATAACCTTTTTAATATTTTATAAATTTTAAATTATTTGTTAATATGATATATAAGATAAATAATGACATGTTAGCATGAAGTACATATGGATGGACTGTCACACAAATTGTCGTGTCAACATCGTTAAAAAATTAATGTTTAATTAGTATTTTAGTTAAAAATAATAAATTGATTCTTTTCGCAAAATTAATGGCCAAATTTAATTAAATAATAAAGATCAAATTAACAAAAAGATATAAATATTTAGAGCTAAATTTGATAATATACCAAGAATAAAAAAAATTAACCTTTTGCTTCTTATAATTAATATATATGGATGGAGGGTTTATTTTTCGCCTAAAAATATATATGGCAAATCAATCATATTATCAAATTTTAGGTGAATTACTATAAAATAAAAAATTACAAAAACAATGTAATAAAAAATTAATAAACATAAATAAATAACAATATAAATATCAACCTTCATTTTATAAATTATAATAATAATTTTAATTTAATATAATTATATATATTAAATTTTAATTATGGTTCATATGTATATATAAAACTTTTAATATTTTTCATGATTATTTTATAGTTCATGTTCGATGTCCGTGATTACTTCCCGTAACAATGTCTCCTCCAAGATAAACCCTACAAACAATATTACGCAACATAAAGCCCCAACCTAAAATCCCCTCAGGACCTCATTAGTATTGTTGTGATTTGAATATTATTCTCCAATCATACCCCATTCCTTTACCTTTTTTATTTCCAAAGTGTAAACTAGTGGACCGTTGGAATTCCTTTCTCTTTTCATATGATTTGGGGTAATGGATAAAAGTAGTACGGAGGATTTGTATTATAAGCCAAATTATATTTTATGTTTTTATTTTAAAAAATGAGTAAATTAGTGTTTATACGTTAGACTAAAGAGAAAATTGATTTTTGCTGCAGCTTGGGGGGTTAGTTTGCGATCGAAATAGAGAGTGGATTCTTGGTTTGAGTAGATATTTGGAATGTTGTACTATGCTAGACGTTGAACTTTGGGATATCTTGAATGGGTTGAAAGTCATATTAAATCGGGGTTTTGAGAGGGTTTTAATTCAAATTAACAGTCTTGAAGTTGTTAATGACATTTAAGATAGATCATTCGAGTATTTCAATTCCGCTTTGATCTGGAAAATCCATCAGCTCTTTGTAGTTGCAGGACATGGAGACTACAACATGCTCCTCAAAAAGAAAATAAGATCGCAGATGGTTTCGTCAAGATGGCTCGTGAAAAGAGAATAGGATTATGGTTAATTGAGGATTCCTCATGAGAGGGATTAGTTTAGTTTCTTACATTTGACTTGCTATTTCTTTTCTTCTTCTTTTTTAAATGGTTTTTTTGTTAAAAATTTTATTTATTTTTATTGTTAAAAATTAATCAATGTACGTCAATATAAGGTACATATTATTATATATAATCTTATTATTCTATCAACCACGTTAATTTTAACCGTTAATATAAAAAGAAAAGAAAACGGAAAGATCCCTTTACACAAAATTGGTGGTGTGAATAAAGTGGGGAAGTGGATGGTATACCTTATCTCAATCAAAGGATAGAAGGAATCTTTTAACATGGTGAAACAAAGTAGGGCCATCATCATTTGACATTGTCAAGCATCAAAATTGGGCAAACAGAAAAAATTTTGAAGTTACCAATAATGTAAATTTAGGTCATGATTTTGGGGAAAAAAGTTCTGACACATCACGAGCTTACACATATTTGGTATTTAGATTTATAATATCAAACAAAAAATGTGATGGGGACCGTCCTTGGATGACCGTTGAAATTTAATACATTGGCCCTCTACAATTGTACATTATCATCATTCATCCCCTTACCAAATTATTAACATTTTTTTTTAGATAAGATACAAAACAAAGAAGGGCTTAATTATTAAATTGTCCATGAAATTATATGGCTTTAATTTTACCCTAAAAATGCATTGTCGATTGAGATTAATGTTCAAAGAAATAATAAAAAAACATAATATGTGTCACGTTTTTATTGGTTAATATTGTATGTTGTGTTACATTACGGAAAAAAAGAAAACAAAAGAACCCCACATTTGGTAGTTATGTAAAAAAAATGATATTTATAATTAATCTTAAATTTAACAAAAAAAAAAGTTTATTGGTATAAAAAACTGGGCTTACATTTTTAAATTCAAAAAATTAAAGCGGTAAATTCTTAAAAATAAAATTAAATAAACTAAATTCTAAATAAAAAATATAAAAATTTATACCATTATGTTCTAACACCAAGAGTGATCATCTAGGCCTGTTATTGGCCCAAAACTGATATGGTTTGCTTTTAGTACCTTCATGAGAACCATCATGGAAAGCCTTCATTTGGGCTTGAATTAGCAAGCGACACTTATAAAATTTAACTTTTCACCTTTTAAAATTTATAAGATTTTAATTTGATAAATGGTAAAATTATACTTTACCTAAAAATAATAATTTTTTTCATTTAGTCATTTAAGAATTATAAATATATAATCTTTTAAAATTGTGAAATTACATTTTAATTTTCATAAAAATATACAAATTCATTCTAGTCTCTCAAAAAAAAATTTCTAACTTCACCCTTACCCGCTCTTATAATGATTTTGATCATTCAAGCCACATGTTCATTTGATCTTAGGTCAGTTTATGTGGTTAGTATTTTTAAAAATTTTTGTTTTTATCGCAATCTTTACAAATAATAGTCAACATATTCAAGTAATAAGTGTCAAAAGTAACATATTTTAATCTCATTCTTAATGCGTTTTTGGATGATTAATCAATGTAAATTAATGAATTTTATACTCATAATCCTTTACATTCATGGTACTATACTTAAGAGAGCATTTTGGAGTAAAACGAGCAAAAATCGAATAATTGGGGCATATTTCAGGAGCCACACGGGCAGCCACATAGTCATGTGTCAGACCATGTGGATTTTGCGATTCGCACTCCAAATACACAAAAAAAAAACGTAATTTTTAGGTTTTTCGGGTATTCTAAAACGTATATTCCAAATATAAGAATAGAAGTGGGAGCCGTCAGAGAATATTGAAGAAAATAACTCAAAAAACACAATTGAAGACGACTCAGAAGCAAATTTCCACTAAAATTGAAGATCTCTTTTTGATTTCTTTGAAGTTGATTATGAGTTTCTCTATTTCCTATGGGTATATTGTCTTTGAGATGTTTTTTTTCGCGGTTATGAACTAATTTTCTAAATACGTTGGGGAGATAAACCCAATGATGAATTTTGTCTTTTAATTTCTATTTTACGTAATAAATACTTGAACATTATTCTCAATTATGTATGCTTAATTCTTGATTTAATATTTCTAGATTATTAATTCATGTTTGATGTGCTTAATTCGGAGGAGGACTAGGCCTTATTTAAGAGTAGATCTAGCATAACTGAGTGAAGTTGTATACAATTCTAAAAATAGGACGACATAAATCTATCGGATTAGAGTCAAATCTAATAGGGGAATCCATAGATCGAGTTAATGCGATAATAGGGGTTTTAATTAGAAATTAGAAAGAAATTTTAATTATTCAACCTAGAATCAGTTGTTCTTAGTCTTGAAGATAGATATTAGCATATTTTATAGGTTTCTACGGATCAAGATATTAAGTAAATAAATTGTTTAATTCAGATTGATAATGACAGATCCAGTCTAGGTGGGTTCTTTCCTAGGTATTGTTTCGCTCCTTGGTTCTTAATCGATTATTTTCCTAATTTGTTATTTGTCATGTTCTTAGTTAATTAATTTAGCTAATTTTAGTTTTAACCAATCGTTCTAATTTGTCAGTTAAATAATAGAAATACGGTAATTACTAGTACTTTTAGTCTTCGTGGGAACGATATCTTGCTCATCGTAGCTATACTATTTATCGACAGGTGCACTTGCCTTAGTCGTATTTTTAGTTGGTTTCATGGATATCATCAAACATGTAAAGGAATTGCACAGACTTATTTGAAACAATGGTTAAATTTTTCTAGGCCATCGAACCGACGAGATCTCCAAATTCTACGGTCTCAAACGATATTACATGTTAAATAAATTATAAAAAAAATGATAAAAATAGAAACACAATAATGAAAGATGAAATCTAATAACTGATTAAATAAGAGTTACGTGATTAGGATAAATGAATATAGCAATCGAAAAGTCACTTATATATACGGAAAGTCACTTTAAACTATTATATAAAAAGTTAAAAGTAAAGCATTCAATAAACTCAACAAAATCGTATATAATCCTAATCTTTTGTTCTTTTTTTATAATAGTAATAATAATAATAACTCAAATTACTAAGATCACAGAAGTCACAAAAGTTCCATAGGGGCTTCAACAAACACCCGCACGTTGATCTTTTTGTCAGATACCATCTTAATTAAACAGTTTGCAAATAGATTTTTCTCCGTTGAATGTCTTATATGCCACTATCTTATATGTTATAATGCATGAATTTAAAACATCTGAAACCCTTTTCTGAATTACTTTAATCATCTCTAAACTATCAGATTGAATCAACATTTTATCACACTCTCATCTCTAAAATAATTACCCAACAAAATGTATTAACGCCATCTTTTTTCTCATTAACCAATGTATTGAATCGGGCCCTGATCCTCTTGTCGGGCTTGACCGTTTAATGAGAATCATCTGTTTTTCCTTGCATTCCAAAAATTTTCCATCTGTTTTTTCCTTTCCGGGAAATTTCTCCCTCATTTATACATTCCTTTCAAGGTTCTATTGATACACTCAACATTCCTTCTCTACACCTTCATTTTTACTTGGTTCTTTTTCCTCATTCTGTACGATCTCTCAACTTTATTTCAAATTTTCTCCTTTACTTCTTTTTTATAATAATCACCTCCTGTTCATGTATTTTACACTAATTATTTCCTCACTGTTGCAATGAATTATTTTTAGCTCTTTTCTTTGTATATGTATATGTATGTAATGTAACCTTTTTTGGGGAGTGTTGCTTAGGATTATCCATGGCGGCTCTGCGTCAAAAGCTTGGAAATGGTAAGTCTTCATCGAAACTTAACAGAGCTAAAGATGGCAAAAGAGTGATACCTTGTAAGGGTCTGTTTCGTGACGACAAAGAGAAGCCTTTTACTGCAAAATGGTATGAAACTCGTCGGAATATTAAGAAAGCTTTAAGCTTTTACAGAGAGTTACTCGACAACAAAAACCTATTAAACAAGCTCTGGCAAGAACATGAAAATGGTCAAAACTCGGGCTTAAAAGTTCATATAAGAGCAGCTAAGGTTGTTGTTAGGACCATGGGGAAATGGGTTAGCACCAGTAAGCAAATAGGAACCATTTCAGGGACTAAAATTGGTGACCATTTTTACTGGCGAGGTGAGTTAAGTATCGTTGGGCTTCACCATGAGTTTCAAAGAGGAATAGACTACATGAAACTTATCAATGGAAAAATCCTGGCTACAAGCATCGTTGATTCCGGTCGGTACGACAACGTCGATGAGATTTGCTCGGATAAGTTGGTCTATTGCGGCGAAGGAGACAATCCCAATAAAGATCAAAAGCTTGTACGTGGGAACCTTGCGTTGAAGAACAATATGGATGATAAAATGCCGGTAAGGGTGATTCGTAAGGTCAATGATGATGGTAGTGGTGATCGTGGGTGTAACTATAAGTTTGTTTACGATGGATTGTTCTGTGTGACTGAATATTGGAAAGAGAAAGGGAAATTTGGTAAAGAAATTTACAAGTTTTTATTAAGAAAATGTGAAGAGGGTGATAGGTGATGTTCTTTTGAAAGCTTAAATGCTCGTAGGAGAAGAAATTTTTTTTTTTACAACAAGCTTTTTTTTTTACAACAAGCTTGTTGTCTTCGGTTTTAATATTTGCTTTGAACAATACATAATATTGAATTTTTTTTAATAATATATTATAGTTTCTGATTATATTTGTTCATTTTTCTGTAATAACTATAATATACTTGAATTTACGTATTCCTACAATAATAATAATATTCATAACAATCGAGTTAAGACTCATTCGATAATAATACACTTGAAAGTTAATTTACTCAAAATGCAAGTGGTAGCAGCGGCAGAGATACAAAATTTTTTTGAAGAGTCGGAATTAAATTGTATATTTTTATAATAGTAAAAATACAATTTCATCATTTTAATAGTTATATCTTTATAATTTTTAAATGATTAAATCAAATTTTTATTATTTTATGGACTAAAATGTAATTTTACCATTACTAATTTAAAATTATATAAATTATAAATGACCTAAATGGAATTTTTCCCCTCTTTTTTCAAAAAAATAACTAAAGTGGTCTTTATATCATATAAAAAATAATTAATTATTTTTGTTAAAAGTTTGATTTATTTATATTATAAATTTATTTTTTAAATAAATTAAACAAAATTTAAATTTAATTTTTTTAAAAAGAGTTATTTATGGAATCTATAACCATTTTGGAAAGTTTTATCAATTAACTTTCTTTTTGTCTAAAAAGAGAATTTGATGAAAATTTCCTTTTTTTTATTCTTTAATTATATCATAAGTAATGACATAAATTTAAATTTTAAAATATTTTTAATTAGATTTTTTTCTTTATTAAGAGAATAATAAATTTTGAATTACTGCCCCAAAAAGTTTACTTAAATGGGAAGTGGTAGCTACTGGTTTAATTTTGAAAGCGTTCAAAGCTTTTTTAGTATTCTTTTAATTTATAAATTATTAGTATCTCTTGTTGGAGTTTTTTTTAAGGGATTTTATTTAATTTAGTGTTGTTTAAATTTCGGTTAAAATTGAATCAATCGATCAAATTGATCTAATTTGATTAATCGGTCGATTAATAATTTTTTTGAAAGTTCAATTCAGTTAACCGTTTAAACACCTCAATTTAAAAAAGAAAATGAAGATGATAAAGATGAGAGAGACAATAACTCTTGGTCTTATATTTAGGGGACATGCATATGCCATGGTCTCTCTTGAAAATTTTCCTTTTTAAACCTTTTAAATATTGTAAAGTTTAAGTTAATATATGATAAATTCGTACTTTAATCTCTAAAATTAACAAACTTATTATTTAACCCGTATAAAAATAATAAAAATATAAGTCAATTTAATAATAAAATTATATCTTAGCATTTATAAAGTTTATAATTTAACTTTGGCCCCCAAGAAAAAAAATTATAGCTTCGTCCCTACAATGTTTGATTCCTCAGCTTGCATTTTGTTCTCTTTATTAAAAAAAATTGATTTATGTACATTAGATTAAAAAGTAAATTGATCTTCTATTGAAAATTTCATCTATTTCTATACTATGAAGTGAAGACGTGGCTAATATAATAAGTAGGTTCATCCTGGAATAATTATTAAAATTTTTATTTACTTTTAGAATTTTTTATTTTTATTTTATTGGTAAATATTAAATTTATAACAATTCTAAGAAAACATCAAAAACTAGAGCCCTCACATAATTCGGAAGACTGTAAAAAATAGTGACCAACAAAGATCGTCGAATATCCTCTTGCAAAAAGTCCCTCACATAATTTAGAAGATTGTAAAAAATAATTAGTTGATCCATCACTCCACCACCTGCATTAGCAATGCAGTCTATAACTTTATTGGCATCCCTCCGAATATGTCTAAACTTAACTTTTCAAGTTTCAAACACCAGTCATGAATGCATTTGATTTCATCAACATTACTCATTGATGCCTAACCATTCCGAATAAATTCAATTAACATTGCATTATCACATTCTAACTCGACTTGCCTGAATCTTTAATTCCAAGCCAATTCAATATCTTCTAGAATTGCTTTGACTTCTATTTGTAAGATACCAATCAAACCAACTGTCATTTTGAGGCCTACCAACCAGCCACCACTAGGACCTCTCATTGCCTCTCCGATAGCCACCTTCGAGATTTGCCTTGCCACCGATGCATCAACATCGACTTTAACCCGTCTTAAACCAAGTAGTTGCCACCTTCCTATTGTCATAGATGTATAGGCCCATTGGCCAATGAACTCTTTAGCTGCCAATGATTTTGTCCATGCCTTGGCTGAGTTGATTAATTCAAAGTTACTCTCACTAGAATGACTGAAAGTAAAACCATTCTTATTCTTCCAAATAAACCAGCAAATAATGGAAAAGGAAGTAGCCCACTCACCTCTTGATATTCCATAATACCCACCTCTCTCTTAGCAAGCTGAAAAAAAAGTATCGAGCCTTGTTGGCACAACAGTTTTCCACACCACGCTAACAAATCTACAATCTCTAATAGTATGAATTGTCGATTCCACAACATCACCACATAGTTCATAATAAGGAGATCATGTTATTACACATCTAATTCACTCCTCATTTATTAAAACATGCCTCAATATAAGACCTCAATATAAGGTACATATAACATATTATATATCGATGTCTACTTCGCCTGTCAAACTATCACTTAATTTATTATTTTTTAATAAATAAAGTAAAATAGAATCCGCCTAAGATGTGAAAATGGCTGGATTAACTTCGCCACTATAGTGACAACGAAAACATATATTTAGCATGGGCTTATCGGTCCAACTTTACTAAAAAGGGAAATTGTTGAAAGTTCATACAGCACTGTTATTAATTTGATTTGATGTTGGACAAAGCAAGAATCACTGCTGTTCATCATTATGTTTTATCTGCAAGTTTCGGCTTCACAGAGTCTTTTGACAAAAGCTGTCAACTCATCACATCATATTTTTATTTACCTATTAAAAAAAGGTAAAATAATTCTTATATATTTAGATTAAACATCAAACGATTTTTTTATTTTTACGATTAAAAATTAATTTTTAAAATACACGTGATATATCATGTGATTATTCTCTAATTATTTCATTTATTTTGATTTCCCGTTGACCTCTCCTTAAAAAATGTTTCTCTTAATCACTCGCTTTGAAATGAAAAGCATTAACTCTCCTCACTTCTAAGTATCCATTGTTTCTAAGATGTTAAAATATCTACTTTTTAAGTTCGAACACTTTTAAAACAATAAGAAATTTATCTAGTCATAACAAATTCATACTGATAGAGACAATGAGGTTTCTCCTATAAATACTTCGAAGAAAGGTGAAGAGGGGATCGATTTTTTAGCGCCCTGAAATCACTTTGAGCAATTGTCATTTTGTTCCTGTTTTAGCTCTCGACCTCCATTACACCATCTTGATCTCCTCCTTGTCTTCCCCCTATTGAACATTCTATAAAAAAAATGTCATACCTAAATACGATCATATCCAACCCATAATTTAATTTATCAAATCTAATTGTATTTATGATTTTGAGGAGAAAATGTGCATTTGATGATTAATCTTTTTTGGGTTAATATAACTTTTAATCTCTAAACATGATAATTAAATCCACTTTAGAACTTAATTTCTTAGTTCACTTTAATACTTGCATTTGACAACTAGGTTTATTTTAATCCGTGAACTTAACAAATGTAAAAGTTTGATAATGTGACATTTTGAAATTGTGCCACAGCATTAAATTTTGATGGAAAAGTGAACGTTGTTTTCAAATTTAGGTACCAATTGGATAAAAAAATGTAAAAACCTAAATGGACTTAATTATCAAATTTAGGGACTAAAAATTATATTAACCCTTCTTTTTTATGAGGCATTTTTTATAATGGAACCAAAAAAGTCGTGGGTTCAATAGTCCAAAAGCAAACAAGGCTGTGAAGCAATGGGTCAACAACCCGACCCGCTTTGAGATTGACGGTTTGTTCATGCATTAGGTTAAGATATTTTAGTTTCCAGCCATAAAATAAAATACATTTACAAAAGGCATAATGAGTTTTTGGCCCTCCATCTTTATAAAAAAAATCACTTTAACCCTTCATTTATTTTTCGCCTTTTTTTCTCTTAAATTTTTATTTTTTTGTCAAATCACCCTAAAGATGAAAAAATTAATATTTGTTAACTTTGTTGACATGGTATATATGTGGATTGCCACGTGGATAATATGGCAACATTTAAGTAATTTTTTAGAATTTAAAATATTAAAAATGTTTTTTTATAATTTTTTTAATAATTTCAATGATTTTTAAATTTTTAAAAAATATTTTTTTACTTTTTTATAATTTTTAAATTTTTAAAAAATTAATTAAATGTTTATATGTCATCCACGTGCCGTGGCAATCCACATGAATGTAATGTCAACAAAATTGAAAAAAACATTAATTTTTTATTCATTTTGGGATGAATTGACAAAAATTGCAAAGTTAAGGGCTAGAAAAGGCCAAAAAAATGTTCTCGCTTCACCGCTACTTACTTTATAGCAACGTAACTAAAAAAATAGCATTGGAATAAATCTAAATTTAACAAAATAATTTTAACAAAACTAACCGTTGAACCTGAATTTTAAAAATATAAAAAATAAAGAGACCAAATTCCTAAAAATAAAAAGTATAAAAACTAAATTTCAAAATTACTAAAAATAAAAGGACTTATGACAAAGTTAGAATTAAAAAATGTTAAAATTATAAGATTAAAAAAATGAAAAAAAAAAAAAGAGAGAGGAAGGTATAGTTTGTCCAATAAACAAAGACAAACTACTCATGGTGTTGGTAATTAGTACCTTAATCAAAGTAAACATCTCATTAGAATAAATCATCTCTTCATCATTATTTTAATTGATTGCAAACTAGATGCTTGGCTTCTCATTGGTCCACATGTATTCCACATATTGGTCAACTTGTTAAATAAAATAAATAATAATAATAATAATAATGAAGAAGTTAAAGGATATGTACTTTCTACCAAGCAAGTGAAGGTGACCCATTTTCTATTTTTTTATTCCAATATTGCCCACCATTTCTATTTCATTTCTTATTGGCACCAAACTTTCTTTTTTCTTTATTTTTTTAAATATATAATTATATAAAGAATGTTTGGGAAAAAAAGAAGAAGGAAAAATAGACATTTACCAAATACCAAAATTAAAAAAAAAAAAGAGTATAAATGCTTGGAATCATTTAAATTGCTATTTTATTTGGTTTAGGGGAATGCAATTTTTTTATAATTACTACATTAACTTAGTACTTAATCTATACAATATTTTATTAATAAGGTTTGATATTGAGTGATTTGGGAAAATAATTAAATCACAAATGACTTACAACTACAACTATACATTGACAACTGAGCAGATTGAAATATATATATATATATATATATATATATATATAATCTTTTATTTTAACAATAATAGAGTAATATTTCTTTTTAAAATGAGATCCAGTTTATAGTATTTATATACAAAGCTCTAATTAGGGGTGTTCACAGTTCGATTGAAATCGAATTTAGTTCGATCGAAAGTTGATTAATAATTTTTTGAAATTTTGATTTTCGATTAATTTGATTTGAAACTGGGTAATTAACCTAATTAACCGAATTAAAGAATATTATATATATATATAGCCCATCCCTCATTTAAAATTTTTTAAATTATTAAAAAAAATGAACATTAGTAATGTAATTTTTTTTATATGTTTTATACTTATTTTAACTAAAAGATAAAAACATATAAATTTTGAGTTGGCTAATGTATTTGAAAAAAACTTCGGCTTAATTAACAGTTAAAGGTTTTTACATTTTGGGTAATTCGATTAATAGTAATTTGATTCGGGTGTTAACAGTTCAAACCCTTAATTCTAATTGCTAAAAGAATTAAAAGAAAAGTAAAAAAACAACCAAAAAAAAAAAAACTTGGATGTGTATAATATAAATTACTCCAAGCATTGTAATTTATAATTATACCATTAATTATAATTAGAATCAAATATATGTATTTTTATAATTTTATTTTCGAAGAAAAATAATTATTCATAATATTATATATAATAATGTTTTGAAGTTATAATTAAAATTCGAAAAGTGAGGTATGTGTAATAAAAATCAATCAATACAATGTATAAATCAGCTACAATTACAATTAATATATTTGTATACTTATAATTAGAATTGAATTATTATAATACATCAGTATATGGGCTGATAATAAAGATATATTCAAATTTATATCGGGATAAATTTTGACACGATCTATACATGTAATAAGACTTAAAATCATAATAAAATTTAAGCTTAGGGCTCACATATGCATAAATATGTAATTTGAAAGTTTGAAAGTTTTCATTTAAGTCACAGAACTATAAAATCGTTGTTTTATGGTATTCTGTGTTCATACTATCTACACCAACCGAAAGCTCTCATTGCTTTTTTTTCTACAGTTCAATTTTTTTTATGAAATAACTTTCTTCTCCGGTCTTCAACATTGACTTTGATCTAAAGCATGTTCTTTTACTCATCGATAGGTATCAATCTACTATACATTTAAAAATAAAACTTAAAAACTCTATGACTTAAATAAAAATTTCAAATAGTCTAGTGGCTTAAATGAAAATTTTTAAATAATTCATTGTATTTTTAATTTTTTTAAATTTAATGACCAAAACGTAAAATTACTGAGAGTTTAATTAGTAGTTTATGAAATAATAAAATAATTAATATATTTGATAATTTTATTTTAAAATAAAAAAAAGTGTTATAAAAAGAAAATAATGAGATATATAGGCTATACACGTTGCTTTATTTTCCCCTTATTTTCTCTTCCCTCTTCGGCTTGCCAACAAAAAAGGTAATTTAAAATTGACTTTAAAAAGAGTCCTAATTCAAGTCGGTGCGTCAATTTTAGTAGAAAAATTTAGATAAAAGATTAAAAAAAACCCTTTAAGTTCAAAAATTAAATTAAATTAAAAAAAGGAGAGAGAGAGGGAAAAAAAAAAAAGATGAGTGTTGTAAAAAATTCAGCACTAGTTAATACACAGAGAGAGAAAGAAGGGCATATGCATTGCCCACCATTAACGCTTGCCTATCAATACACACCCTTTGCAAAGCTATTATTTGGTGGTGGTGGTGTTGTTGTTGTTGGTGAGTGGAGATTTACAGATAGAGAAAGAGATTGAAAAAGAAGACGAAGAAGAAAAGTACCCAAAGTTAGAAATTTCATTGGTGTTCTTTTTTTTTGTCTTTTTTTTTTGGGTTCTTCTCCAGATGCTCTTTCAATGGGGAAAAATGAGGACCCAAATCTACAGCAACAAAGAGAACAGAGCCTTGAATCAGGGAACAATGAAGGGCATTCGAGATTCTTGCGTGGGATGGTTTTGTCGAGGATTTCCAATGAGTTTAGTTTCAGATGTGTTTTTGTTTTGTTCCTTAGCTTGTCGGTTTTGTTGCCTGGGATCTTTTGGATCCTCCCTTTTCGTTCTTCAAACTCTGGGTTTGAAGCTAAGCTAGCTATTAAGCTCAGTGGTAAAGACTTCTTTCAAAATTTAGTTTCTCTTGTTCTTTGTGTAATTAGGATTTAATTTTGAAATGTTTATTTTGTTTTAATTAACGGGTATGTTGATTTTCATTGCATTTGTTTCGGGTTTAATTCAGATCTTTAATTGTTGAGAACTATTTGGTATTTTCCCCTCGTTGATGTCTCATTTACCTTGTAATTATGTTACAACTTTCAATTAGGAATTTTTGATTGCCCCTGTTGTAAATTGACTATTGAAATTTCATTGATCCCTAGGTACTTGTAAATGACTTAGAGATCCAAAATTGATTTGGATCTAACTCGAGTGTCAATTGAAGACTTGAACATAAGTTTTCCGCCGATTTTGCCTTGTTGTTTTGTTGGATGATATCGGCAGAGGCCGAAAGGGGCATACATTTGTTTAACCTTCTTCTAGAATTTCATTGACAAGATGTTCATTTTATTGCTGTTTGTTTTTATGACAAAAATGTGGTTCCAATTAAGATTGTATCATAGGAAGTGATTGTTTTACTATATTTAGAGCATATCTCCTTTTAGCAATAGGAGCAAACGCTTTATGGTTTGTTTCAATGCTTTCTTCCCCTTATCTTGTAAATAAAAGTGTCAAATTTATGAGACAAGAGCTATGTTTTATTGTTTTTCATACCTTGAAATGATCACTGGTTGATCACATACAAATGGATGATTTAATGTCATGCCATTATATGAGTAATCGTTTCTTTTTTTGAATTCAATGGTATTTACATCACAATGAATGACCTCTTTTTACTTTGCAGCCCCAGTTCATGCATGTTTTACACTTCAAAAACCAGTTTCCGAGCTTGTTGATCATATTCAAAAGTTGGAGTATGATATCTATGAAGAAATAGGTGTTCCGGATACGAAGGTTTCGGTCTTAACTTCTTTCGTCACATATATTTACCTCTATATTACTAGAAAAGTTTATCTAAAAGCTACTCATTCAACAGGTGGCTATCTTATCCATGCATCCATCGGGTGAATCTAACTCTACTAATGTCGTGTTTGGTTTTCTTTCCAATCCCGTGCATCGTCCGATAAGTCCAGTAGCCCTTAGCGTGCTGAGATCATCTTTAATCGAGCTGTTCCTCAGGCGATCCAATCTGACTTTGACAACTCCGATTTTTGGACAGCCTTCTAAGTTTGAGATTTTAAAGTTTCGTGGGGGCATCACTGTAATTCCTGTACAATCTGCTTCCATATTTCAGATAACCCAGTTTCTATTTAACTTTACACTGTATAACTCGATATCTGAAATTGAACACAAATGCATCGAGTTAAGGGATCAGCTGAAGTACGGTCTACATTTGAGGTCTTATGAGGTATGGTAAACTCGAACTAGCTGCTTCATTTTGTGTTATGTGTTAATAACTGCATCTTTTATTTGTTTGTTGCAGAACTTGTTTGTGCGATTAACGAACAAAAATGGCTCCACAATGTCGTCGCCAGTCATAGTTCAGGCTTCGGTGATAGATAGTTTTGGTAACATGCTGCCTCAGAGATTAAAGCAGTTGGCTCAAGCCATCACGCACTCTCCTGCAAGGAATCTCGGTCTCAATAACTCGGACTTTGGTAAAGTTAAAAGCATTAGCTTATCATCTTATTTGAAGGGTACACTTCATGCTAGCCCTCCCACTCCTTCACCGACTTCAGCTCCACAGCCATCAGTTTCACTGCATCCTAATTTTGCTCCAACTCACCCGCCAAGATTGTCACCCAAGATTCATCGTTTTCCGCCTTGTCCTAATTGCAATACTGCTTCTCCATCTGCTCATCGTCCCCTTCATTCGCCAGCTCCCACTCCTCCAATCTCTCCTGCATCTTCTAGTGTAGTGGCACATCCCCCTCCCCCTTGTCCGTACTCTCGTCCCGCAGTTCCACCAAGTCCTCCATCCAAATCCTATTCTAACGTAATTCCTAAGCACCCACCGTTAATGAGCCCCCGATCACAGTTGTCCCCCCCAAATTTACCACCAATAGCTTCAGTGTCTTATGGGTCTCGTCCTGGCCAAGGTATGGAGCACACAAAGGGGCCAGTTTCTGCACCGGTTGCTAAGTCTCCAGCAGTGCAATCTCCGTCATGTAAGTATCTATGCAAAGTGAAACTACACGATTCTGCTTATGTTCTCTTATAGCATTCATTAAGATTCAATCAGTTGGACATGCATTTTAGCTTATTGTAATGACTGTTTTCATGATTGTTGTCTGCAGCCGTAGCAGTACGTGTTTCCCTCAAGGAATTCCATTTATTAGGAGTATTGGGAGTCTTAATCTTTCATCAACTTTTATGATCGAATAGATCCATTCTGTCCCTACCACCCGAAGTTCCCGAAAGACCGTGGCAGGTGATGTTCATTTCCCAGTTTTGATATATATGGCAAGGATGGTAGAGAAACCACGTGTGAATAACCCGAAACCATCAAAAGATTTCCCTTTTCCTTCAGTTAATGCAATCAACATATATATGTGAACGAGATGGACACATGAACAACTGGTCGAAGCCGGAAAGTTGGCAGACCACATCTTACTTCACTTACGACGTCGTTACAAAAGAAAACACAGGATGTTTTTTCCCAAAGGGAATAACTTCCGAACATGGTTTGACTACTTAAGAAACCGGCAGTAACTCGTCGGTTTCAACGAGAACCATCTCTCATATTTAAGTGTAAAGAATATTTTGGTTCATTTTGAGCAACTATAATGTAGGATTAAAAGGCGAAATGTAAAAACTAGTGTTTTATAATACACTGAAGGAAATATGTTGAAAAAGAAAGTATATTATGAATTTAGGATGTTGAATAGCTTCATGTAATGAATGGAATAAATACGAATTCATGAACACGGAATGGTTCATATTACAAATTGGTCCATTCAGGTCTATGTTTTCTTAAGAGTGGTGCTTGGCAGGTCCAAGTTGGTGTATCCATGCTGGTCCTAGCTGGCTCAGGACATTGCTTGTCTAACCAGCAAGTCAAAGACAGCACAACCTAGACAAAACAAAAGAGTGTCATATGAAATAAATTAATTGACCGGTTTAGATTTTAATTTATCTAATTGGTTGGTTTGGTTGGCCTATTAAGTTGGTTCAAATTTCTCTTTCATAGAAGTTGGTTTGGGTATGATATATTTATACTACAAAAATATCTTAAAAAATATATATATTAGAAGTTTGTTTAAGTTTATTAAAATGGTTATAAAAATTTTTAAGAGCTTATAAAACTGAATTAATTATTATAATTGATTAGACGTTTATACTTTTTGTCAATTTTTTTTTATAACAAGGAAACAGCTAAAGAGCGTTAACAAGAACTAGATTAACTAGTCAAATTAATCGTAAGATGAAGATCACCCTTGAGAAGCTCTCTTAGAGGGGTTAGGCGCTCCTAAAATATATGCATCTTATCATAACTCCCTTTACTAAGCTTAGCCATCTAATAAGCTACTTTGCTATAATTCCTGAAGACGTATAGAAGCCGTACCATCCAATCACAACATAAGAGTTGTTTGATTAGATGTAACTTAGATAGCATAAAATGGTTTCAATTGCTAAAGCATTATTACATTCCAAGATCAGTTGCCTATATCCCATTTTTTTGTCAATTTGATCGGAAGGTAATTGTGGTTATTAATTTATAAAAGAAAATCAAATAGCTTTTTTTAATGGAAAAATATTCATTTTTAATAATATTGGCACAATAATCGATATAATAATTTATGTAAAATTATAATTAAAAAATATAAAAATTTTAAAATTTAATATATATAAAGTTAATAAAAATTTTAAAAAAATTATTATGAAATATACGTGAATTGTTGTGCAGATTACGGTGTTTAAAAATTTAAAATTTTAGTAATACTTGTATTAAATTTATTCGATTCTTTTTTAAATTAATGATTAAATTAATAAAAAAGTCAATATTAAAATTAAAATTTATTATTATATTAATTTAAATTGATTTGCTTACCCAATAAACTGTCTACAGAGGCTTTCCAAAGGAACATGAAGAGTGAAATCATCATTTGTAAATTGAAAAAATTGTTGATTTCCCATGAAAGCTGGAAGTTGTTTAAGAGCATACATCTTTCAATCTAAGATGAGAGAGTTAAAAGAACAATCAATCTTTTTTCCTTTTTTCTCCTTTTGACGGAAGGAAGTGGAAAGAAAGGGAGTGAGTACCTTGTTGGAGAAGGAACCCTAAGGCGGAGCTGGTGGCGGAGATAAGCTGCTGTGGTGATAACATTGGCGCCTTTGGTTCCAGCTTTTGATGATGGTGATGCTGGTACCAGCTCCCATAAGTCCTACCGGAGGTGTGGTGATAACCTCTTATTTATTTATTTTTTATGGTTAGTTTTACATGTATTTGGAATTTAGTCTTTTTATTTTTATTTACAGAAATTTAATCTTTTTACTTTTTAGATTTTAAAATTCGAGTCAAATTGTTGACAATTAAAATTCTTTTATCAAATTCATCGGTGTTACATTTTGAAATGAGAGAAAATAATTCACTTAGTAACCTTATAACAGGAAAAACGAGATTGTAGTGAACTTGAATTTGACAAAAGATTTTTAATAGTGTTAAAAGTTTGACTTACATTTTTAAATCTAAAAGTAAAAGGATCAAATTCCTTAAAATAAAAATAAAAGAACTAAATTTCAAATATTTAAAAAGTATAAGGACTTGGAGCATATTTTTACATTTTACATATATATTTTTATTATTAGTGTTTTTTTTTTTAAATTTATTAATGAAATGTTTAATAAATGACTATACTATATAATATTAAATCTAGCAGTGGGGACTTTAATGAATATTTACATAAATATCTCCTTTCCTGCAAGAACTAACTATAAGATAACAAGCATATACTAATTTTTTTTTTTTTTTTGGTCTTCATCTGTTAAGAAACTGCAAATATATAAGAATCCAATTAAAAAAAAAATACTAACAACAAAAACAAAATCATGAAAAAAATGAAAAATTTATGATTTTTCTTTGCTGAAGTACTGAAAATTGGAACATTTTGCAGAACAGACATACCAGTTAAAGCTCCAATATATCTTGTAGTAATTATTTTGCCATCAATGTTGTCTTGAATGTTAGTATATAATAGAAAGTCTATATATATATGTGTATACATACCTGCCTTGTAATGTGTTGAAATTATTACCAAAGTTCGCAGGCTGTTGATATATTTAAAGATAGTGAAGCTATAAAATGAACCATGATGGCCACCATGAGCTTGCTGTGGATTAATCACTTGTAAATGTTAGTAATACATGTATATATGTATATGTATATATATACGTAAAAACCATAAACATGTAATAGATTAAGCTCTGGCAATAGATCCTACATTCGCGAGTGAAATTATTTGTATTGAATCTGCTATCGAGGAAATCAATATATCGTTGTGTCCAATGAGAGAATGCACGAAATGGCCTAGAAGAAAGGAACTGAGTTCGTAACCAGGTTAATCCGTTTGCCAGATCGTCGGCCCCGAAACCGATGTCACGAAAAACGACATCATCGGTCGTGGGATCGGTGTCGTCTTTGATCTCGTAGCGACAAACGGGGCAGGTGTTGTGAATGCTCAACCAAGGGACGATACAATCGGAATGATACAAGTGCTTGCATGGTAACTCTCGTGCTTCTCCGCTAATCTCGAACTCATCCTTACAAATAGGACAATGTGTAGCGTTGGTAAGGTGGTATTCAGTGATTATCACCACCGGCAAGGCCTCGATGGCTGACGCAGCTGCCGGTGGTGGACCCGGCCTATCGTCTTCCGTTAAGCCTTCGAGTAAACCATCCAAGTCGTCGTTGCTGACTGTATCTCGGGGTGCAACGATAGGACTCGGCTGCGGTCGTGGTGGTTCGACGAGAGTGACCCAAGGTCCAGTTTCAGGAATTGGTCGATCCCGACGAGCTCTTCCACTTTGCAGCGGCCTGGTGGGGTCAAGAGCGGTGGCCAAAGTATCTAATAACCTACGAGTGGTTTCATACGGTTCAAGGCCATGATTAACTCTAAGTCTAGGCCTTGAAACATCAAGCTCTTGATGAAGTTGACGAAAACAATAAGGACAATAAGGTTCAAAAACATTTGAATTTGAAAACCTTACGGTTCGTTGACAATGGAGACACCAGAAAAAACGGTAGGTTCTCATCCTTCGGACACCGTTTACTGTAACACCAGTACGACGATGGCTGTTCAAAGACATGCTTTTCCTTTTGGCTATGAAAATGGGGATTAACTGTGTGTTTTGGAAATGGGATTTTTTCAGATTATGGAAGAAGAAGTCATCTCTCTTTATATACGTAATGTGAAGGGGAAAAAGAATATCTTGTAGACATGCAACAAGGGATTCCTTTTTTCTCTTTTTCCTTGATTTGTATTTGTTAATTAAAATTTTTCCCAGTTTTGTCAAACTTGTAGGAAATGTAAAGGATGATTGATAATTGATGTTAACTCCTTGTATAGTTTTTGTTTTCTCATTACAATTAATAAAAAATAGGTATAATAATAACTTTAGTCCTTAATGTTTTTCTTCCTTTTCATTTTAGTGCTAATTTCTTTTATCAGTTTGGTTCTCAATTTCCAAAATTTAGTGAAATTGCAGTTTTTTTAGATGGAAAAGTTGTCCAGATCATAGAAATTTTAACGGTATCGACGTGATAACTTGTGTGATAATTCTTAACTTTTTTTTTTTAATAATAATAAAATACATGTAAACTATCACCTTCATTGGCATCAAAATTGTAACAGCTCAATAAACTTTACCTTACATAACAAAACAATTTGACCGAATTTTGAAAGAAAAGAGCCAAGGCGATTAAAAAAAAGAATTAGGATCAAAACGATAAAATATGTAATACATTCAGAGTTAAATTTAACATTATATCATGCAAGATTACGTCATAATTACCGATTAATTATGTATATGATTTTCACTCCAAAATATAAATTGGCCGCAAAATTTTAAAATATTCTAATTTAATTTTTAAAGTATCATTATCTTATCAATTAGATCCTTTTGTTGACCTAACTATTAGCTTGAGTATAAAATATTAGTTTAAATATGACATGAAGTATATTAAAGTATATGGATCAAACTGTAAACAGATATGCCATGTTAAAAAAAAGAAATAGTCATTATAAATTTTGTTAACACATTATTTTTTAATGTGTAGGTCCAAATTGTTCGTGCGGTAAATATACGTATTTACAATTTAATTCATATACTCCACATCAGATTTAAACTACATTTAACTCCGAAATCGATGGCTAAGCTGACTAGGGTTCCGACTGAGAGAATGTAAAATTTTAATAATTCAATTAGAATGTATTGTAGTTGAGGGACCAATTTAAAATTCGAATGATAGTTTGGGACACTTGGCGGAATTAATCCTAAAGGATTAAATTGTAAATTCAAGCCCAAACAAATTGTTGGCTGAAATATATAGTTTCACTTCCTTCGGCATGGCCCAAGAAAATGAGTCCACAACTCGACAAAACGACATGACCCAAAGTCACGGAGCCGGCTAATTCTACTAGTTAAAAACTCACCCGATCAACTCAGTTATGCCAATCTGATTGGGTTGGGTTGGGTATGGTCTGGCTTGTAATCGGCAAAACAATCCATCAAAAAACCCCCCAATCCCTTCATTTCCCTTTCTCTTGGTTTCCTCTCCCTCTCGTGAGAGGGAAAAATATAACCAACCAACTTTCTCGCCATCCAAACACCAAAAAGTAAAATGTCTTATATAGTATTCCAAACCTCTCAACTTCCCAAGACGTTGTTATTAAAACCGAGTCTACCACCCCCGGTTCATCCTTTATCAGGTAAACTTAGAAAGAATCTTACGGTGGTGAAATGTTCGTCTTCTTCTTTAATCGACGGTGGAGATTCCTCCGTCGCTGCTCTCGAGCGATGTTTCTCGGCACCACCGGCTCCAGTGGAGACTGGTTCTTCAGGTTCAGGTGAGGTTGGACCGGTTATGAAAGGAGGAAAATACGGTGCGTTTGGTGCGGTTACTTTGGAGAAAGGGAAGCTTGATATGTCTCAGAAACAGTCAACTTCTAGCCCTGAGGTTCGATTTCAAAATTTTAGCTTTAGCTTAATAAGTGTTAATTAAGCTTAATTTGAGAAAGGGATACGAAGTCCTCTTGAAGTTTAGCTTAATTGAGCTTAATTTCTAAGTTAATTGCTTGGTATTTAGGTATTAAAACTTTAGGAGTATTTTAAGACTGAATTATATTTTTAATTAACGATAGAAGGCACTTTCATAAGATTTTTAATAAATAGAGAATGAATTGAAATGCAGAATTTAGCCTATTTCTGTTATTTAAGCTTAAAGAAACTAACAGAGTAACTTTCTGCTAGAAGGTCTTCATATTTTCGTTAAATTAGTGAAATTTGAACTGTTTACCTTTCAAAACTTGGGGTTTTAAATATTAGTTTAGGGTCCTTAAAACCTTCTACCGAAAAGTTTATCCTTCAATTCAATTGATTGGATGTAACCACGTTCTAATTGATATGTTTTAACTAGATGTTCTATCTGACAGAGCCTAGCATATATCATAATAAAGCTTGATTTTTTCTCGAGTTAAACTAGCTTAATAGACTATTTCTATTCCATCCTTGCATTCATTCATTATTGTGTGCAAGATAGGAAAAAGGCCCTACAACATACAATGATGAAAATTGAATATGTTTCTTGCCGTTTGGTGTTATCTTTGTAGAACTCTTTAAGTTAAACGTTTGCATTGTTAAGTTTGAATTTAATGTTTTTAAATATCCTACCTACTTGTGATTCGGCATGCATGATTTACATAAGAAATTGAATACAGGGTTAGTTATGCACCAAGTTTATGCTATTTTATTGTTCAGGCATCTGTTTGTGCGTGTATATATCTATGCTACTGTTTGTCGGTTGAGTATGTGGATTTGGGTTTAGATGCTTGGCTTATGAACCTCAAGAAATTAGTTGCTAGTGTTTTCAGCACGTGGTTCGGTTTTTTAAATTGTAAATCAGATGTTTATTTCTTGGAGTTGCTTATTATTTGTTTCCTTGATGACTTTGTCCAAAAATTTGGAAGGATCAACTAGTATGTTTCAAATTACAGCTTGCAACTGGGGGAGGTGGTGGAGATATTGGAAAGAAAATTAATCATGGAGGTGGAGATGGAGGTGATGATGATGGAGATGATGATGATTATTTTGATGACTTTGATGATGATGGGGAGGGCGATGAGGATGGACTCTTTAGAAGGCGGATGTTTCTGGAAGAGGTAAGAGATCAAAGTCTAGCAGATTCATTATACATATTTAATGACTTAATCAAATGCTTAATGGATAAATATACACTTGAATTGTTTGTTTCCATTGTTTTCTTTCCAGCTTTTTGATCGAAAATTTGTAGATGCTGTATTGAATGAGTGGCACAAGACAATGATGGACTTGCCTGCTGGCTTCCGACAAGCTTATGAAATGGTTTAGTAACTTCTCTTATTGCTTTATCACACGGTGAAGAACTTAGTTTATTGTATCAGATGCTGATTAGGGCTGTTTTGCCTACAGGGATTGGTCAGTTCAGCACAAATGGTAAAGTTCTTAGCAATTAATGCCAGACCAACCACCAGTCGATTTATTTCTCGAACACTCCCACAAGCAATGTCTCGGGCATTTATTGGCAGGTAATCCCTGATATGCTCATATTCACCTCTTAAGGATGTCTCCAGCAATCTGAATGAAATGAATATTTGATCACAGCGTATCATTGAACTTGTCATATATGCTTATGCACAATCTTTTCTATTCCCAGGATGCTTGCAGATCCTGCCTTTTTATACAGGCTTCTTTTAGAAGAGGTTGCTACTATTGGTTCTTCTGTTTGGTGGGAGTTGAAGAATCGAAAGGATAGGTGGTTTCAAATACCATGATGATTCATGCTTGCCCTTTTCATCAATTTCAGTAAATCATACTAATAGACTTGCTTCACCTTGTCTACAGGATTAAGCAAGAATGGGATCTAGCACTTATGAATGTTCTCACAGTAGCAGCTTGCAATGCTCTTGTAGTTTGGTCTCTTGCTCCTTGTCGTTCTTACGGCAACACCTTCCGGTTTGACTTGCAAAACACATTACAGAAGCTTCCCAACAATATATTTGAAAAGAGTTACCCACTTAGAGAATTTGACTTGCAAAAGAGAATCCATTCTCTTTTCTACAAGGCTGCCGAGTTGTGTATTGTTGGATTAGCTGCTGGAGCAGCGCAAGGCTCTTTGTCAAATTTTCTGGCTAGTAAAAAGAAGGAAAAGTAAGTAGATTTGAGTAAATCTCCAGTTATCCTTTTGTTCCATTTATTTGGAAAGAAAATTTTCTTTTCTGTTTGGGGGGCTTCTTTTACTTGATGCATTAATGGTGGCCTTTTTTACCGTTGGCAGGTTATCTGTGTCAATTCCGTCTGTGAGTACCAACGCACTTGGTTATGGTGCTTTTCTCGGACTCTATGCAAACCTTAGATATCAGCTTTTATGTGGATTTGATCAAGCAATGGTCAATTATTTTGATGTCATTGGTGTAGCATTGTTCTTCAGCACAGCTTTAAGGTCTAGTATATTGCATCATTTCGAAAATTTCTAAATTGATTTCTTTTACACTTGGAACACTTCGGCGTTTATGACTTAAATGGAGGTTGTGGTATCTTTTTGCCTCACCAAACTGGTTCTATGCAGGGTCTTGAATGTTCAAGTAGGAGAGAGATCGAGGCTGGCTTGGCTAGGTGTCGAGGTGGATCCGCTGGTTCAGTCAGATGACCTCTTGAAGGCTTACAACAGACCTTCTGAGGATGGAACTAGGTCATCCTCTAAATGGTTCATATCCAAGAACGCCATTGTTTCCGGTCTTGGACTTCTTGGCATCAAACAAGGAAACGTTGAATCTGTTGCTGATGGGGAAACTGGAGCTTTGAAGCCCCGGAGAAAAAGGATTGTCCGGAAGAAGGTAACTGCACGCACTACATAGCTACCTGACATAAATTAGCATTTCTGTCCGATTTTGCTGCTTGATGGAGTGAATTTTAACATGAAAAGAACCTCCACAAGGTTTGGACTTGCTACAATTTATGTCTAGTGCAGATTATCGGCTTATTAACCGTGACTTGTAGATTATTTTGGGGACAAGTTCTTGAGTACATGTTAAACATTTGTCATATTCAATGAAGTGTTATACTCTGAGTTGAGTCCTTAATAAGTTAAATTGCAAGGGATATTTTTTGGGGAAGATATTTTAGTTCTTAGATGAATGACACTAGAGAATCGTGTAGTTTGATTGTTCAATTAGTTTCTTTATATGTTTTTAGAGTAGGAAGGCATAAATAAACTGTTTCCTCATTGTATCTGTTGGCTTACATTGCAATTTTGAATTTTCTGTAATTGTTATTTAGCTTGTCTTTTGCTTGTTGCCCTTTCTCTTTTCTGAAGACTATTAATGGATTCGGGGTGTGGTGAATGTTGCTAAATCTGCCATTATTTCACGGTTAGCATGCTCTGTTTTACTACCTACCTCGCTCTATTATGCATGTATAATATTGAAAACTATTATTACCTCCATGGATGTGAATGTATCTATTCTTACATTGCTTTAATTTTATTATTGCTACTTATCTTTTAATATTTTCAATCTTTTTAAGGGGAATTTCATGTCATTACTAGCAAATATACAATGTGGGGATCATCCAGGCTGGACTTGGCTATGATATATATATATATCAAAGAATAAATACTTTGTAGATTGTAAGACAAAAGAAGTGCCAAAAACTATATGTTTAGTACAATGTAGTATCATAGAGGCAAAGTATATACTGGTTATGGAACTAAGCAAGGAAGTCTTTTATGCATTCTGCCAACCAGCCGTTCACTGCTTGTTGATTCACCATCTCCCACACGTATTCTCCCATTTCAACCCATCTTATGCTCCTTTAAAGCCAACCGACATCACTCTGACATGCCTCTCACCAAGTTCCTCCCCTGCCTTTGCTTATTTGCTCTCCAATGGCATTGCCTTACAATCCCATTTTACTTTTCCGCATTTTTATTATTTTTGCATCAGGTACCTTTTCTGTTCATGCCTATTTAAGTGTGATATAGTTCAATATTATGAATAGGTTAAATTGTGCTATTGGTCCTTATACTTTTCAAAAGTTGCGGATATAGTCTTTGTACTTTTCAATTTGGTCAATTTTAGTCATCATACTTTTCAAATTTTGAAATTTCAGTCTTGACCAAATGGTAACAGTTAAATCCGTTTTGTTAAATTTTGCTCTTAGTCCTGTATAATGTCTAAAGTTGTAGATTTATAAATTCTTATATTTTTTAAAATTTGAAAGTTCAACCTTGACACAAACAAGAGTCTTTTTAAATGCACAATTGACTTTTTTGGTGAGTAACATATAGAAATAGCAAGCTGACATAGCATTATATATGTGACAATATGTTTGCCGTATCAAAATTTGAAAATAACAAAACTTAACTTAATGAATTTAACAAATATTGTTTGATCAGGACTGAAATTTTAAAATTTATATAGTTTAAGGACTAAAAATAATCAAATTAAAAATACAAGAACTAAATTCACAACTACTGTATAGAATTGGGACTATGCCTGATTAAGTGTCATGTGGTTCTATATTATGAATATAACCTCACTATCATTTATATTTGGTAAGGTGCAACAAAGCCTTCAAATGCCAAAAATTTCACCATTGTGAATCAGTGCAAAGAGACGATATGGCCGGCGATCATCACGGATGGAAGCAACTTCCACGGCGAAGGCTTTACGTTGGAACCAGGCAAAACTGCATTTTACAATGCCCCGGACGGTTGGAGTGGTCGAATATGGGGTAGAACGGGTTGCGATTTCGATAAAACCGGTAACGGAACTTGTCAAACAGGCAACTGTGGTACGTCCGTTAATTGTACAAGCCCTGGTAGTCTTCCAGTTACCATAGCCGAATTCACGCTTGGTGATAATATCGATTACTACGATGTTAGCCTTGTAGATGGCTTTAATTTGCCTATTGTGATCAAACCTGGTGGTGGTAAAGGAAATTGTAGCACTGCTGGTTGTGATGGTGACTTGAGGCAAAATTGTTCGTCCGATCTTAGTTTTAAGAAAAATGGTAAGGTTGTCGGCTGTAGAAGCGCTTGCGACTTGTTCAACACCGATGAATATTGTTGTCGTGGGACATACGAAGATCCGGTTGCTTGTTTGCCTACGAATTATTCAAAGAGTTTCAAACTAGTATGCCCTGCAGCATCTAGTTATGCTTATGATGATCGTGTTAGTATCATAACTTGTTCTGCATCAGATTATATGGTGGCATTTTGTGCAACAAGGTAATGCAATATACATACATACATACATACATACATACATACATACATACATACATACATACATACATACATACTGATGAGGTTGCTGCTGGCTTTAGGAACAATACAATATGCACATATCATGATGAGAGACTTGTTTGCAGTGTTACATCAAAGGGTTTCAAAGCATTTTCTCATATATGGAGGAGTTTGATGGTGGCATTACCATTGGCTTCCATTTTACAAATTTTATTTTAGTAATTCAATTCGTACCACTTTGAAATCTAAATGGATGCTATGCTTTGTACTTTTATTTATTTTATTTTTATGGATTTTTTTGGTTCATCTGAAAAAAAAAAAAAACCTAATAACTAAAAATATCCGATTGGACTTGTAAATTTACACATTATAGGACTAATTGCAAAAATTAACCCAATAGATTTAACTGCTACCGTTTAGGTCAGAACTCACTAATAAAATTTTAAATTTCGAAAAACATAATGATTAAAATTGACTAAATTAAAATATAAGAATTAAATACACTACTTACTCGAAATAAAAAGACTAATGATACAATTTGACCAAAATATGTTGGGATAAATCTCAAAATTATAAATAAACTTTGATTCAATGTGTAATTTGATACAATAACATTGATTTGGTGCAATTATACACATTTAAAGAATTAAATTCATCAATTTTTATTATTATTGAATAAATATAATTATATGTATATGCAACATATAAACATAAAATGATGCTAAATCGATAATTTATGTTGATAATTTATGAGAATTAGATCCAATCAAAATTTATTAAAAATTACACAAAATTAAAATTCATATATAATTTTAAAATTTATCGTGATATTATGAATTATTTTTAATATTTCAAAAAGTGTAAAGTTTAGCAAATTCAAGTGTTAATCAAATGATGAGATAGAACAGAAGATTCCAGGCCCATGAGCTAACTAAGACAATCATCTTAATCTTATTTATATAGCCAAGAACAAGAATTCAATTGCCACATATATTAGTGCAGCAATGTCCACAAAAAAATGGGATTAAACTGTAACTTTTTGCCTTTTTCTGTACCATATAGAAACTAATTTTTCACTATAGTATCTGTGTATGCCCAAAACAAAAGAATCTAGGTCTCCAACTCCTCTGCATTCTTTTTTATTGCGCCTTTATCAGTTTGGTTTCTTTGATTCACCAATTTGGATTCCTCGTCCTCGAATGGTAATACGATTACGGGGGCTGCTGGCACGGTAAGCCAACGTTCCTTCAAGAAGGCAAGGAATCTCTTAACCATCTCCCTCCTGAATTCGAGCTCTCGAGTGAAAAGATCGCATAGAAGAAATGCAAGGACGTACTTGAAAGGCACGATGAGAAGAACGGTTGCGGATGATAACAACACCAATGCAACTTCCGTTGTTATCTGCAAAAAAGAGAACGAGTATACATTATTTCGTATTTTCTGCTATGAAAACATGTGTTCATGACTAATGACATCGTACCTGAGGCTGACCTGCAAGGAGAATCGTTCGTAATTTCAGGAGAGAAACGTTCAGATTTTGGAGGATATGTTCCACGTCACGGATACCATCTTTTACGGCTATAATCTTTTGAATAGTATTTGAAGGTGGTTGATCACGTATAGTTACTTTTCCAAAAGATCTACCGAGACGACCTTGTTCCTTGAGTCCTTTAAGTGTTAGCATGCCGCTGGCTAAGATGATCAATGCCATGGGAAAAACATATGACAGCAGATTCCTAGGGAGTAAATGTTCAACAATATCAACATATTGATGCTAAAACAGATTGAATAAGACGGTAAAATTCCAAAGGAGGATGTTGTACCATGAGTCAGATTGCATTTTGTCCTTTTAGTCAAAAAATAAGCAAATTAGTCATTGTACTGTTAGATCAAACAGCAAACTGGTCCTTGTGTTAAAAGCTTTATCCATTTTCACTATTAAAAACTGGTCAATGTTGTCTGATCAGTCACACTAGTTTTTAATAGTAAGAATGGATGGAAATTTTAATAGAAATGACCAATTTGCTCTTTAATCTAATATGCAGATACTAATTTGCTCATTTTTCTATTAAAGGGGGCAAAATGCAAATGGATTCCTAGTATAGGGGCTTCCAAGGTACATTTACCCATTTTAAACAAAAGCTCGAAACCTATTAGGTGAAGACCCTATTCTACAACAAGCAAAATATATAGCACGACCGATATGGGAACTCATGAGTTCATATTCAAAAGCTAACAAGTGTAGCATTGCTTGTAAGATTAAGTGCTGTTTGCCTAACAATGATTCCGTGATGCATCTACCTGAAAATAATTGTATAAGCAAATGCGAGAAACGAGAGAGTCAAGTGCGGCTCCTCCCATCGTCTAAGCTTTTCGAAATTCCAAGCCGTGATGGTAAAAGGGAGAAGAAGTTCCTGCATAAAGGTGAACACAAAATCAGCTTGACGATATATAAAAGGTTATATGTATAACAAAAACCAAACTTGCTGAAACAAGCACAATAAAAAGAACATAGTGAAATGGATGCTGAACCTTGAAAAGGTCGATATTACTGGGTATCCCTTCGAGTTTCGCTGCGTCAATCGTGGCTTGAGTTTTTTCCACTGCCTGATATTTTTGTTTGCAGATTGCTGCTGTTTTTTCAACAAGGGACTTATCGGCCACAACAAGACTTTTACTTAACGCGACTGCTGGTCTAGTTGAAGCATGCTTCCAAAAACTAATGGAAGCATTAGATTTCCAAGACGGAGAGCTCATCCACTTCCGCAAGTAAACACTTCCATCTATGTCGAACACATGATCACTGATTTCAACTTCGGGTTCAGAAGGGCTTGTTCCTTGAGCACGTTGATACTTCAAGTCCGTAGCTTTTGCAACTAATGGTCCACCCCAATAATTTACGGCTAGTGATTGGAAAACGAGATCACCATGGGGTGCATTTTGTAAAAAAGAGAATTGAACAAGTTTGATCGGATCATCTAACAACTTTCGCATAAACTGGAGAGCTTGAAGTCTAGCAATGCCATTAATGGCACTCGTCGTAGCCTTTTCCTTCCCTTTTTGAGAACCGAATACTTGAGATAGTGATCGATCATTATCATCAGGTCCATACTCGTTAAGAAACTTGTGTAGAGTAATAATTTCACTGATAGACGCGTGCCAAACGTCTCGCCTTAATTCACCACCCAAGTCGACAAACTCCAGCACCCATGTTTGTGATCTGAACAGAAAGTTGACAACAAAAGATACATGACCGAACCAAAAAAAAGAAGTACCCAGAAATTCAAATACTATAAGTAAAAGTTCATGTAAAAGACCCGAGAAGCTCACCCCGGACCCGATGAAACAGCTACTCCAGAGTCAAAAAGCCCAGAATTGAAAGGTCCAACTTTTACTTTCTTAACTTCCAATCCAGGCCTCGTAAGATCGAGTCTTATTGCATTGCTCCGCCCTTTAAATTTAACAGCCTGCAACAACATGACAGTCATATCAAATACTTGGACCGGATCGAAAATCACTACGTTCCCCCAGAAACTTATTAAAAGTTTTCGAACTTTTTCTACTCATTTGCATGAATAAAACCAATATCTGAATGAATGCATAAATTAATTCAATTTCCAAAATGGGAAACAGGATGCTTGCATGCCATTCTACTTGGTATGCATATATCAGTCAACTCGTGAACAAATGGAAGATACCATAGGTTACAACTACAACATAAAATCAATAGACGAGTTATTATGGACGATATGTACCTCAAAGTAGAGCGCTTTATCCGTTAGAGTAACTTTCCCTGGCCATGCCATGTTATTCTCCCATTTTAGAACAGGTCGTTTCCTGCTAGAACCGACGCACAATACTCTTTCCTCTGAGAGCTGAGGATATTCACAGATTTGATATGATCTCCTTCCTTCATGCACTCTACACTAAAACTAGCAGGAATCAAGCTTAGCAAATTGAAAACTTGGGCAATAACTAACAGAAGAAACATGCTAAAAAGGATGCGAAGTCCACCATTCGACATCATACTTTTAGCACGGTGAGTGTGAGGAATTACTGATTGTTTATTTACACTCGGATCACATTACAAACATGATTAGCACTAGTAGTATGAAATCAGAAGCTTACTTGAGAAGTTCATCGATATAAGTTAACCACACTCGTAATGAAATGCCCAGTTCATCACCAGCGAGAGCTCTGAAAAGGTTATGTGCCGTAGGATGATCAGCTACACCCGAAATTGCAGGAGCGATACGAGTAAAAGCCTCCTCTCCCACCAGCTTTCCCTTCAATAACGCCAATAAACTTAATTAATTTCACAACTCGCACTCTTTGTTTTCTTCTAGGAGGGGTACAGTTCGCCCCTGAATAAACTTGAATCAAATTCAAGCAAGTTCAGATACATAATCGAAACCAATATAATTTCAGAATGCTTTAAAAGGTAATTAAAGGAAAAAAGAACCTGAAGAGAAGATTTTGTCAGTGAATGAGCATGTAAATTGTTTTTATCACGGTAAGGATTCTCCCAAGCAAGCATTGTGATGAACATTAACCTCTGGAATGCACGTTCCTGTAAACATATCGATGACAGACGTGAAACCGGTGAGAAAACATGAGGAAATAAGTAAATAAGTTACAGAAAATGGACATTAAGCATCCATATAATGAACCTTGAGACAGGGATGAAGATCGGAGGCATCCCTTGACAAAAACCTGAAGCAACAATACTCCACCAAATTACGAGCATCATCGTACTCGGTTTTGGGAATAAGAGTTCTAAATATCTTCTGCATTTTCTTTCCACTCAATCCATTCATCCTGTAAACTTAAATACCAAACATCATTATCAAAATCCAAAACTTAAACATTATCTTAAAGCTAATTAAACAAGACATTAACACACATAATTTGATAAATTTTCACCTGCTAAACTGCTCAATAGATACAATAGCAGCTAATGAAAGATTTCCATTAGGCAAACCACTAGAAATAATCCCTCCTGCCATGAAAATGTCTTCCATTTCATGATTATCAACTTCATCTTCATTTCGAGGATCAAGCTTTCCAGGTCCACTTTGACCAGTTTGACCAGTTTTCACTAGTGGCAAAGTTATCTCACTTAAAAAATGCTGGGTCTTTGTCAGCCATGAATTTATTCTTTCTTGCACAGTATCTGTAAATTAATGTATGCTATTAGGACAATTAAATTATTTAAAAAAACCCCAACAATTTTACTGATTATTATCATAGCCAATCAGAGATAACAGAATAGCAAAAATGAAGAAGCTGACAATATATATTCATACTGGTGTCAATGTCATTGAGCTTCCATCTATCCTTCTGAGCTCCCAAAAGCTTGAACCTCAACTTCTGCTTTGAAGGTGAGTTTCTTGAGAAATATCCAAACTTGAAAACTTTTTCGTGGCTGGAAATCAGATAATTCAACCCAAAATCCGATGCTTTTAACTGAGTAACCTGCAATTTAGTAACCATTTTTTTGGGCGGGATTTCAAGATTCAAGAATTGAATCCATGAGTCGAATCCTAATGAAGCAAAGTAGTCAAAATAATTATTAAAGGAATTTAAAAGGGTCAAATAGCTCTATTGGAGAGGACTTGGAATTTATAAGCTTGAAAACAGAAGTTTCTTTGGGTTAATGGGTTTCAAAGATTCAAGCTTTGAGACAGATTTGTAACTAAAGACGTTGGAATCAAAAGGGAAGAAGATGAAGATGAAGAAGAGAGGCGTGTGGAAATGGCTTTTCCTTTAATGCACAGGAAAATAAACGTGCTTGATGAAAAAGAACCAAACTTTGGGATAATTGCCTTTAGGATAATATAATTTTTTACTCCTCAACTTAACACTTTATTCTCATCTATAAAGATTTAATAATGTGACCAGTGTTATTAGAATAAGATCTGGTTAAATAAATTGATAACTAATTAATATAATGGTTCAAAGAGAGAATTAAATGAATTTACTCAAAAACTGATTAAAATTGGTAAAAATAAAAAATTAAGACAAAAATTAGTTTAATAAAATTTTTATTTTTATTAAACTGCTTGAATTGCGAATCGATGGTCTGACTTATTCAGCCATAGGTTTGGTTATTAAAACCCTGTATGTGACACTTCCAAGATTATACCTTATCATCAACTGAAAATTTTGTATAATTTTTTTTTGTAAGATGCACTCAAGGTCATTAAACTATTAGTAAGTTTATATTTTAGTCATTCAAAGTCAAAAGTTACAAAATTATTATTAAACTATTCAAAAATTTTATTTAATTCATTGGGTTGTTATGTTTTTTTTTTAAATCAAGCTAGAGAGCTTTAAGCGACGATTTAATACGGTGGATCAATACCCATCAACAAGTAGAAGAATATGACTTAGATCACTATTGGAGGTCAAAGAAAAAAGTTGTTTGAATTTTTGGTTCATAGATTCATGTTGTTCAAAGATGTTTCATGAAAAAAAACTAAACTGTGAAAGAGAAAATGAATGAGAGTTTTCGATTGGTGCAAACGATACAAACGTAGAAGGCCATACAACAATGATTTTAAATAGCCTAATGGCTTAAATGAAAACTTTCAAATAGTTCAATGACTATTTTGTAATATTTTAAAATTAAGTGATCAAAATGTAAACTTACTAATAGTTTAGTGACCTTGGTGTAGTTTACTCTAAATTTTTTAATTTTCAAGTGATGAAATGACATAATATAATACTTTCGTATAATCATACTTTTATGCTTTTTAATTTCAAGGACTAAAATGGACCTAATTATCAAGTTCAAGTATTAAAGTGAATAAAAAAAGTACAGACACCAAAATGAACCTAATTGTTAAGTTCAGGGGCTAAAAATAATATTATCCATTGCCTTTATATTACCTAGCTGACACGAGACGAAACGGAACCCAACACGACACAAATTTTTGTCTTCGGAGTTAGAAACAACCATCACCACCACTTATATTTAGCTTCTAGCACATCTATACGTGTGTTTTAAGTTTCTTTTAGGGTAAATTTCACTAAAGGTTCTCAAACTATTAATAAGTTTACATTTTAGTCACTCAATTTTATAAAGTTACAAAATAATTATTTAACTATTCAAAAGTTTTCATTTATTTCATTGGACTGTCAAGTCTTTTTTTTTTTTAAAGTTTAACTGGCGATTTCCAAGTGACAATTCAACGATCAATACAGTGAAATAGTTCCCATCAAGTAGAATATGTATACCTTAGATCTAAGCTGATTTGACGATTAGTGTCATAGATGAGAGAAAAAAAATTATTTGGATTTTGATTCACAAATTCGTGACGTTCAGTGTTGTTTCATGGAAAAAAAAAACTAGATTGTAGAAGAGGAGGGGAAAGAGAGATTTCGATTATTGCTAATAGTGCGAATGAAGAAAGCCATGCAATGGCAATTTAACAACCTAATGACTTAAATGATAATTTTTTAATAGTTTAATGATTATTTTGTAACTTTTTGAAGTTGAGTGATTAAAACTTAAATTTATTAATGTTTAAGTGAACTTGGGTGGAGTTTACCCTTTTTTTTTAAATGCTTCTCTCAAAATATTTGTTATTTATTTAAATGGTTAAAATATTCATGTATTTTTTTTTCTACATATGAAAATTTAGTTTTTATATTTTTAATTTCAAGATTTTAATATATTCATCCTCCAATTAAAAAGTACAAGTGAAATTATTGACATTATTAAAATTTTTCTATTAAATTTATGTTTATTACATCATTTATTGATTACATAGTTACTAAATGATTATTTTTTTATTTATTTCAAAATATTACACTAACGAATTAAAAAAATAACATTAATTGAATTAACAATTAAATTTTAAATTTTAAATTTTAAATTCAAAAAATGAAAAATCTAAATTTCTATAAATAAAAGTAATAGAATTAAATAAGAATACAAAAGCGTATTTTAATTTATTTAAATTCCTCAAATAATTGCTAAACTTACTGTTTATATTTAGGGTAAAGTATAAGAATAGTCACTCGATTGTTCAGTTTGTTTTATTTTAATCATTTAACTATTAGTTTTTTTTTCGTTTTAGTCATTTAACTTTTCGAAATTAAATATTTTAGTTACTCTTACGTTAGTTATCTAACGAAAGTCTAACATGTGCTTTGTTTTAATGGCCTAATAAACCTGAATTTAATAAAATGTTTTAACGGTGGTAACCGTCCTTAAAAATTCACATCAATATTTTCATAAGAATAGAGTAACTAGACCAACTAATACATTAACTAATGACATTATAAATAGATCTAAATTTAATAGATAATTTTAACAGTAACAATTCTTAAAATTTCACATCAGCATTTTAATAAAAATAAACTAACTAGACCAACTAATAGACTAACTAATGAAATTATAAAAAATTAAGGTATCAAATTATGTCAAATATAAAGTATAGAAGCTAAATCTCAAATTTGAATGAAATATAAGTATTAAAACTAAAATTTAACCATTCTTGTATAATCTAAAAAAAAATTATTAAATTTAAAATTTAACTATTATCTTCAAAATAAAAATAAAAAATAAAAAACAACAGAATTGTTTCATGCAAGGAAGGCCTTAAGGGCTTTCCTTTGGTATATATAGTAGTACAGCTTTTTTTTTCTTGGGTGTAATCATAGATGTTCTTATCTGTGTTATGGTCTAAGTCTAGTCATATTTGGGCCGAGTGGTATTCAAGTAAACCCTTCTAACAATATTGACTCCAGAATTATAACTTAATTTAAATTCTTGACGAAAAAGTCCATTCCCACTTTTTTCAACTATTTTTTGATGTATACATATATAGTAGTATAGACTGTATTGTATAAATAAAATATCTTTAATTCGAATAAAATCACAATAAAAAATTTATGGTGAAGTTGAGAATACCAAGGCCAAATGCCAAAAATCTGAAACAAAAATGCATAAAAAACATTACTTGAAGTTTCACTATTTCAGTGTTCACCATGAACCCCAAACTTCCCTCCCTCATAAACCATTTTTCTCTTTCCAAAACTTAAAAAGTGTATCAAGTAACAAAACTGGTTTATATTTACCTATCAAACAAGTGTTTGTCTTGCCTCTTTTCACTGTGCCAATGGTAATGGTCATGGTGGTATTGTGTCTTCTATTTCCTTATCTCTTGTTCATGTCTTCTCTATTTAGTGGTCTATTGTTCCTCAATGCAATATTCTGGGGGTGTACTTTTCCATAAGCAAGGTCAATTCTTTTTCAAACCCTTCCTCGAGCTTGACAAGATCTTCCCAATACCGTAGTGTGATTGTTAACCTTCTATCTTGACGACTTTTCATCAGCTTCTCCCTCTCTGCATTGAACTCCCTTATGTTTTTCTCATGAAGCTCAATGGCACTGAATATTCAAAAACATGTTAAAAAATCACTTCACAACATAGAACAAGAAAAAAAAATGTTGTTACAGCTTTAAGTAGATAGAATATCACCTGCATTCATCTTTATTATGTATGGGATTCGTATTTGATTGCTTAACTCTCTCACTTGCAGCCCTTTGCAGATTCTCGAAATTATCTTCCTTAGAGTCTATGGATTGGTAAATAGTATTGATTTTCTCCTTGAAATATTTTTCTTTAGCTACCAACTGGAAAACAATTGCATTGCAATAAGGAAGAGATATCTAGCTATAGAACACTGAAATTGCAGCAATAAAGTTAAAAAATGCTACCTCTTCTTTGTTCTGTTCATGCTGCAATATAGCTCGTTGCCTCACGATACGATTTTTCGGCTCTATTGTCTGGTGGAGCTTCTCACTCAATCGGCCTAGAGACTCTGCAAGGACTTGTGAATGTTGCTGTTCTTGGGCAACCTTCTTTTTAAGTCGGGTAAGTTGCTGACTATTGTCGTTTATCTTCTTTATTTGGCTCTCAACCATCTCTTGGTATGATCTCAGCTCAAATTTCAGCTTGGAATTCCCTGTTTGATCGCATAGATTATATCATTCATAAGAAAAGTTCAAAAACAATGATTTAACAAAAGTGATTGCAGCGTATTAGACCTTGAGAGTGTCGGTTAAATACATCCAAGTCTTCTTTGATGGCAATGTAGCCGTAAAGTTGGCGTTTTCCGCCTGGACAGAATGGGACCCGTGAATGATACCAAGCATCCCTATCCCTTCCTTGTTCTTTAAAATGTTTATGCAAACGAACAGCCTCTAAGTACCCTGCTGCTGAACTCTCAAAGATCAAAACACTCATCCCGCGGTGTCCTTGTGGACCATACGAATGTCTCGCTTTTGTCGCAGCGTATGAGCTGAAGTAATTGAGAAGCTCTTGATTTCCCATCCCACTCCACTGATGAAATAACAGTCAGTACAAAGCAATTAGCAGTATATTAGTAATAGAGATAGTTTACTATCCAAGAGCAGTAAAGTACCTTGCCGGTTTCGTCCTGTTCGTATTTTGTATTCATAATGATAACCATTGGTGGCCAAACTATTTCATGATCTGCAACTCTAACATTAAGCCCTTCCCATTTGCCAACAGCATCGTTGGCCGGTTTAATGAAAGTTCCTCTCCTACGCATCTCCTCGACCAAAAGTTCTGCGAATACACGATGCATCTTAGCTCTCCGTGTCATTTTAGTCATGGAATGAGTCATCAGAGGCTGTACACCTCGATACCAATCAATGGCTCCCGGTCCACCTTGACATGCAGGGCAGTGCCATTGCTGAGCTGGTGAAATAATCTCCTCAACAGTCAATTTCTCTAAACGTTCAAAGAATGCATTGAACCATTTGCTCTTCTTGTGTACTTCATGACTCTTCTCGGCTTCATCAAAATCGAAATCATAGTCATCCAAATCATCGTTATCATACACAACATCAGGGTCATTGTTATCATATTCATCAACTCTATTTTCTGAACTGTTAGGCAAAGTGAAACCAGCTTGATCAGGGCAAGTTCCAGCACCTTGTTGGGTCGATGCACTACCATGTCTGCTGGAACTCAAACAAGTACCATCCACAATTGGCCTGACATTGGAAGTAGTTTGCATCTTAAGTTTCTGAATCAAATTTGGATGTCCCCATACATTAGATGTAGAATCTCTATGTAACCCGGAATTTGCAGCAACTCGGTTTTTAGACTCCCTTGCGTTCTCCTTGTCACCATCCACTGAAGAAGCAAGCTTGATGTCTGCTACATCCCGGTTTACTTGACGACGACCGGAAACTTTATACACGCTCCCCAAGTCAGGAAATGGGTCAATAGCATCTGCCATGAAATCTACTCCTAGATCACTGTATTGAATGAAAAGATTGATGATTTTCTCACAACGAGAAGCTTAGTTATATCAGTACATAAATAAGAAATATCACATATGTGCTCAGTTGTTGAGGGATTAATGATGCATAAAAGCTACCCATATGGTTTTAATTTCCACAGTGAAACGTCCCAACATTAAAAGTACTAGACCAAACGTTACTCTTCTTTTCCAAGGAAGAAATGCTACGATTTTCCATCAGCTAAAATTATTTACTACCAAGGACCACTGTGGGATATATCTATATTGAGCACACTCATGAATAGTCAAAATTTCATATCATATAAGATTAATTCCTTTCTAAGTTCTAATACAAGATGCTTATTAGACCGGTAAAATTTTGTTGTATCCATTCTAATAACAAATAAACCCTTTTTCATGAACAAAATATGATCAATTAACTGACTAATAAGACTAAGTGTTACAAATAACATATTGTTATTGTACCGAAATATATAAATATCAATTAATATGATTAATATTAAATTTGATATAATGAAATGGTTGAATAATTAAATAATTAGATTATTCAAAAATATACTTGGAATGTTAAGATTAAGCATCATAATTAAAGAAAGAAAATCTATGAAACAAAACATATAATATGGACCTTAAAATGAAAATAGTGGATCACACGACATAAATGATAGCTTATTTGTAATATATATATATGCAAATGGTAAGCACTTCAAACAATACCATTTTGAAATCAAATGAATTGGAAAATTCTCTCTAGGATCAATCAGCTAGCTACTTCCAATTTACATGGAATCTTACCGGTAAGATTTAAATAGAAACCCACCTATCTTTCCTTTAGCAAATCATGAGCAAGAACAAGCAGCAAAGTAGCTATGGCAGATTTAATTTAAAACAATTGTAAACCAGTACTCAAAAAAGAAACATGAAACTTGCATATAATAAGGAAAAAAGTACAGATCTTTTCAAAACGTAGCGTTTTTCAATGCATAAAATATGAAAATAAACAAGTTATTCAGCCGAAAAAAAGAAGAAAAATACCGCCGTTTATTCATCCTGTTTGAATAACTCAAAAGCAAATCAAATGACATCAACACATGCATTTATACAAACAACTCATGTGCAAAACAAACAAAGATTTCAAGTTTCAACCATTAAGAACATGAGACCATCACGTAAAAACAACTCTTTATTCTCTTTGAAACTCTCATGGAAGAATACATTAACATTTAACAAAAGACATGCTTTTTACCAAAACAAAAATGTGGGTATTTTTACCAGGATAGAGTTTGAAGAGCGAAAAAAAAAAAAGAACAGGTGCCTGTGGAGAAAAAGAGAGAGTCTGAAAATGAGAAACTGAGAAATCATTAATCATGGAAGAAGGGATGTGAGACGCACGCGCGTTGTGAGTGATAGAAATGACCAGACGGCTGAGTCCCCCCACTAAGTCGAGAATGGGGACCCTTTTCACGATTGTAAGCACATAAATATCGCAGATTTACTTCCATGCAGAGAGTCCATTGCATGCCCGCTTTTTTCACTTTCCTTGTTTTCTATTTTTTTCAACTAATATGATTAGCTCGATTAATATTGATATCGTCCAGAATATAAAAAAAATGAGTTTAAGTCTCTTAAAGCGTAATTGATAATAAAATATTAATATTTTTGATATATAAAATATAAAATTTAAATATTCTTAAAGTCATTATTTAATTTTATTTATGCGTAAAAAAATATTTTGGCCGGAAGTGTGTGTCTGTATATATATTTTTTATAGTTTATTTTTTATATATACTTTTTTTTCATGTGAAAGATATGTGGTACTCATTTTAATTGATGATAGAAACGGGAGCTTCCTTTCATTTTCTGCTTCGTTTGCATGAATCACGTTCAGACTTGTAGTCGTTATAATCATTATATATATGAATAATTAATTTTCATAGGGAGAATATTTGATGATCAATAATAATATAATATGTTATCATTAAACAAAATAAAAAATAATAAAGAGCTGTTGATTGAGTCTTAGCTCGACTGGTATAGATATTATTACAAATATAAGAGGACGTAGATTCGAGTGCGTTGAAATGTATTATCCTCCTAGCAATGCTTAGACGGCTAGAACTATCTATAATCTTTCTCTAACTTCATCGCACTCAAACCTACATCCTATTGATTTATGCACTATCAAATATTATTTCAATATAAAATTAAAATATTTTATTTTTTTATAAATTTTGTGCCATAATTAATATTTTGTCGGTTATTATTTTATCAATATAATTCATAATTATTATATGATTTCAAGTTAATTTAATATCATTATCATACTATTAAACCTTTATAATTTTTCATTCAAAACTTAACATACATAAGAGTATGAAATTTTAAATTATATAGAATTCTTTATATTTATTTAACTCATGATATTATTATTTTATTTTAAAAAATAAATTATTTTATATATTATTTTATTTCTATAAATGTGTATCTAAAACTTTAATTTTAATTTAACTTTATACATTTAAATAAATAAATATTAATTTAATTTTATATTAGATAAATATAATTATTTGTTTATGTAATGTGCAAACTTGAAATGATGTTATATCAACATTTGTGTTAATAATTAGTGAAAATTAAATCAAATCAAATTTTATGCATAACATTACACATTAGATCAAAGCTCATGTATAATTAAAAGTTGTCATTAAAGTTACGGGTTACGGATCAAAACTCGTGACGAAAGCATACAAAACTTCCCATTGAGGTAAACTAATTAAATATGACTTATTTAACCCACTAGAACTGACCAAATTCGTAGAACACGTGGAGAAACTTATCTAGTTGAAGCCTTTGTAACCTAGTGGAACACTCCAGGAAAACTAGAATTTAAATCCTTGAAGACTCTCATATTGTAGATAGACTTTAATCTTAACTGTCGGTGTAATTTAAACTGTATTGTTGAATCTGGGAAGCTCAACTATAAATAGAGACATTCTCCATCATTTGTAATCATATCATTTAATGTTATTAAATATGTTTGAGAACATTTACTCAAACACTTAGCGAGCTCTTTTGGCTTTGAGTTGCTTACACACTTTTCTAAAGTTAGGACCAAATAAATTGCCTAAGGCCGCACGGTTTATTAAACTAAAGTTCTAACATCGTGAAATTAATACTTAATTAATTTAAAAAAGGAAATTTATCTTATAAAATTATGGTGTATTAATTATAATATGATTATGGGTTTAATTTCCATATCTATACTTACTATATATAAAGATTTTGATTGAGTTATTGTAGTGGAATTTTTTGGCTTTTGACAATAATTTATAGGTTAATGAAAGTTCGTTATCAAGTTGATCTAACGATAATAATACTATGAAATAGTTATTAACGGTTGATTAATGTTGTATTTCTAAATTCTCCAATATTACGATTATTGTAAATTTATCTTTCTCGTATATTAAATTTTTTTTTTTAGAAACAATGGCATTTATGCAATAATTTATAATATTCTTATATGTTAGTTTTGTATGTGTACACCATTGTTCTGCTTCCTATATTAATGGTAGTCTTTTTTCTTCATTGTTTGTAAGTTTGAACCTTACATTGTTTTTATCGTGTCCAGACGCGAATCCAAAGTGGTACCTATTCTTTAGGCCTTGGCTCTTTAGATAAAATGGGGGAATTTTACTTTTAGTCCCTCTAAAAATTTACTAACTCAATTTATGCCTTTTTTAGTTTTTCTTTTTCCAATTTTACCTTCCAATGTTTTATATTCTTATCTTGACTCCTTAATAATAAATTTATGGCTTCCACACAGATCTTGCATGGAGTTTTTTTTTAGATTTTATTTTAATTTAAGTCAAAACATACGTAAATCATAATTAAGATTTATTTTAATCTAGATTGGATTTTATTTTTATTATCAATATGATTGTGTTTTTTAATAATTAATTTTAATTATAATTATTTGTAATCGTGGATATAAGTATACTTTTTTTAAACTATAATCTCAAAAGGTATGAAAAAACAAGTGACTAATGAGAGATAAGGGCACATTTATTTTAATATATTTTTATAATATGTGTCTGGGTTCTACTCGCGTTTGTTGTTTTAGGCAAAATTTTGTAATTTATCAAAAAAAAATTTAAAAATTATTAGTCAATATAAAATAAAATAAAATTTGAATTTTTAATATTTGAGTAAATATAATTAATTTTTTATATTAAGTAAATGTAAAATTATATATTTTTAAATATACTAATAATCTATTACATAAATTGTAATATATGTGAAAATTCTGACAATTCTTCACAACACGTGAAACACAAGAAGTTTCATCTTACATAATATCTTCATTTTTTTAAAAAGATTCATCTTTCATACTATCGTCCATTATTTATAAATGAATTTTAAATTAGTTTTAAAAATTTTAAACATTTTAATTGAGGATTTAAAACACCAATAAGTGTCAGTTTAAGCCTTAAATGTTAGTTGACTCTTTTAAAATATTTTAAAAACTAAATATTTAAAAAATATTATCCAAAATTTTAAATTAGCCTAAAAACTTCAAAACATAAAGAGTATTTAAAATATATTAGATTTGACGTGATGCGTACTTAAAACACAAAATAAAAATTTGTACACAAGTGTACCAATTGCATTAACAATTTATTAAAGTCGAGAACTATTTTGTAGCATATTAAATTCAAGCAAAATGTCACTGACATCTTTACAGTATCAATGATTTATTACCATCCTCTAGCAAAATGTCTTTCACCGTCTTTAGAGGAGCAACATACAATTGTAAACTATTAAGTCGAGCGGCAACTTTAGTCATGCAATCTGCAACTTCATTCTTAGATTTCGGCACATGACGTACACAAACTTTCCATTCTTGGGGTAGCATTCCATAAATCAACCGTAATTTTACTATTTTACTACTACCATCTAAAAGAGATTCAACCAGCAACGCATTATCAAATTCTAGCTCTATTCATCTAAAACCCTTATCCTAAGCTTTTAACTATTAAATGATAGTTTGAATATAATGTGAAATGTGTTAATCAAAATTTAAACATGTGTATATATAAAACATGAATAATGTAAATATGAAGTGTTAAAAAATAATGCTTTTAAAATTTAATGACATTAATTGTTTTTAATATTATCGATCAAAATTATTTATACGAAACAAATATTTAATAAAATGGGTTACTATATCATTTGGTATTTAAATTTGGTTTCAGCGACCAATTTGGTATCTAAATTTTTCTTTTTATCCGAATTCTGTACTTGAGTTTGGTTTAATCAGGACAAAAAAAATGTTCTAATACTAAATTGAATATTGGGGTCAAATTTAGGTGGTTAACCAAGGCAAGAGGAAAAACTCAAAGTACCAAATTGGAAAAAATCTGAAGTGTCAAATTGAACATTGAAGATAAACTCGAGTATCAAAAAGTATATTAACCAAAACATATTGTGTAACTTTTTTAGCTAATCTAATAGGCTATAAATCAATTCATTTTTATTGATTTCACGAACTGAAAGCATTAATACTTCGAATTCACAGTCTCAAAGTATCTAAGTGAAAACAAAAGCTATCCATTGAATTTCAAATTACCTAAATCAATGGCTAGCAATAATGGTGGTGGTGAACAGCAATCGAAGAAAACGGCGGAATTGGGCAAACCCTTAAAAGAAGGAGAAAGAATTCTAGAGCCAAGTCGAAGACCCGATGGTACCCTTCGAAAAGCCGTTCGGATTCGGGCCGGGTATGTTCCTCAAGAGGAAGTCGCCATTTACCAGTCCAAAGGTGCCCTGGTATGTCACTTGCGTAATTTATGCATTTATGTGCTTATAATTTTCATGTTTTTAGTGGTTATGGCATTGAATTTGTATTTTTAATGTGTATACTATGCATTTGTTTATGTATGGGGATAGATGGATGGATAGTGTAGGATGTATTATCATGTATGGTTCATTGTTTATGTTTGGCGATTGTTAAAACTGGGAATATTTTTGCTATGGCTTTATGGTCGAGCTTTTAGGGTTAAAAGTAATTTAATTGTTGATAATGTTTAGATGAATGAGTATTGTTGAGGGAACTTCCGAGAACTCTTCATGGTGTCATTCGTCGGGTAGGGAAAGACGCTCACTTCGCCATAGTAGGTAGCCGTGCGTACAGCCTGATGCCCTGAGGCATTCTTCCTCTGTGAACCTTTCAAGTTCCTTTCAAGCCTCTTTGCGGAAGTTAGAGACAAAGCCCCAGCACGATTTGGGGACAATACCGACCATTTTTGGGGGTTTGACTGCCTGCTTGGCAGACTACACTTTGTAGACTTCTCTTGAAGGAGTCGGAACTTCCCTCAACAAGTAGAGAATTAGCTTTATAGTATTGTGACTGCCCCATCCCATTCAGCTAAAGTTCAACGTTGTTTGAGGTTATTGTATTCTAAGCTTTATTTTGTAGCAATATCTCCCGAAAATGTTTTTTTCTTTCTTTCTGAAAGGTAAAGAGTAGGAAGAACTGAGGAGTGACATTGATAAATTGTTTTAATCTACGATGCAGTGGAAAAAGGAGATGGCTTCACAAGTAGGGCCTCCAGGTTACGATCCACCTACAGATACAAAACTGAAAACCAAGTCAGCAAAAAGAAACGAACGAAAGAAAGAGAAACGGGTACAGGTACGAAACTCATTGCTGCAATCTTGAATTAGTTTACATTTAATGGTTTATACGGTTGTACTGACATATACAGTCTGCCAACAGGTTCCCCAGTTTTTAGATTTCTTGCAGGCCTTTTGTACTTCATTATCTCTGTTTTTACTATTTATTGGAAGACTTGTTATTTTTGTTGCGGTTCGTATTTTCACTTGCATCATTGCTGCGGCTTCATATTTATTGGAAAGCATATATACTGTATTAACTAGTTGATAGAATAAATTATTCAGCTTCGGTATTGAGCTTAATGTCGGTATCAATGTAGTGAGCGATGAATATAGAGTCTTGTGATTGTTCTAGACGTTTGGCCAACGAGACTATATATGTTAATACTTGTGATTTTGTTTACCAATCTACCTATGGCAGGCTGCTCTTGAAAAGGGTAAGAACTCGGAAGCAGTGGCCGATGATGAGATTAAAGGAGACGGTTTAACTGAGGAAGATTTAGATCATGGATCGGAATCTATTAAATCATTGACTTCTCAGATGACAGATCTTGCAGTTTCTCAAAATCCTGTTTCAACCTCTCCTCTCTCAAACTCAGTGGATGCCTCGGATGCTGTGACACCAGCTCAAGATCTCGATAAAAAAATCCGGGCGCTTAAAAAGAAGGTATGGTTCATTACACTGTTGTATTAACATGCATAATCTTTGTTCACATTTGCTAATAATTAATTTCTTGGTGCACAGTCCTCTTGCTAGTTCTATGATTTGGTTCATATTCCTATAAATCTCGACTTGTATTATTTTATTCTTCCTTCTTCGATTCAGATGCTTTCCTGGAGGAGGTTTTAACTAAGATTTTGGCTTTTGTGTATGGTTGCTTGTTTATCTAAACGAGACTTGTTTTCAGCAAATATATATGCTGAGTAGTTTATCTACCTATCTAGCTATTTACAAGTTTCAAATTCGAGTTGTCTAAACATGTTTGAGAACTTTGAGCCGCTTAAGCATAGAGTTCGGTAAAAGTATCTTGGAGGCCTTTGTGCTAGGAGTCAAATTGTATTTTGCCCCCTCTTCTCAAAACATGGGCAAATTAGTCCTTATATGTTAGATCAATGAGCAAATTGATCTTTTCTGTTAAAAATTTCATCTATTTGTATAGTTAAAAACTGGCGTGTATGATGGACTAACAAGACAGTGACAAGTGGCATGTCACGTGCACCTCATACTAACGTACGAAGACTAGTTTTTAATAGTAGAAATGGATGAAATTTTTAACAGGAGGACCGTTTACTCTTTAATCTAACGTATAAGGACTAATTTGACCATTTTTTGAGTAGAGGGAGTAAAATGTAATTTGGCTCCTAGTATAGGCGCCTGTATGGTACTTTTACCCATAGAGTTCTTTATTTCAGTGGTATCTTTTCCATTCAATGGTGACGGTGGCTTTATCCTTTTCTTGAGCCCGTAAAACATCTGGTGTATATAACTTTTTTTGTGTTACGCTTTTGATTTACGTAAATTGTGGTTTGCATATGTAGATCCGGTTAGTGGAAGCTCAACAGCAGAAAGCTCCGCAGCAAGATATGAAGCCGGAACAGTTGGAAAAACTGGCAAAACTAGAAGGTTGGCATGAGGAGCTAAAGCTTTTGGAGGACAAAAAGGCTGAATTTGCAGCATTGTAAGTTTAGGTTTCCGTCCCCACGAAGAAACTATGTTGTTGATTTATAATTGGAAATTTCGTTTTTTTTTTTTTTGTAAGTTTAGGTTTCCGTCTCCGTAAAGAAACTATGTCGTTGATCTATAAGCGGAGATTTCGTTTTTAAAAGTGACAACGGGAACTTGCATTCATGCATATCACCATGTTTAAGTAGTACTCTTCTTTACCTTTCCATTGCACATCAATCATTAAGCGGTAAAAGTATCATGGAGGCTATTATACTAAGAATCAGATTGTATTTTGCCTTCTTTACTAAAAAAGGGCAAACTAGTTTTGTATTTTAGATCAAAGAGCAAAATGGTCATTTTGTTTAAAATTAATCCATTTCTACTGTCATTAGGTACACGTGACACATCACATCACATGTCATTGTTTGATTATTCCGTCAATTATGTCAGTTTTTAACAGTACAAATAGATGAAATTTTTAATAAAAAAAGATTTATTTGCTCTTTAATCTATTATATGGATTGAGTTATCCATTTTTTGAATAGAGGAGGTAAATTATAATTCAACTCTTAATATAAGGGTTTTCATAATATTTTCATCTATCGCCATAAGTTGCTTGTGATTGCATTACACCCCAAATGTTATTGTGAAAAAGTGCACCTGATTTGTTAGTCTTTCAGATTATTCAACACATGTTTTCAGTTTATTCATTTTCAGTTTGTTTGTGTTTAATTTGTGTTTCTTAAAAATTTTAAACTTGTGTACCTTTATATGTTTTTTGTATATTTTTTAATTAGTATTTTAGTTTTTTTTATAGGGTAAAAGTATTATGAAGGTTATTATACTATGAGTAAGATCGCATTTTGTCCCATTTATTTAAAACACATACAAATTAGTTTTATATATGGTAGATGGAGAAGAAAATTAGTTCTTTCTGTTAAAAAAATCACATTTGTTTGTATAATTAAAAACTGACAATATATGATGGAATAACTAGACAGTGACATGTGACATGTCACGTGTATCTCACCTAATTTATAGGGACGAATTTTTAACCAAAAAAAAATGAATAAAATTTTTAACTGAAGAATCTATTTGCTTTTGAACTGACGTACAATGACTAATTTGATAATTTTTTTTAGTAGATAAGATAAAGTGTAATTTGACACCTTTTATAAAGGTTTTCATGATATTTTTACCATTCTTATAGTTGAAATTTATATTTACAATGCGCAAAGATATGCCACATTACATTCTCAATGAGAGACATTGGTTTAAACATTAGAGACAATGTTTTTAAAAAGGATAATTATGAACCCTGAATATGAAGTAATATGGATAAAATTTTAAAAAAATGTTAAAATTTAAAAAAAAAAGTTCTTTATGATTATTTATGATTATTTTGTTAAATATATGTAAATAATAACAGTAATTTATTTAAGATAATAATTTTAAAAACTAATTTTAGAATAAAGAAAAAGTAACCTACACGATACACACTAGCCGACTCCTTTACTCAATTGTCATAGGCAGTCGTTAATTTTTTGACTCCTTTACTCAATTGTCATAGGCAGTCGTTAATTTTTTTTCTTGCCTGATTGTCTTTTAACTACATCAACATTTTAAGAAGTGTGATCTTCATATGACCTAAACGCACGTTTACCAAATACTTAAAAGTACTTAACTTAGTCCACCACATATTTAAAAAAAAAAAATTAGAGTGTAAAATTCACAATCTTTTAACTTCGCGTGAAATAACCACTACTCGACAACTTCTCAAATTGGATTTGACCTAAATTTGGATTTATCAAGTTATTTCTATGCTACTTTTATACTGTATTACAGAGATTGGATCAAATTAATTCATTTATTTTTAAATGATTTCATTAGTCCTTCTACTATTAAAAATAATAAAATAAAGTTAAATTGCAAAAGAATTAACATTTAATGTTTAATAAAGTTAATATTATTAAAGTTTTTATATTTCTCAAAATAAAATATTTTGTTTAGAATAGAATTCAATACATTTTTATACACCTTATTAAATCTATTACAATTTAATTTGGATTTATTTATAGAATTATCCATTTAATAATAGAGGGGCTAAATTTGATAATGTTCATATAACCCAGGGACCTTCGAAGCACTTTAACCCTCTTTTTCCCTCTCCGATACAATATAGCTTCTCTTTGGCGCTTATCACTCCCTCTCTTTCATTCTCTCGAGTTCGTCGCCAATTCTTCCGATTTCGTTGCTAATAAACAAAACCCTAAATTCCTTTCACTCTCATTTTCATACCCAAATTTTATTTTCCTCTTTCGTTTCAAAATTTTCACTCTAATTTTTCCCTGGTACGTCCGTCGCTTTATCTTTACTACTTTTTTTTATCGAATTTTGGAGCTTTTAATTTTCTTCACGAGAAAAGAAACGAATCTAGGAAACGTCATTTATACTTTTCAAGCTTTGAACAGTTTCTTTTTTTTTTTTTTGAAATTTGATTTTTTCCCTTTTTTTTAAATGAAAGTATTTTAATCTTTAAATATACTTCCAAGTTCCTTCTTTTTTATTGTCTTCTTTTTATATATGTATAAATTAAATATTGAATTCGATAATTGTAGATCTTAGATAGATCAAAGTCTACAAGTCCCATGTGGGTAAAATCGTAGGTTCATGTTCTCCTCTGATTAATTTAATCAGTTAATTAACTGTATTATTGCGTGAATGATTTCTAAAGCACGTTATTTTTCGATTCTTTTAACTTTATCTATCTATAATTCTATATAAATAGATCTATTTACTCTGGGTGTTCTGTTAGCAGATGAGAATTGGTATCTTCAACTAACCCGTTTATCTCGATCTAAGATTTCTTCAACTTTTTTTTTTCATACAGGTGAGATTCTTTGAAATTTCATGTTTCTGAATTATGAATTGTCTTATCATATTTGGGTTGCCCATTGATTAGTGTTGTTCTTTTATGATGTTCAATGAAGGTTGATCTAATTCACGTTGATAATGGAACATGGATGTCAATTGTATCAAGGGTTTTCTTCTTTATTGACGTTCTTTGTTGATGATTTATTTCATTTGTTTATTGTTTACTGTTAGAGGATTTTAATTCAGTTCTTCAATGAAAATTATGGATTTGAATTTCATCAAGGATAAGATAGCCGATCGGGTTTTTGATATGCTTATGGTTCATGTCATGAATCTCAAATTTTGGAAATGAGGATTCACTCCCCTCCTAGCCTTTCTTGATTTAGTTCCTTGAAATCTTAGAAATTTGTCTCTAGGAATCGAAGTTCTTACAAACATTTCATTATTAGGAAAAGGGCATATCGATGTAATAAAGGAGAGGATAAGGGTGTAATGTGGCTAGATTTCTCTATAGATTTGGCCATAGATGGCTCATAATGGCATTGTGAGATTAGAATGGAATTTATTGTTTTATCCTTTTTGAGTCATGCGGTATGAAGTAGATAATGTTAAAAGCTACGAAATATTGTTGGTTGTCCGGTGTATTACTAGTTTCTGTGATCAATTTATCTTCCAAATGGTTACTTGCCGAGTGAGACAGCTTTAGATCGACTGTTCTATCAAGTTTGAACATGTGGAAGCCTCCTTTTATGCCAATTCCCCTGTTAGTTTTGGTAAAGATGGTGTTTTTGGGAGACTAAGAAGAGAGAAAACATTAAAGAAATGTGCCTGTCTGCATGTGTAGTGTAAACTCCGTGCATCCATTGCCTAAATAACCAAAGTATCTCATCGTTCTTTTAAGGGTTACATGCATATAATTTCGGCCCTTGGACTGTAATATTCTAGATTTCAAGTTAGGACATTGCTGGTAGTAAGTTTATAGGAGATAGATATTACCATGAACATGCATGATCTATCATGGATCATGGAAACTATGGTTTATAGGCCTTAAGTTACTATTAATTAGAAAATTTGAATCGCACTGAGTAATTGATCTGTTTTTACCAGTATGTTTTTGGCTCGAGATTATTCTACTGTCATGAAATTTTTTGATTGCGAAGTATTGTTCTGAGGTGTAGTTTGCAAATGGCAAAAGGAAGCAAAGGACGACGTAGAACTGCTTTCAGGCAATGCCGGCCAACCCCATATTCATTGTCCTCACAGCGCCAAGGGATCTCTGGGGATTTGTACCACAAAAAATGTTCCAAACCTTTGGATAAGAAAGATTGGGAAGATGTAACATGTTCTGTTTGCATGGAGTGCCCTCACAATGCTGTTCTTCTTCTCTGTTCATCTCATGACAAGGGCTGCCGTCCCTACATGTGTGGAACTAGCTTCCGATATTCAAATTGCCTTGACCAGTACAAGAAGTTCTACACTAAAGTAGTCTCATCCAGTTACGAAGAATCTTTGCATGGTTCCATTGATGATCTGGTTCTAGCGCCAAGTGTTGAGAAGTGTGAAGTGACGGAACTTGCATGTCCACTTTGCAGGGGTCAAGTGAAAGGATGGACTGTGGTGGAACCTGCAAGGGAATATTTAAATGCTAAAAAGAGAAGCTGCATGCAGGATGACTGTACCTTTGTTGGGACTTTTAAGGAACTAAGGAAACACATGAAGGCCAATCATCCGTGTGCCAAGCCACGCGAAGTGGATCCTACTCTTGAACAGAAATGGAGAAGGCTTGAACGAGAGCGTGAAAGAGAGGACGTGATAAGCACAATAAGATCAGCTATGCCAGGGGCAATGGTTTTTGGTGATTACGTGATAGAAGGAAATCATCGTGGTTTCGAGACAGATGAAGAAGATGCACCCGACGCAGATCCTGCAGATCATAACGGAAATTTTGAAGTTGGCTTAGATAGTAATGTCGTTAACTTCTTTCTTCTCCTGCATGCATTTGGTCCATCAGGTAACGACCTCAGTAGACGACCAAGGCAACCTACACAAACACCCGACGAGGACACTGTTGGCATTCACCACACCTCCCCCGTTGGGGATCTCGGTTCCTCTGGTCAAGATGACGACGAAGATGATGGCAGCGATATTTCTTTGGTTAGCCGCCTTCGCCGGCATGGCAGACTTCTTTTGGGACGTTCAGGCCGAAGACGTAGACGAAGAGAAGGCACCACCGGGGGTCAAATATAGATCAAAGTTATACTCATAGTGGGGGAAAACTGGAAAAAAAGGTAACACATCTTCATAGTGTTGGGCAAAATTTAGGTAAAAAGAAACACACATAAAAAAAGAATTGACCTTGAATTTGCAGCAATTTACTTCTAATTCATTTTAGGGGGAAAAAAGATACGTTTTCATTTTGTTGTTGTGTAATCATTTGGGTGTGATCATAATTCCTTTTCCCTTCTGTTAATTGCAAAAAAAAATGTAATTTGTTCAGTTAACTTGTGTTAATCATCTATCATGTGTATATATTGACTTTGTATTGTTAAAAATAAAACCTCAAGCCTTTTCATAGGATGAGGATATGCAGGGAAGACTATGCACAGATTGAAAAGTCTTCATGCAAGTGAAGCATTATTTGTATTTTTGGGGCCAAGAAAATTTGTGCTTAATTGATTCAAACATACTGTTTGATTGTTTATTTTTCTTCTTTTTTTCTCTTTATGATTCAGCTTTTAAATTTTTAAAGATTCAATTTGAGTATTCAAGGTATTGGTATAGTGCAATTAAGTTTTTTTTAAACATATTTGTATATACGTGTAAACTTACTGTATGAATTATTGTATTTTATTAGCATTATTCATTTGGTATGTTTGCAGTTTAACTCACATGTTTATTTTTTTTGGAAAGCTTACACTAATGATATAATCCAAGTACAACTACAGATCATAAATCCATGGAGTCGAATTATTACAATACAGTGGAGTATAAAGATGTTTGAACAAGTAGAATCAAATTATTATAGCACAAATGGATTAAGTGTATGTTTGAATGGGCGGTGCGGTCTTTTTAGTTTATATTTTATCTCATGTTATAGTATTACTATAATATTTAATTTTACCGTTATCGAATTAAAAAATTTAGACAAATTATTATAATATAAACAGACTAAGAATTAAAAAAGTCCAAACAAAACCAGCTAACTCGGACTAAAACCTCCACATATAGTGGACTAAGAACTAAAAAAGTGACTAACTCGGACTAAAATCTACATTTGGCACCAGCACATTGTGAGGCTTTGAAATCTGCACATAAAATTACACGATGAGTTTTAAGAAGCCAAGGAGTCAAGGACTTATAATTAATATAATAGTGATAATTTAGGATTCAATTAGAATTATTTTAAAGTTTAAGGTTTAATTTAAATTTTGGGTGGTAGTTTAAGGACTTAAAATGAAATTAACCCATAGAAATAATAAAGAAAATGTTATTTTAAGAAAATGAAATCGAGCGACGCCGTGTAGCTTCTTTGGCCCCACTACCAACTTGTATTTTTCAGTTCCAATGAAATTACAAAAGTGCTCCAAAAACAGCATTTGAGCGGCAAAATTAAAACTAAAAGCTGAAAAGCGAGTGTCCCCACAAACACAAAAACAGATCTAATAAACCAAAGGAAACTCAAAAAATCAAACACCCGCGCGCGCCTTGACGGAGAAAAAAAAAGATGAGAGCCACCGCACGCGGCCGTCCCACCGAGTCCTTCCATCCTCCGGTAGCACAACAGTCACGTGATTCCGATGCCAGTTTCGCCAGCAGTCGGCCCTCTTCCGTCGCTATTGGCCGCGCCGTATCCGCCGTTGAACCCTACGCCGAACGCGCTTTCCAAGTGGCGACCACCCGTTCTATTAACGCTTTCTTCTCCACTCATTCAATTCCACCTATCTCCACCAAACCTTCTCAAGCACCGTCCGCTAAAGAGCTCTTGAATATCCTTACCTCCCTCCTTTCTCTTCTTGGTTTCCCTTGCCCCAAAGTCGAGGACGAACTAGGTTTTCTTTTGAAATCTCTAAATTGCCCTTTCAAGTTCAATAAATCTACGCTCCGTGCCCCTAATACCCATCACAATTGGCCGAATTGGCTTGGTATCGTTCACTGGCTGGTTCAACTTGCGATCTACAATGAACATTTATGTCAGAACTCCATATCTTCTTTTGCTCAAAACAATAGCATGACTGAGTATGCATTGGAGTGTTACAAACGATTTATATGTGGAGAGGATGATTTAGTTGAGGTTTTAGATAAGGAGTTCGTGCAGAAGCTTGAGAAAGAGAGGGAAAATGTGGTGGAGAATTGCAGGGCTTTGGAGAAGAGTGTTGGAGAACTGGAGGCTAAAGCGGAGGGATTAAAGACCGGGCCGACGGAGAAGGAAATGTTGGAGAAGGAAAAGAATGTGTTGGAAGAAGATGTGAAGAAGTTTCATGCAATGATTGCGGAGTTTACGGGAAGGGTTGCAGCGATGGAGAAGGTGTTGGAGGAAAAACAGAAGGAATTGAACGTTAAGGAAGAGGAGAGGAATCGAATTTGTGAGGAGAATGAGGAGCTTAAGAAGAGAGTGGAGTTGCAAACCTTTAATGCTAGAGATGTGGAGAGGATGAGAAGGGAGATGCAAGCTGTGGAGAAGGACATTGTGGAGGCAGAAATGGCAAGAAATTCATGGGAGGATAAGTCTTGGGATCTTGATTCTGCTATAGGGCAGAAGTTTAAGGAGCTTACCGCGCTTGCAATGGAGTGCAACCAGGCAATTAGGAGGTTCCTTGAGCTTTTAGTTTGCTTATATTTATCCTCATTACATTTATTTTTCCAATGATACATATATTTTGATCATATTGATTATGCATTCGATTTCAAAATTGATTTCTTACTACTAATAAGTTTAAACTGCGGATTAGTGAATCCCTCCTTATAGTAGAAAGTGGAATTTAGTTGCATGGGCTTTTTGCTGCAGCTGAAAATTAAGGTATAAGTCCCTGGTGGAAATTGGAATTAATCATTGCTGTTGGTTAAATGATGCTCTATTTTAAACAAATTGTTGCATTCATTTCTTTGAGATTTGACTACCTTAGCCCTTAGGTGATGATTGAATTGTTTACCCAAAATTATGTTGAGTAGTACTATCTTTTCCTTGGTTCCAGTCTATTGCGAAATTTGTTGTTGAAGTTGTAAGAAAACAATGCACAAACAAGATCATGGTCTCTGGCTCTGTTCTGTGAAGTCTGTGCTAAGATTCTCAACTTGTATTTGCAGTATTGTTCATTGTTTTGGTGTGCTTGAATTTGTTACTTTGAGTAAGTTCTAAACTTGTGTAGTTCTTTTACCTTTGGTAACAATTAATAGTGATGCTCTCATTTTCCTTATTTTGCGTGTGTGTGTGGTGGTTTTAGGTTAAAGCTTGGTAATGATTTCCAGTACGAGCTTAATGCTAAAGGTTCAACACCTGCTGAGGTGATGGGGATTGACTACAAAGCAACACTTAAGCCTGAACTCGAAAGCTATGCTGACAAAATAAGGGAGAGTTCTAAGAAAAAGTTTGAAGACATGATTGTCCTTCAGCAACAATCAAAAGAAATGGCTTCTAAGATTGAAGACAAGAAAAATTGTATTGCTGAACTTCAATCCCGTATTGATGAGGTAAGTAGTTTTAAATCTAGTCTGACACTACGATAGCATTATAGCACTATACTGATGTTGTTTTCTTCTACTTCTTTTTGGTGCATGTCATGATCAGCATGTATGTATCTGTCAGGATTTTGATCTGTGCATCAAGTTTTCTTTCTTGCTCAAAAGGCCTTTGTTCAGTCTTGCCTTTATGAATGAAATTCTATAAACCATAGTTTTTGGGGCATGTAAAATACTATGTTAAGTAGCTGGTCATGAGGAACAAGATAGTTCCTGAAATTTGATGTTCAAAAGCTGAGACTTCATGCTTACTGCTGTGCTTGATGGCTCAGTTCCTCACTCTTTTATTGTATTGAATTCATGAAATTCACTTCAATTATCACTGACAGTGTCATTAGTGCAATAATTATATGGAGGCATTTTCAGGTTCCAACTTTGTTTGAGTGATGATCTAGATCTTTGTTTTGCTACTTTGAGGAATCTAAGTATAGGCAGTTAAGATACTTCCTGTATTAGTTTTCACATCCTATAACCAGTTTTTGTTTAATTGGGCTAAGCATGTTCAGTTCCGTGTGGAAAATGTGATGTCAATGAAAAAAAACACACCAGTGTCTTTCTTTTAAGTTCTTGTTGCATCCCTCAAAAGGCAACCAACCATTGAATACCTTGGATCTAAGAACTTCTCAATGTTGAAACAGAACTGGCAGGGATACTCTTTTCCATCTTGACCTCGTTTTGTTCTTCCCTTAATTCTCATTCCTGGAGATATTTCTTAAACTTTTACTCCTTTATCACTAATATCTGTATACGAATATTTGATCAGTGCTAATGTCTGAAAATGTATATTAATTTTGCCAGTGATGCTCAAACTTGCAGTTTATAAAGGGCTAGTTTTTGACATTAACCGTCTATATTTAATCATTCTTGTTAGGTTGAAGCCCAAATAAATATGTTCAAGAAGGAAATACAGGAATGTGATCATAGATCTACTGCAGAAGCCAAGAAAATGGTTGAGGATGTCCAGTTCGAGACGCATAAGTTAGATATCACGGAAAGAGAAGCAGCAGAGATTCTAAAGGTAGGCCTTTTATTGGTCTTTTGCTTACAATGGTTGAAAACATAAATAGATAAATAATGTGGTCATGCTTACGAGTTATGACCATTACTGTATTAGCAAAAGCAGCTTTTATCATTTTAAGATGAATGCTTATCGCCTTCCACAATTTATTGTGTAAGAAATTTCAATGCAGCACTTCAAATAAGGGTATGACCATACGAGTGCCTGTATGATGCCTAAACAAAATTCTCTTTTTTCTTAATATAGGCTTCGCAACTGAGGTTGCAAGAAGCAATCCAACAAAGCGAAGAGGAAATTCAGATACATGCACGTCAACTCTTTATGGTCGTTGATTCAGTGTCAAAATATAAAGAACACGTTGAATCCAAAATTTCAGAGATGAGGGTTAGTCTCTCGGAAACCGCTGCCGCCGTATCAGATGCTTACAAGGGTTCATTGCCAGCACTGTTCCCTGGTAGTGCCAATGCAAATTAGCAGCAATATTAAGCTGAATATATGTGAATCTATTATTAAGGTTAGTCTTTTATTTTCTTTGCTCAAACACTTTGTTTACTTAAATTGCCATGCCATCTTCATCCTTTTATGTAAATGTTTGTTTTGATTCAAATGTTTGGTTTTTGTCTAGTACTTTATCTGTAATCCTTTGTTCATATGGTGTCAGATTTGATTTGATTCAGCTGAAGTCTTTTTCTGGTGTAGGATTTTTCATAGTCAATATGCAGTGAATTTGGTTTAGATAAAAAAAAAATGTTAGGGTTAATTGCACTAGATTGTCCTAACCTATGGTTTAGATTTTAAACTAGACTTTTAAATTGAAAAGCATTTTGATTGAATTTTAAAAAATACCAATATTTTATCTATATCAAGTTCTATTAGTTTAATTGTTAGCTTGAACATTGAATTTTAGCTTAGATTCGATGTAGAGTATATTTAATTTAAATACATTTGTATTTATTGTACAAATAAATTCAAATGGTTCATGGATAGGTATACATGTTTAAAATTTAATATATTAGTTATTAAATATGGTCAACATTAGATTTGAGCTAGTATATAATCCATAAACTAATTGTTAAGTTAAGAGAAGGACCTGATTAAGATAATATTTACAATTAAAATATTTTAAAGTTTAAGACCACTTTAAAAACTATGTCATAGTTTGAGAACGTCATGTGAAATAAACACTTAATCTTATTACCATCCTAAGATCATTCAATAAACTAATGTTGAGTCAACACTTAAATTGGAGTTTTTTGGAATTTTTTATGGGTGAATGAATCATTTAGGGTTTGGATTTATCAATTGTTTTTTATGTTGGGGTTTAATTTTTTTTTTGTCTAAATTAGTCTCTGAATTCAGCAATTGTTTCCATTTTGAGGTTAAACATTTTTCTTATCTAAGTTAGTTCTTCAAATTGTTCTTGCATTGGGGTCTAAATTTTTTTTGGGTTCAAGTTATTATGCCATATAAGGGCATGGGTTCGAACCCTACCAATATCAAAATTTCACATTTCCTTAGTTGGTGAGGTGCTCTTACTCTGTAAAACCATCGAGGGCTTTCTGTAGAGTCGGAAGACAAAACTTGGGAATAAAATTGAGCATAGACACCCTAGGCAGTGGGTACAATACCTCCGTCGTTGAGGGGTTCGTCTAGTGGTGTCATTTTTACCCACTAATGCCATTTAAAGGTATATGTTCGAACCTTGTCAAGGTTAGATACTCACATTTCCTTGGTGAGTGAGGCTCTCTCACTTCGTTAACTCGTTGAGGGATCTCCACGGAATCCGAAGATAAAATTGGGGAATAAAATTGAGTAAAAACACTCCGGACACAATACTTCTATAGTTGAGAAATCTATTGACTCCTTGAACAACACTTTGAAGACTTTTTTCGGAATGAGTTTGACTTCCTCTCAACAGTTATTTAAAAAGAAAAAAGAAAAAGTTTTAACTTAGTAAAGAAGATGAAATTTGAGGAAACTACCCGCAAGTATGTCTTGATCCAAAGGCTACCCATCTTTTATTTTTGGTTTGCAAAGTAGTCTGACATGGCGGGCTAGTTTGTATATATTTAGTTGCATCATTAATGTTTGACAGATGGCCCAATTGGTTTTGTTCATATAAATAATCCCCCTAAGTTTGATGCTAGTTATGGAGTGATTTGACAAAAACCAATATGAGCAGATTATATTGTTAAATGAGCACTTGTGGACGGAGAGCGTTGGGATAAAATTGCATCCCTTGAAGAATGTTAAACAATTTAAGATCAATCTTAATCTTGTTCCGGTTGAAAGTGATATTAGGAATTTTTTATATTTATATAAAAGTAAGCAAATAAACAAATAATTGGAAGATCTGAAAGTGAATTTCTATCTCATATATTTGGATCAAGTTTGAATTTTGGAGTCTATTATTATTTGAAGATTTTTATCTAAATATCACTTTTGATATTGTTCTTAGATTATAAAACTGATGAAGATGTTTGTAATTGAAAAAAAATTATAACCTCAGTAGGATAGGGTTGTAATTGAAATGTTTTAAACTTTAGGGTATTTTGGTGCAATTAACTATTAAATAATTTAAAATGTATAATAGTTTTTTAATCATTAATTATACCCATTAATTTAATGTCTTCTTTTATACTTTGTTACGAAGCTTTAAGTGTGGTCCACTAGTCCAAAAGCACCCACAAAAGACAGCCCATTTACATTTAAGAACTCATCAATGATTACTAATATAATTCCGAAGGAGAACAAAGCTTGCATTTATTTATATTTATAAATAAATGAAGAAGATTCAGTTGTAAATAATTATTGAGTTAGCTTCTTTTTTTTTTCAATTTTAATGAAAAAAAAAAAGAAGAGCAATAGACCCCTAAACCAGCAAACTTTATGGAAGTTTCAATATATCACTAAAATTTGAGTTGGTCCCAAAAGTAACTGTGATTAAAAATTAAACAAAGATGTTTATAATTAAAGACATTTTTTTTCTTATATTTTTGGGTCTATGATAGTTATTTAATTGGATTTGGACTGTTATTTTTCTATTCATAGATGTATAGCCTTTGACTTTGACATTGAAATTGACATGCATTACATTATATGCTTAATCCACATGGGAAAGAAACACTTCTGTTTTGTGTTCCTATAAAATTGTGTTAGTATTACATTATATTTGAGGTTCATAGTTGTCCTTCTCAATAATGTCATTTTCAAAGTTTGAACATGTATTTTTTTGTTGGGAGTGTGATGTACCTTACTATTGCACTTAACCATTTATTACTGATTTTATTATTTATGTTTAAGTTTATACTAGTTCCTTCTAGTAATAAATTTTTATTTACTTTTAATAAAAAATAACTTTTAACATAAAAAATTATTATTTTGATCCTCCTTTTCTTTAAAAACTAATTTTTTTTTGTTGTTGATACATTAAAAAAGTAAAGTTGTCATCAGCCTCAAATCTTCTATTATGTTCATTTAAAGAGAATATTAGGTGCTTAATAGAATATGAAATTTTTATTAAAATAAAAACATGTTTATTTTTTGAAAGTATGTTTATTTATTTTTGTTGTTATGAAATTTCTATTAATAACAATTTTCCTTCTTACTTTTCTTAGAAAATCAACCATAAAGCTTCGACTTAAAAAATATATTATTTAATTCCCTTTCTTTAAGTTCAGTATTTTAAATATTTTTTAATTTTACCTTCAACATTTAAATGACTAATTAATTAAATTTTATTTACTTAAATTTAATCAAACCTGAAATTTTTAAGAATTTGTATCATTATTATATTAATTGAACGAATACTCAATCATTTATTTATATTTTAGTTCAAATAAACTAAATTTTATTTAACACTTTAAATATAAATTTAAATATTAAATGTTGTTTATTAAAAAATTATATTAAAACATTAAAATTTGATTCATTTCACATCTATAGTATAAAAAAATATTTTATAATTAAATTAATATATGATAAATTTTATGTACCATCGATAAATTATAAGATAACACATCATCATTAATATAAAATAATAAATATTAAAAAATAAAAATATATTTTTTATTTTTTATTTTTTATTGGATTTTTGAGTTTTGAATTAAGGGTTTTTAGTGTATTATTTAATTTTCTTTTTAATAATTTACATTCTCTCAGTCTCTCTCACAGCAAGCAAAGTCACCAAAAAAAGAAAAACGAAACGAAAAAGAAAAAGGGTCACCGAATTTTCTTCTTCTCCCTCTCTCTCCCTCACAGTCTCCTTCATAATTAAGAAACCACTGTAGCTGAGCTATTGTAAGAGATACTGAGTGAATCGGTGAGTCAGCCAGTGAGCAAACGAGCGAGTGACTGAGTGAGTGAGTGAGGGAGGGAGGGAAGGAAGGAAGGAAGAAAAAAAATGCCACCTACAAACATGAATCCAAACCATAATCAATCCCAAGCCACAGAAACGCGTTCATCCACCGCTAACGGTGACCACCACCACCACCCCAACGGCCACTCCATCACCGCTCAACCACTCCAACGCCACCATACTTACTACCCTCGTTCTTCCTCTTCCTCCGCCTCTTTTAAAGGCTGTTGTTGTTGCCTTTTCCTCCTTTTTTCCTTCTTAGCACTTCTTGTACTAGCCATCGTCCTCATCATTGTCCTCGCCGTTAAACCCAAAAAACCCCAATTCGATCTCCAACAAGTAGCGGTTCAATACATGGGCATTTCAACATCTACTCCATCTTCTTTCGACGGTACCGCAACCGCCGTCGCTACCACCCCAACCACCGCTTCTTTATCTTTAACCATCCGTATGCTTTTCACAGCGGTAAATCCTAACAAAGTGGGGATCAAATACGGCGAATCTAGATTCACCGTTATGTACCGTGGGATCCCTTTGGGTAAAGCTTCGGTTCCTGGGTTTTATCAAGAAGCTCATAGTACTCGTAACGTGGAAGCAACCATCGCCGTTGATCGAGCTAACTTAATGCAAGCTGACGCCACCGATTTAATCAAAGACGCCTCCATTTATGACCGTGTTCAGCTCCGAGTTCTCGGTGACGTCGGCGCCAAGATCCGTGTATTAAGCTTCGATTCTCCTGGCGTCCAGGTCACCTCAGTCTCTTCCATTATTATTCTCCATTGCTTTCAAATTATAAGCTTACGTTATTGATTATGTTAAACCCAGTCTTCTTTTCGTACTTAAAAAAACCCGCCGTAAAAGGTGGCGCGTAGTCCGTCTGTGGGCGGTAGTTTCCACCATTGCTTTCAAATTATAAGCTTATGTTATTAACAATGTTAAACCCAGTTTTCTTTTCTAAAACCCGCCGTAAAAGGTGGCGCGTAGTTGGTGGCTGCTTTTAGCCACCGCCATCCCCACCACTTACTGTCGCATTCAACTTTTTTTGGGCTTTGTTTGTTTCTTACTAACATGCACCATTCTTTCTTGGATACTTTTGTTTTTATCCATTTTTTTTACTTTTATTTTACCTATCCAATAATAATTCTCTGAATTATCTCCATTGTTTTTTGGGATAAAAGATGTCATTTAGTAGTTTCATTGTCATAGAGGAATGTACTTAGTTTTTGCTGCAATTTTTACAGTAGTATTTGACTATTTGTTGTCTGAACACAGAAAAATAAGGCACACGTATTAAAAGAAGATTAAAGCTATGTTTAACTTTTTAATTAACGGTAATAATAATTAGCTTGCTTCCCACGCGCTTTACCCACACATACACCAATGGCGTGCGCCTAGCCTCTCTTCTTTTTTTTTCTTTTTTTTTTTCCCTTCATGCAATAATACTATGAAAAATAAACATTACACTACATTATAAAATAATTTTTTTGGGTAATTGTAAGAGCATGAATATAAGTAAGGTTAAAGTATGATGTAGTTTTCTTGTAATTTTTATAAATTTGAAATTTAATTTTTATATGTTTAATTTTAAGAATTTAATTATTTTATTTTTTAGATTTTAAAATTTAGGTCTGATTGTTAATATAGTCTTTTTATTAAATTGGTTGATGTGCTATTTTTTTTTATAAAAAAAACTCACTTGGTAACATTATAATTAAAAAAAATGATATAATAAACCTGAATTTATGAAATAACTTTAATAGTCTTAATAATTGGACCTAAAATTTAAAATTTTAAAAATAAGGGATTAAATTATCAAAGAGTATATGAATTTATGATATATTTTAACTTATAAATAAATAAATTGGGTTATAATAGTATGTTAGTTTTAATTATTTATGGGGTTGAAATGAAAAATGTTTTTGTTTTGTTTTTGGTTTTTCTCACCATGTGATTTTTCGTAAATGGTGGGCTATCACTTGGTCCCATTTTACTTCCTATCTCTCTACAATGTGCGATCCACCTCCCATGAAAATTTCTTTTTCTTGTGTGATCCACAAGTTTTTTAACCTCAACCCTCTTTCAAAATTTACTTGTACTTGAAAATTCCTTGTCCTATTGTATCTGTGGTGCTTGAAATTAAGTTGTATGTTCTATATGGGCAATTTTTAGTTTTTGTTTAAAATTATTTCTTATGAGAGAAGATTAAGGATTTTCTTCTCCTTCGAAATAAGTGTTTTCCGTCGAGAATTGGTGGGTTTTTTTATAAGTTAGGTATTGTCCTTGATTGAGAGTTTGTCTTCTAACATTGTCGAATACTCGAATTCTTGAGGACAAAATGAGACTCCTTTGTTAGGTGTTTAGTCATGAGTGTTGTATATGGTTGAACTTAAACTTATATCCTATAGTATATAAAGAGTGAACAAGCTCAAGCGGTACCACTCTCACCCAAAGGTGCCCTATATGCTACAAGGCATAGGTTAAATAGTTTATCTTACTACGCATTTAACGAGATACTCCCACTTTGTTTTTAGGCATTTAGGTTTTCAACTTTAAATGGACAATATTAACAATATTTATAATCAAATACGTGTACTGATTTTTTTTTTTTAATGTGTCAGTAGATATGGGTAACACAAGTGTCCATTGCCCATGTTTAAGGCTTTAATAATTCTTTTAAGAAAATGGGGTTAAAAGTAAAGTATTATGAAGCTTCTTGTTAACATCTCACACATCATTTCTTAGTCATGAAGCAGCCTTAACAATGTAATAAAAATAGATTTAAAACCACATATATATTATAGGGACCCATTTTCATTGACCTTAATCCTCACTTTCATTATCATCATGTGATCTCTCCACATGCTTTGAAAACTTAAAACGATTCCCTTATCAGCGATGTCTAGAAACATGACAATTTTGACATTCAATCATTTACATGATCATATTGTGATTTTTCAATTTGCTTTAATTATTATTGTTCTTTATCTTGGAATTAACAAAGTGGAGGATTGTATTGGGTTTTGGCAGGTATCAGTGGATTGTGCAATTGTGATTAGTCCAAGGAAGCAATCACTTACATACAAGCAATGTGGATTTGAAGGATTGAATGTTTAAAAGAAAAAGAGAACAGAAAAAAAAAAACTCCTAACTTATAATTCATATTGGTTTTTTTTTTTAAAAGGTATGTAATTCTCTTTTCATTGTTCAATGTTCTCTATCCACAAATGGATTGAGAAAAGAATTGAAAAAGAAAAAGAAAAAAAAAAAAAGGGAGGGAGGGGGGAGGAGGAAGGCTAGAATTCAGGACAAATTGCACGTGGTTTTGAGTATTACAAAGGAAAAAAGGGTAAAGCTTAGGCAGAGAAGATGATGATGATGATGATGATGATGATGATGATGATGATGATGATGATGATAAGATTCTAAATGGGAATTTCAATTTTTTGTTGCTACCCTTTAGCCCAACCCCTGTTCCCAACCTAAGATTTTGCTGATTCTTGTATTGGTTTCTTCGGTTTGAAGGAAGGGGAAAAAATGGAAAAAAGAAAGAAAAGAAAGAAAGTTCTAATTGCCATTGTAAAGTTGCATGTGCATCTCTGTTCTTAATCTTAAATCCAACTGGCAAGTTTTCTTTCTCTCATCCTATTTCTGTTTGTCCAGTGGCGTCTATGCCATGCTATTAAATGCTTTCAAATTATAATTTTAATTTTAATTTTAATTTTAATCTTCATTTTATTTTTACTTTTACTTTTTTTACATTGATATGATTTGATCTTTCTTAAGTTTAAATGACTCAATATTTCTTTTTAAAAAAACCTTCAAACAATACCCAAATTTCATGTTTAATATTGTTTGTTAAATATGATTAAAATTTTCAAATAATAAAAAAATTCATGTTATTACTTTTAACAATATCATCAATTTAGATCTACTAATAAAAATATCAAATCATAAATCATGCCAAATTAAAGAAAAAATAAGTCCCAAACATAAAGCATAACCAGTAAGTCCACAGAATGAACCTAGTTTCTTATTTCAACTAAACAAAATCTGTCCTTAAAACATAAATAAATAAATAACAAAATCTCAGCTTAGTATCACTCATTAAGATAATATTAATAAGAAAAATATATTGCTTCATAAAAAATTAAATTAGATTTTTGTAGTGCAAAACACGTTTATCGCCTCTTATAATATATATATATATATATATATTTACACATTAAAGAAAAAAGAAAAAGAAAAAATTATTACTGACAAAAGTATATTTTAAGCGGAGACTAACCAAACAAGTGGTCAACAAGAGAAGGTAGAGGAATCGACGTGACAAATTTTAAGTGGATAATGTTATTAACATTCCTTCCCCTAAGAAACCCATCTACAGCTCTTGGTAAAATAAGGTGATTTAGATTGCCAACCAAGCAATGAAAGCAAAGAACCAAAATAAAAGGGTTTCTGATTAGAATTCTAGACGGTGAATAAAGCATGCATAAAAGCTTACCTATTGTGATAGTTGTGTTTAGTCATCATCATATCCGCCTACATCTCCATCTCCATCTCCATAATCATTGTCTTCCACCGGAGCTTGGTCAGCATCTCCGGCCATATTATAGGCTGCTACATTATCATTATCAAGGTCATCCATATCTTCCATCATTTGTGCATCCTTGTTAATAACCTTCATCGATTCTAGATATTCATCATTCAAGAATGATGCATAAGGCTTCCCTACCTGCACCAAGGAAATTTCTTAGCAATATGTATCTCAATGCATGCATTTCAACCTAGGCATTTGGTTCAAGGTAGAAGAGAGCAATTGATCAGTTCGGTTAAAAAACCGACTTAACCTATCAATCTCGCACTTTAATTAATTAACTGATCAACTTACACTATGTTTGGGCTGATAATTATAAAGGAAAAGAAAGTAAAGAAAATAAAAGGAAAGGATTATATGTTATTTTGTTTGGATTGTTAAAATTAATAATGTACAGGAAATTACAATAAATTTAACCATTTTTGTTTGGTTAATCGGTGGAAAGGAAAGAAAATAATTAAATATATTGATTGTTTACAATCATAACCTTTTCTATAATATAATTATGTAAAAAGTAGAGAGGGTAAAAATGATATTTTACATATTTAAAATCATAACCTACCATAACCGACTTAATCCAAGAGTTCCAATCCCCCTTCCCCAAAATTTTCATTTCAAAAACGAAAAAATCGTTTCATATGTAACATTTGGTTAACACATTATATCCTGCATATAGACAGTACGAATTTTCAAATGATTTAGTAAAAAGAACACCACCTTAAATAAGCATCCTCGCTCCTCAGCACTTTCTACTAGGTTGGTCCAATGCTCGTCCCTCTTCAGCGTTGATGCTGAACCAACCACCTGTAGAAACAGTGAAAAAGGTTATAAAGTATATGATTTAGCGGAACTTTGAATTCGACTAGGCTTAGTATATATCGTAGTACCAGTACAGAAGACTTTGCTCGGGTGATTCCGACATTCATTCGCCTAAAATCAGACACAAAGCCTATGCCTCTATCTTTGCTAGCCCTCACACAAGAAAATATTACAACATCTTTTTCCCGTCCCTGAAAGGGAAAACAGAGAATGTGTTAGTCTTATAGATCTATTATGCATAAAAGTTATTAGATACTATATGCTATTACATGTATCCTGTCAGATGAAATAGTTCGAGATATGATTGCCATCGATCAAGCTTACTCTTCGGAACTTTCACATTGCTACGTGTCAATTAAATTCATAGGAGTAAATAAAGATAAAATTAACCAGATATCAAGAATATATATTTTACAAACTACATACTATATCCATCCGTGTCTACATAAAATTATCAACAATTCACTTGGCTGCGCCTAAGAAAAAAAACAAGTAAGTTAATGAAAGCAGGGCACAAGAAGATTACCTGGAAACCGTCAATGGTACCAATATCCACAACCCTTTTGGACTCCACCCCAAAAGTTTCCTGAAATCTCTCTTGTAAAAGCTTGACTTGATGTCTATAAGGGCTTATAATAGCAAATTGTGAGCTCGACTTAAGCTCTGGGTGCATTGTTATCAATTTATTGTACAAGGCAAGGACAAACTCGATCTCATCAGTATTTACCCAGGACCCACTTCCTGAGGGTTGTGACTCTTTCCCTTCATGTATATCGAAAAAGCAAAATGGTCCGAAGCAGCGGTATTTGTGCCATTCACGAGTAGTTTGATCTTCGACATCTGATCCATCTTCTAACGCCTCATCATAGAACTCCTTTGAAGGAAAGCTTCTTATCTGCTCAACAAATAGATTAGATCCACTCAAAGAACTATCAACCATCAATTATCATGTGGATACTTTAGACAATCTAAGGCTTCAGCATAATTTTTTTCATTTGGATAAGTGATATCAATGTTCATGTATTATCTTACCTCGGGATGCATTCGATACTGAGTCTTAAGCATCTTTACAGGATAACCGGCCCTCTGAAATCTCTTGAACAAACTCGTGGCATAGCTTCAAAAGTAAGACATGTATGAGATAGAAAGATATAGGAATAAAGATAAATAAAGTCACCTTTAGCACATGATTAAGTGTTTTACCCAAATTTCTCAGCAACGGGTGAAATTACAGTAGCGGGTAATTGAACTGGATCACCTATCTAAGGAAAATTACTAAATTAATGAACTGCACTAATAACATTGCCCAAGAAAATACGATAATAGATAATGTAAATATCAAACAGCTGGTACGTGAGCAGTGAAGCTTTTCTAGACATTGTAGAATGAAGATCTTTACAAAAGAATTTCACACAGAGGCGAGATTCACAAGTTTCAAAGGTCAATTTTCTTTATTCTAGAAAAATCAAATTTGCATAATGAGTGCAAACTAGAAATGTATCTTGCAAGTTGAAAATCGATGTAGAATCTGTCATTCAGAAATAATCAGCTTTTCTCCGTCAATGTTTTCCTCTCATGTTCAATTCCTATATGATCATCACAATCACAAAATATTGCCATTATGAAGAACAGGAGAACCTAGAGCAGCAGCACTACTATTTTAATGATTTTAATTCACCATTTCCACTGTAACATCAACTCAACCACCTTACTAAGTTCATTGCTTTTTCAATATGGTTATTTATAATGATGATAAATTACAAATTTCAGGTTATAATTACTTAATACCTATGTCCTATAAAGGAACTGATAGATGAAGAAAATATTACTAGTATTTGTAGCATCTTTGAGAAATACAACAATCATTATTCAATGATTTAGAAACAGGAAGGTAGAGACTAGAGAATAAAAAAACCATATGGCAAAAAGCATTGATGTTATACCAGAAATACTTGTTTGCAGCCACTGGACAAAGGAAGAAGAGTGGCAGGTTCCACCTGTACAAGAACATGTAATTAGATAATGATGGCAGCACAAGATGGGGATAAAGGAGGAGAATTGCACCATCTAAATCACTAGCAAATGTATTCCTGGGGACACAATTTGTTAGTTATGAGTACTAGTGACTGCCTAGCAAAAGTTTTTTCGATAAAGGCTCCTCCTATGCCTTTGAAGAACAGATAAACAATGTCCAATGTCTGTGAAAAAATCCTGAGAACTGAAGAACAGTTCCACTCTTTCCAAAATTCGAAAAACTAGCATACCACAGATTAAGGATTAACTGATGCAGCTATTTCAAGATCACACTCACATAAAAACAAACATTCATGATCAAAAAGAATAAAAGTGATTTTAGAGTCTTACAGCTTGGGCAGCTTCATCAATTATAACAACATCGAAACCAGAACTCAGTTTAGAAAGCAATGCTGAACCACTGAAGCTGAGCGTGGAGCAGACCTACCAAGTGTACAAAGTGGCAATTAAGTTTTTAACCATATATATTGGACTTAGATGTCAAGACAAATCAGATTAACATACGATGACAGCCTCATCTAAAATTGCAGCACGAAGACTGTCTATATCCTTTGCTGTGGAAGATTGTTTCGGCTTATCACCAGCCAATTCCCGCTTTTGATTAACCTGCAAAGGAAATTTCTCTTTCAAGATGCCTTTCAGGAATTCTTCTTCCTTGGCCAACTAATTCATCATGTCATTTAAGTTATGAAAGAATTGATAGTTTTCTATGCTTTGATGATTTTAACAGTGCTTGCCTAATGATTATAAAAGTTCCACTTGAAAGAACTTCAACCTAACACTTATGCAGAGTGACCATGCTCATTACCAGTGATAAATTAAGCTCTGAAGGTTACTAAACACATACAAGGTAATCAATGGAGACTGCCTCTAAAGTATTATGTGGTTTAAGACCAAGGTGAACAATTTTAGGAGTATTCTCATCATAACAATAATAAATGAAGTTCCATAGGTTAAATTGAATACATACAAGGTAATCCAGGGAGACTGCCTCGACAGAATGATGTGGTTTAAGACCAATGCGAACAACTTTAGGAGTATATGCGCGAACATTTTCATCACGAACACCTGTAGAAGATAGAAAAATATAATGTGTAACTATATCAAGAATGATAACCAGATGATAAGCTCATGCACTTGAAAACATTTCAGACAACTTTCAAACCAACAATAATCCCACCGTCCAAAATAACTTACAACATTAAATACCTAGTCAAGCACTTCCAGCATTTTACGATGATATGAATACCTACCTCAAGCAATCTACCTTATTCTAACAGCAAGCCAACTTGACTGGTTTCATTTACTCTTCATTTACTCTTTTCAAACGAATACCTAGCTTCTTTGGTCTATCACCTTTTCATTTTAGTTTTTGAAAAACTGGATACAGAGCAACAGATTGAATAAATTTGTAATATATATTAAATAAAGTTTACTAGAGAGACATAAATCAAGTTAAATGCTGGGTTAAGTTTTTAAAGAACAACAGTGATCAAACTAAATAACCTTCTGGTTTCCATGTTTCGAGAACAACAATATGCTTTAAACTACAATATTTTATGAATCTAGTCTGCAGTAACCATTTCACATAAGCTTGATAATTAAGCTCGGTACAATAGAATAGAAAAAGGAACCAAAGAAGAATGTTGGAAAATGGTTTTTTAGTACTACCTATATACCTACTATTTTTCTCTAGAGAAGTACAACAGAGCGGTAACAATCATACCAGTTTTTAAAAGGCGTAACACAATCTCATCAAGAGCAGAATTTGATGGTGCACATACCAGCACCCTTAGGCGATATTTCCGTCTGGAATTAACAACTTCTGGCTTCTGCAGAGCAATTAAAGTTAGAAGATGATAATTGATCACATTGTCAGAAGCTAACAAACCAATATCAAGACTTCAGCCCACCATCTCGTTTCCAGAGGTAGGAAAGAAACCATCATCACCATCAATAGGCATGATAATATCCCTGGGATTAGCATTCATTAACCATGGAGAAGCTCGTCCCCAATGCTTGTATCTGCATAATGCAGAACCATTAGAGTCTGATAGGTCAGCAGAAAATAGGCATGTCAGACTCGATCATGTAATGCAATTTCAGGCACAAAAGCACTAGCAAGGGTTCTCTTGAAATCCACCACTCTATGTAAAGAAAAATGTAAAACTTAAGTCTGCATATCACCTGACCTATTTATATTGACTTAGAGAACAGGAAAACTTTTAAAATCATGTCTTTGACAAAAGGATAACTTTTAAAATCTCATTTAACTTAGGAGAACATATGAGGGAAGCTTTCAGGTGCATTGTCATTTGAAGATGAATCCCCATTTGAGGATAACATAAAATCTTTCTACACAAAACCCAACTGAACATGCATGGAAGATAATAAAATAATTCCAGACATCCATGGTCAACTAAATTAGGAGCAGGCATAGAAAGATGGATTCAGAACATACTTTTCTTCAATGGGTAGTTCTGGTCCAAGATTTAGCTCAAGCAATACACCCCTGCAATAAGAAGATAGGTATGAGCACAAATACGTGCAATTGTTGGTTTATTCCTAAAAGTGACACATTGCCCTAGATCTAAGAAAATAAAGAAAGCAAAATTTATACTTCGAGTGTACTCTTGCTGGAGTTGCATGCAAAATAGCACTTAGAAGTCCAAGGATGGTCTGTGTCTTCCCTGTTCCAGGTGGCCCCTAGGAAAAAGTACATGGTCAGCTAACCAAAATTAAGGCACCTACAACATAACTCAATGTATGTGGCTGTAACAAAGAGTGATAATGCTTTCCAACAAGGTTATATTATAAGTCCATAACTGAGCTGGAGAAATGGCTTCACAAGTAAACTTCAATCCCCAATTCTAATACAGGATTTTTACAGCTCTTGAACTCAAGAAAATGCATGCAATTAAAAATGATTCATTTAAATAATCAAAATACAGTCTTCTGTCTACACCTCAATTCAATGTGCAGCACTTATATCAGAAAGATAATACATTAAAACTTCACCTCCTATTTTCTTTCAGCAACTCACCAATTCTGTGCAGGTCTGTAATATGGCATGGACATATCAATTATTTTCACATCCACTTATTCAATTCAGTGCTTATAAGAATGACCGTATCATTTTGATTTTAAAAAATTGGAATGGTACAGAATAGTGCCAAAAAAGAAAGAAAGAGTTCTCCTCCTCCTCCATTTTTTTTGTTCTTTCTTTTGAAAAAATAGCCAACAGACAAAAAGAAGAAACTAAGTGAGATGCTAAACCTGTATCAGGACAATGGGTTTACGAGACAGACCAGCCTGCAACAGAGAGAATGAAATATCTTTGGTTATGAGAAGATCAATAATAAGGTAGAACCAAAAAAAGTAGTTGTTTAAGCTAAAACTGCATGGACTAATAAAAAAAATAAAGGATAGAACTACCATGTAAATATCAAGCATAATAAATTAACCAAAGACTTACATGTATAGCTTCCTGTTGAGATTTGTTAAGATTCTCCTTAAAATAATCTTTTAGGGATCCAGAAATTTTCCAGGATTGGTCTTCAGAACCAGGATCTCTTTCTGCTGCTTTAAGTATTAAATCCTTGAAAGGAAGAGAACCAACTGATCGCAGAGCTATATATTCACGCGCTATAGTTGACAAACTACAAACCTGCAGGACAAATGCATTAACCGTATGTCTCAGCAGATATAGGATTCACTGGCACCTCCATCTATCAACATGTTGTATTCGATGCATAAAGGAATGTGGGCAGAAGTAAAACTTTAGCACGGTCAAAGCAGGAAAGACATGGTTATCTTATTACCTTTATACTGAACAATCGTTTGTCCACTGCATTAGCAGTAGAAGTGATAAGGGCTTGCATACGCGCCAGCCTTGCAGAACTCTTTTCAACATCAGGATTTACTTGTGTGAACTCGCCAGCTAAGTACATTCTGAGTCTAAGCTGATTCTTTTGTCTATGTTCCACCAATGCAAATGCATATGTTGTTGGGAGTTTCTTATTACCCTCTTTAAACTGCAAGAGCAAAAGCCTAATCAAGACTCCTAACAATTTCATCCCACTCAACGTTTTTCCCTTATTACAGAAAATAAAAATCCCTTTCAGTCAACAAATAGCTGGAAAAGATCATGAATACCAATGACATGGCTAAGATTACCAACGATATTCTCTACCATTATTAGACCAGATTAGTTGAATTAATATAAGTCAAGAATGCACTTATGAAAACAGATAGAAACTTTATAAGTAAAAAAGGTGTCAATATAAGTATGCCATAACAACGGAAGCAGATCCTTCTTGATTATTTCTTTTGAAAATTGAATGATTTTGATAAAAGAAAACGCATGTTTTACTTTTAAAAAGAACAATTACTAGCTAATTTGTTCAATTTTATAAAAATTAATAATCTCAGTTTCCATCAATTGCTTTAGCATTTTAGCAACTTTTTAGTAAGCAAATAGCAAAAACATGGATCAAATGAAGCATTAATTACGTCCTCTTTTGAAAGCAGCAAAAGGTCATTCTGTGATATCGATTCTTCCTCCTCAGCTTCATAAGTAATCGCAGGTAAGTAAAATCCATCAGCCTCATTGCATTCCATAACCAGCCTTAGCTTCCAATCAGCCACTGCAATGCTTAATAACAAAACATGAGAAAGAAACTAGAAGGATTGTTTATGCAAAATTTTCTCACGAACCAAACAGAGACCTAAAAAACACAATACCTTCGTCCTCATCTTTTCTCTGAACAATCTGAGCTTTGACTTCCTCAAACAAAAGCGGCTCGAAAGTAGCCAAATAATCATCAACGTCTTTGTAGCTATCCTTCACTTCTTTTAAAGCCGACGTCGCCTCATCTTTGTTATTTTTCTGATTCCAATTCCAAAAACAATTCAAAAAACAAAAAACACACACATTGAAATTTTGATGAGGAAAATCAGAGAGAAACGTACTTTAGATAATTTGAGAAGGCGAAAATAGTCCCAGCCAAGAATAATTTTACAAAAACGAACAATGGAAGCTTCTTCTTGAAGCTTATCTTTGTCCACAGCCATGGCTTCTTTCCCCCTCCTCTTCGGTTGTGGAGAGTAGAAAGAGACTGAGAAGGAAATATGTGGGTTTAACAAAGGGAAGGTTTAAGCGACGATCACTGCATTCGGAGCTTTGGAGCTCGGCTCTTACGCACCAAATTTTGGTTAGGTTTGGGTTACGGTTTTCTGTTTCTTTTGGGTTGTGAGATGATTTGGGTTGGCCGGCTAATGGGCTTTTCAATTTTTAAATAAATCTTGGTGATTTTTTTTTTTCAATTTGTATTTATATTCGATTTATTATTAGGGATGAGGTAACTTTTAGTCTTTCAATTTGTTACTTTTTCAATTTTGTCCTTAAATTTTTTTATCACATTAGTCCCTTAATTTGACAATTTATCTCGTAATGTCTTCCAAGTAATAAACATTACATTCAATGTCATGGTATCTACATTCAATTTAATAATAAATCCATTTATTTACTTTTGTTTACACAAGTAATTAATAGAGATAAGAAGATTGTGGAAGGAAATGTCAATTCACCTATGACAAATGGAGTGTCGATGTAAGGAGAAAGGAGGAGGAGGATACTTTAAGATTGCTATGTAAGGCTGCTAGGGAGAAAAGTTTATCATTGGTTCCTCATGTACACTTATATAAGGGGTTACTCATTCTTTCTATAGTATTACATTGTCGATGGTATAGTGCACTAGATGGTTAGTGTCATTGCAGGTCAATTGTCGCCATGGAGTATACTATGTAGTCCTATTTTGACATTCTTATCTTTAAGGTCATATAAGGTTGTTGTGCCTTGGTAGTCCCAACGAAGAGTGTATAGAAAATTGTCTATAGGTTAATTTAAATAAGATTCACATAAAGTCACCTGTGGATCGTTCCATACGAATGATTACTTCCGAACCATTCCTTACGAATAGTCATTCGTGAATTATCCAACAACTTATCACATGTTGTGCTTTGATAGAAGTATAGCACACTTATATTTCAATCTTCATATATTTGATTACTAAAAGTTTTTATAATTCTTTTTTAAATTTTCATAAGGATAATATGACGCATCAATATAACAATCCACGTGATGCATCATGTTTCAATATGTTGGCATTTTTGTTTTTCATACTATCATATGTTAAATCAACGAATGAGCTTGATTGATTTAATTTTAATCATTGATGACTCGATTAGATTTAAATTTTTAATTTTTGATTTTTTATTTTTTACTAAATATTTTTTTAGATCCTTTTACCTAAATAAATAAAAGAAGATACAGATGTAAAGTGTGTTGGTGAATAAAGGAACGGTGCGTGAGACGAGATTGAAGAATTGTACACGTAAAGTGCTAAAAAGCGAAGAACTAATAAGTCGTAAACAATGAAGAAAAAATTCATCAATTGTTTTTGACTTTTTTGCCATTAGCAACAAACTTCAAATTACATATTTCTCCTCAATTAATGCATATGTAAAAAATAAAATAAAAAATCAAATGGCCTAATAGACAGAATTGTTACTATACTTTAAATGGAAATTCAATTTTACCATTATATTTCACTTTAATTAATATTTATCATTTAATCTTATTAACTAGAGATAAATTTATCATTACACTTTAAATTTATATTAAATTCGTTATTTTTTTATTTTATTTTATTTTACTTAATTTTTTATTAAATTTAATTTACAATAATTTAAAATAACAATAATAAGTTAATTAATGTAATATTAATAATTATAAATAACTCAAAGAGATTTTTGATTGGATTGTTCCAATGTGAAACCGTATCGTCTCGGGACGGCAGAATTCAACTATAAAAACGGCAATCCAGCCTTTTTGCCTTTTTTGGCGCACGCTCTTCCTTCAGCGCGTGGCTTTTTTTTTGAAAGTTTGTAGCGCGTGTTTTCAAATGCTCCCTCTCAATTTTTTTCCCTCTCTGAAAACATAAAGGTCAAATTTTGATTTTGATCCTCTTACTATTCTCAAACTTATAATTTTAGTTTTTTGAAGGAGAATTTAGTTTTTCATTTTATTGTTCTCTCTATTTATTTTAACTTTCGTACCAACCCTTAGGCGAGTCCCAAATTGTAAATATAATTGTTACGATATTTGTTTTTTTGATACAATACTTAAAATTATTCATAGTCTTTTTTAAACTCTTAAATGGGAGGATAATACACTTCAACGTACTCAAACCCACGTTCTCCTGCATTGGCAACAATACTAATGCCAATCAAACTAAGACTTAATCGACAATTTGAGTTAATTATAGGCATTTCAATTTTACGATTTAAAATTTAAAACATTTTACTTGATTAATATTATAATTTATTTTTTTATATGAGTTGGGTAGAAATTGTTTAAAGATCAAATCTAAAATCGATGTAAACTAAAAACTAAAGGGATAAATATCAACATTATATATGAACTTTGATATAATGTGTATTATTATATATGAATTTTGATTTTATACAATTTTATACATGAAATTTTACTTCGATTAAAACTTTATAAATCACTAACAACATTATCAAATTAACACCATTCTACGTTGATATATTACATACGCAAATATTTAATCCAATATGAAAATAAATATATGTATTCATTTATTTAGATGTGTATGATTGAATCAAAATTAAAGTTTTATGTACACATCTGAACTACAATTCAAATTTCGTATATATAATTACACCGAGTCAAAGTTCATGTATCAAAATACATATTAAACCAATGTTCATGTATGATTTTAATATTTATCCCATATCACAAACATATATATTTTATCGCTCCACTTATAATTTCATCCTCACAATAAAATTTTAATTTTTACGAGTAATTATATCGATTCAAATTCAACTACATAAAATAAAAATGCTACTGTCATTAGGGTTTAGGAATCTAAATTTCGCAATTGTTTCAAATTTGGTCCCTAACTTTTTTTTTCTTATCTATGTTAGTTTTGAAACTTGTCAAATTTCTTCAATTTGATCCTTGATTTTGGATTAAAATATGATGATGTGACACTTTAAAATTATGCTATATTATCAGCTAAAATTTTAAAAGATTATAAAGAAATTATAAATGATTTTAAAAAAAATTCAAGTGGTGATATGACATAATCTTAGAGTATCACATCATGATACTTTAATGGAATTCACATTCAATGACTAAATTGGGAAAAGTTTCTAAATTTCGGAACTAATGTGAACGTAAAAAAGTTTAATGACTAATGCGAATAAAGTTATTAAATTTAATGACTAAATGCTACTCTATCCCATAAAACTAAGGGGTAAACTACATCGTTAGTAATCTAACTATTAGTAAAAAAAAAATTAGTCATTTAACTATGAAAAATTACAAAATGATCACACAACTATTTAATTTCGTCTTTTTTGGTTACCATACGACTAACGGTTGCAACTTTTAAATTGGTTCAGTAGCAACTTTAACCCTCAACATTTATACATCATGTCAATTTAGATTAGATTATTAAAAAACAAATTTATTAGTTAATTTTGATTGAAAATATAAAAAAAAAAGGAACATCCTGAAATCCAAGATATTTTTATTTTTCTTATTCTTTTGAAATTAACCTTCAAAGAAAATAAAATTGTAAAAAGAAAACTATACAATTTTAAATTAAGACTTAATTGATATAATTTATAAATATTAAGGATTAAATTTACTATTATATTAATTTTAAAAGTTTTAGTGGCCAAAAGAAATAAAATTAAATAATTAAATGGTAAATTTGAAACTTTTTGGTCTATTACTGTAGTTTCCCTAAAATAATAAAACGAAATGACACAACTAACCCTGCATTTTACAGTGGGCGCGACTAATGACAAATGACTATATACTACAACCGCGAGTAGGCGTTATCCCATCTATTGCAGCGCGCAGGTTCCTCTATTCTTTCCTTTTCTGTTGCTTTCTTCTTCTCTAGTCTCTTCTCGTCCCCCTTTGCTTTGCTTTTGCTGTTTGCTTATTAGAGTTTCTCAAATAAGATTCTCTCTCAGTTTCAATTTTCCTCTCATCCAATCAGCCGAAAGAAAATAAAAATAAAAAGAAGAAAGATCCCCAAAACAAACGACAGTTAATAGCAACGAAGTGAAAAAAAAAAAAAAAACACTGAAAATTCGGGGGTCGTCATGGCGTCTTCTAAGTTGATCACGACCACGTCACAGACGAATACCGATGTGACACGTCAGCCTTCTCTGTGCTCTTCGCTCTCCACTCTCTTCGCTGATCTCCAAAACCAACAAAACAACAATGAAAACCGATCTCAGAACTGCTTTGGTTCCATGAGTATGGACGATCTATTGAAAAACATATACCCGTCGACACCCCCTCCTCCGCCGTCGACGACGGGGAATACTGGTTCCGACGCTCACCACGCGCAGTTCCTCGGTGGTTCCATCTCGCGCGAAGGTAGCTTCTCGCTTCCGAAGGATGTGGCTAGCAAGTCCGTTGACGAGGTTTGGAAGGAGATCGTGGCTGGCGGAGGCGATCAAAGGCAGGAAGGTCAACTTGAAGAGATGACTTTGGAGGATTTTTTGACGAAAGCTGGTGCGGTTAGGGAAGAGGACGTCAGCCGGGGAGTTGTTAATCAGGTGGGTGCAGGTGTTTTTCACGTGGAGCCTGCCGTTATCAACGGCGGTGGAAGTCAGTTTTCGACGTTTGGAAACAACGGTGGCGTTGATCATCAGAGGTTGGTGGTGGTGCCAACTGGTGGAGGCGGAAGAGGTAAACGACGCGCCGTGGAGGAACCTCCTTTGGATAAAGCGACACAGCAGAAACAGAGGAGGATGATCAAGAACAGAGAATCAGCTGCTAGGTCTAGAGAACGCAAACAGGTCAGGTTCTCATTTCTCGAAATTCCGTTTGGTTGCCTAGAAAATGGAGATAAATAGTACTTTTTTTCATCTCATTGTTGAAGCTAGTTCTCCTTGTTTACATTTTAGGCATATACTGTTGAATTGGAATCTATGGTAACATATCTGGAAGAAGAGAATGCTCGGTTGCGAAGAGAAGAGGTATATAGGCTGTGCTATGTTATATGATATTTCAAATTATATTGAAGAATTTGAGTTGTAGCCCAATTCCCAATTTAATAAACTATTTCATGTTCTAAATGTTTGATTAAAATTATATGTGTTTCAAAATGAAGCATTAGCATGCATAGATTTTAATCTGGTTTTTCTGTCAAGTAGTATCCAGACACTGTTAATGAGTGTATGAATCTTTATCATGAACATTTTCCTTCAATATTGATTTCTCAGTGTACTTTGCAGGCTGAGCTAAACAAGGAGAGGTTTAAGCAGGTATGTCTTTGTGTTCAATCTTTGAATTCTATAATATTATGTTCTTCAATGAGATTTCTTGAGCTGTTTTATGAATTCATTAGTTCTTAGATATCCCATCATTGATGTGGTGATAAATGTTGGGAGATGTTCTTTACTTGTTAGCAAAAGAACATTCACATGAAGCTCAACAGGCTTGCCATATACATTTCCACTTTGGAGTTAGTTCTTTTCGCATCATACATCATAATGAGCTAAGAGCTTATCAGCTCACTGCTGAGTAATTATGAACTATGGTGACATAATTTATTGCTATATTATAATGGCTCCTATTCGAGAATGTGCTGTGTATGGCTAAAACATAACAATGATTGTCCTTTTTGCTTGAAAGATGATGATGGTTGGTACCAATTCTGACACCTTGTTATTTTCCAAATACAGTTGATGGAGAACTTGGTCCCCGTCGACGAGAAGCAAAGACCGCGTCGTGTTATCAGACGAGCTCATTCTATGGAATGGTAAATGATCAGCAAGCAGGTCCTTGTCTTTTTTTCTTTGTCAATGCTGTGTCCATTATTGAAGCTATAGGAAAATAACTGCAAGAACCAAACTGAAACTGAAGTGGGTTATGAAAGGCGAAAACAAAGTTTCGGTTTTCAAGCTTGATCTATATTTATCCATGTGGAAAATCTTTTGAGAGTAGTTGGGAATTGGGGACTTTCTTTTTGCATAGGAAGTCCAATGCAAGACTGAAGTTTTAAGGTGTTGAAGAAGAAGAAGAGGATGCATTTTGCCTAGGTTTGGTATTGTGAATAAAAATGAAAGAAAAAAAAAAGAATCTAATTGTCATTTGTGTAAATCATGTCAGAAGGAGAAGATGGTAGGGCAGGCTTTGAGAGAACTGATTTTAATACAAAATTATTTAGTACAAAAAGATTCATGAGAATATTCGAGTGGAAATAGTCTGGCCTTCCTTTCTAATTATTATTGTTATTATATATCTATAGGTTCATGATAAAAGCTCAACGTGGTGCCATTAAGAGACAAGACATCAATTTAATTTTTTTATTAAAAATTAAATTACATTTTGCTTCTATATAAAAAATGAGTAAATTAATTTTTATATATTAGATAGAGAAAAAATTGATCCTTCTGATAATTTTTTTTTTACTATTTTTTTTTTACTATTAAAAACTAATCTCTATACGTTAAAATGTACTTAATACACCAATCTCATAATACTTCTACCCACCAATTTATGAAGAATTATAACTTGCAGCAATGATCTGACAGCATCAAAGGTGATGAACTTGCACTGTCTTCTGCCATCATCTTAACATTCATCACTGTTATTTCCATGCCAAGTTTTGCGTTCTTACGTTATTTTCCTTGCAATTTCCCTTTGTTCTTACGTTATTTTCTTCCACATTTCAATGGACATTGTACCCATTAAGTCTTCAAGTTAACATTCTTTTCAGTTAAAGACAAGGAGAAACAAGCACCTTGATTAATCATTCATGAATTAAAGAGGATTTAGGGTTTACTATGATGCAAGCCTGTGTCATTCAGGTGATAGCATCAAAGATACAAATTAGCTTACAAATAACACAAACAGTATCAATTTCTCATCCTACCAATGGTCACCCTAGAAGAGAAGCGGCAAAAGAAAATAAAAAAGGGAAGAAAATTAAAGTCTGTCATTAATCTTTTGTTTTTTTTTTTTTGGTTTTAGTGGGACCACCAATTATCATGTTCTATCATAATATTCTCTATTCACAAGCCAATTTGGTGTCAAAGCTGCTAAGGCAGATTGCAAAAGCCTGAAATGCAGATAGCGGATAACGGTAATCCATGGTGAACATATCTTTGCCAACTTTACCAAACTGTAGGATTATCTTATCAGTATCAGGTGGGGCAGGTTGAGATGATGGGGTGGGTGCACCAGCAGCTGGTTGTGTGGCAGCAATCAATTGGAAGTTCTTAACCGAAGCAACTGTTACCCGACCTCGGAAATTCAAGCACCAACACTGTAACTGCTCGTGCCATCTTGGGGGCTTGTTTTTGAGGATCAAGGGTTTCATTTTCCCGTCCTCATCGTCATAAGATGTGCCAATTTCGGAAAACCGAGAGCTGCTGAACTCGACAGAGTGGTCAAGAGATTTAGAGAAGGAAATGCTTCTGAATGAGTCCTCTAATGGATGACGGAGAAGCTCGGGCTGGCCAGGGACAACACCACCGGCATCAAGAGCCGAAGCAGGGATAGAGTGCATCATACAATGCATCCTTCGTGGACCCCGAGTACCGAGAACATTTAGTTCGTAAGTAATCTGAGCTATGTTGTAGCTGCCAGTAGGGACTTTAGGGGAAACTTTCTTGGAGTAAAATCTTCGACTCGTCCGGCCTGGTGGAGGGACATGAGTCGAGGTATAGGCAGGTTGGGTGTCATATATTATGAACTTTGTGCCGAGGAAGTTTGACCTGGAACCAGAAAAGGAAATAGTTTTACATTCCATAAACATGAAAATTTGCACGAGTCATGAATAATCTTTCCAAAAGCTAATGATTTTAGAATTCCATATCGCAATCATACCTCAGTTTTCCAATGTAACTGCTGCTTGATCGTGAAATGTTATCAGCATTCATAGAAATGATATACTCCGTAGAAGTAGTCCTACGTGTCCTTTTTGCAGAAAGAAGGAATTTCCCGTTCTCAACTAGCAGGGCTGCGAAAACGTAAAAACAAATAGACAATACATGTCAGTAAGCTTAGAAGGAACAACAGAGAGAATGCAAAGACAAATATAAGATGCTTAAACAACTGCAGTTCAAAATGCATATTTCAAAACGCACATAAACAGCTTATCTTTATAATGGTGGTTTGAAATGATATCAAAGAATTAAAGTTAATGATACAGAACCCAATTGGTGATTCATAGACACATGAAACAAATTAAGTCATCTTAAATTATAGCATGCCATCCCTTGTGTAAAGATATGCATTACCATAATAAGAGCCATAATTAGATCATATATACATTTAACGGAGGCAACTTAATGTAACAAACAGTTGTCAAGAATCACACTTACCAGGGCTAAGACAAAGAAAGAGGCGATACGTTAATTTAGATTTATCCCTTTTAATGAAACACTGGATGGTTCCATCGCGTGGCCCAGGCTGAAAAGTCAAACAAGAGAGTTAGAGAAACAATCTCGAGCTCTTGAATTATAGTAAGAACTGATTAAGTCTCCACATAATGTCCGTGTAGGAGCAACTAAAATCAGAATAAAGACATTTTGGATGAACTGGTGATCCAGTGATCCTACCTGTTTCAGAGACACGGGGAAAGTAAGCTTTCCACAGAATTCGGGACTCTTAACAATTTCTTTGCAGATGAATCTCCACGACCGACAAACTGATGCGCATGCAACGACATTCTTTCGAGTAGGCCATGTGCTCTCACTCTCCTCCAACCTCTTGATCACATCGACAAGCAGCTCAGGGGGTAGGTTAGCCCACCGGCTGCTCTGAACTACAACAGGCTCATCGTGCAAATCGTGTAATGAACCATGGGATTTTCCCCTATGATGCCCGATCAACCTAACATCAAAACTTCGCCTAGACAAGCTTCCAAAACTATCCCTCACATCACGAACTATGCTACGGAAGGACATTTTTTTTGTCAAAGCAGAAAGCTAAGCCAGCTCAATTAGAATGCCTTTTTCTGAAGATTTCAGATAAAGGTACGATTACGAGTCTGCAGCTGCACATAAAGAACGAAAACAACTCAGTTCCGACCACAAGGGAAAACAAAAAGACAGCACGAAAAAACAAGAGCAAGCTTCATATGGGAACCCTAGCAGTCCTAATGGATGCAAAACTTTAAACATTTAACAAGCAAAAACACATTTTCACTAACCCAAATGGCAAAGAATCCACCTAGTATGCAATTTATAAGCTTTCAAGTGTATGTATACAACATACGTACATATATATGAAGAAGAAACATTATTGTTCATGAAACAGCAGCAAAACCCCATTTAAATCAAGCATTGTTGCTAAAGTCAAAGTACATATTTAGTGAAAAAAAAAGATATTTTCCCATCAAATTTTCCAAACTTTCTCCATAAGTGGAAATGACTTTCAGCTAAGATTATAGAATTAACCCACACCCAGAAGCCTAAGTGCAAAAAATAATTTCCAAAAAAAAAACCTTAAAATCTCAAAGCCTGAATCCGATCAAACCGCCATAGCTTTTAAGCTTCAAAACCCACTAAAGATCTGCAATAAAAAGAAAAAACCCATATCATATTCAAATCTTAAAAGTTAAAAACAAGGTAATTTTAACTACAAATTAGAAAAAAAAAAACAAAAAACAACAACAACAACAAAGATTTAAAGTGAGATCCATGTTTATATACCTGAAACATGCAGCAAATCCAAAGGCAAGATCTAGAACAAAAAAAAAATCCCAGAAAACCTTATTGAAATAACATCTGGGTTTTTGGAAATGGATCAAAAGTAAGAACTATTCAACTAAAAACAGTCCTTTTTTTTGTTTTTTTGGCTCTTTAAAGTGTTGTTTGTTGAAGCTTTGTATTCTATGATTTCTTTTTTTATCTTAATCCGGACTCCAGACCCACATTCAATTCAGCTCACGGGTTTACCCTTATAAAATAAAAAATTGGAGAAAAAAAAAGGCTACTCTATAATTTTCTTTTTTCTTTAATATGGTTTCTTTGGAGTTGATGATGTTTTTTTTTTTTTTTTTTTTTTTTTATAATGGAGCGTGGAGCTACAGAGCTGAAAAGCAGGCTTATAAAACCAACCAAAGACTAAATTGCCCTGTTTGACTTTTCCGTTTGCATTATCTGACTGAAGGAAACGGCATGAAGTTTTGGTAAAACCTATATTTTAACCCCTATACTATACTGAATTTGAAGAGTTGATCCTTTTACTTTAATTTAAGGAAACCCAACTATGGTTTATTTTCTTTCTTGGTCACCTACCTATGAAAAGTTATAACATAGTCATTCAACTATTCAATTTTATTTATTTTTCACCAGCTGGCTAATGTAAAAATGGTAACACTGAAGAATCCAAGATAGTTGAGTGCACATTTTGTAACTTTTCATAGTTGGGTGACTAAAAAATGAATTTATCAATAGTTGAGTGACCATTTTGTAACTTTTTATAGTTTTGTGACTAAAAAAGAAAAGCAAATCATAATTCGGTGACTACTAATGTAGTTTACCCGTAAAATATGCTCAAGTCCTTGTACTCTTTATATATTTGAAATTTAATTCTCTTACATTTATTTCAATAAATTCAACACATTTACTTTTCAAATTTGAAAACAGTACAATTTTTAACATCATTAAAATCTTTCTTCGAAATTCAGGTTCATCGTAGCATTTTGTTTTTGTTACGTCCCTACCAACTAACTATTTTTCTTTTATTATTTCGAAATGTAACATCATCGAATTTAACAAATGTATTTCAACATTGTTAACAACTGAACTTGACTTTTTAAATCTAAAAAGTAAAGGGATTAAATTCTTTAAAATGAAAATAGAGAGGTTGGATTTTAAATATACGAAAATATAGAAACTCACATCTACATTTTAAAGCATCAATTAATTATATTATCAATTTAAATATGCTAATAATATTATAAAAAAAATCAAATTATGTCAAAGTAACCTAAAGAAATTAAATCCTAAATTTTGACATAATAGAAGGACTAAAATTAAATTAAACTTTTTTTTCATTTTCTTGGAAACCAAACATTATAAATTATCTCGGAATTTAAGGTCCATCTCATTTTGTTTTTTTCTTTGTCCTTTTGACAAAAAAAAAAAAAAAACCCCACCTTTGAATTGAATTTCGCCATTATTTAATTAATCCGAGAAAATTGATTGAATATATGAAAATAGTAACTTTTTGAATGTGTTTTTTTTTCCCACTTGAATCCAATCATAACATTTATGAAAAATAAATTCCATTTAATGAAAGTTGCAATAGCCTTTATAATGGGCGTACTGTTTAAATGTTCGTACTGTAAACACAAATATTTTTTTTAATTTATAAAAAACTCTAATCATATATATATTATAAATTATTAATATTAAGGCTTAATGATAATTTTGGCCCCTAATATTTATATTTTTTTGGCAAAATGGTCCTAATTTTTTGCCATCAATTTTTTTTTCTTTTTTTCAAATTACTTTTTTAACATATTTGATGAAATTGTTGTAAAAAAGTTAACAGGATGATGTGAAATTTCATATGTGAAATATTTTTAATGAGATGTAATTTATTACTTATATAACTCAGTAAAATAATTCATGAAGTTAAAAAAATAACTTCTTAATTTAAAGAAAATAAACTTAATTATCTAAAAAAAATTCAAAATGAATGTACAGATTCAGTATTTTTCGGTTTTATTTATTAATTATCTTTTTGAAACCTCTCAGTAAATAAACTTATGCATTCATTTTGAAATATTTGTTAGATAATTACGTTTATTTTTTTAAATTAAGAGTTTTTTTTAATTTCATGTATGGTTTATTTGTTTTATTATTTTTTACATGTAATTATCTTATTGTTAGAAAAAGCAATTTAAAAAAAAAACACACACACACACACACGGACAAAGCTAGGGGGCTGGCATGGGCCCCGGCCCTCCCTAAAATGTAAATTTGCTCTTTTGGTCCTTAAAATTTTTAAAAAATTTTAAATTAGTAAAGGTAAAATTATACTTTAGCCCCCCTAAAATTATAAAAATTCGATTTAATCCTTTACAAATTATAAAGATATAAACTATAAAAAATTAAAATTTTATCCAGCCTCCCATAAATATTTATTTTGGCTTCGCCCCTACACACACAAAGGTTGATGGCAAAAAATAGCTCAAACATGTAAATGTTAGTGGCCGAAATTGTCATTAAGCCTAATATTAATAAACTTTATTAAATACTTATCACCTTTAACCATATTAGATTCCATGAATGTCAACTAATTTTTTTTTAAATAAATTGAATTATTGATATAATGACAAATTTAGTCATTAATGTTTATATCATTTGTCTATTTGACCTTTATTATTTTAATTAAATTTGGCCTCAATTAAAAAAAATCGAATTTTACTATCAACTTTCCAAAAAAAATTAAAATGTTTTTTTTAAAAACAGAAATATTGATTAAAACGTTAATTTTTTAAATATTGACAATCCAAGCGTATTTCATGCTATTTTTAAATTTTTTATGAATTTTTCATATTTTTTTTCATATTTTATTATTTTCAAATTATTTACTGACGTGATACATAAGATAATAGTGCTCTAACATGAAATACACACGGATTATCACTTAAATTTTCACGTCAATATCATTAAAAAATAATATTTTAATTAATATATTTATTAAAAATGAAAAAAATATTAAAAGTTAAATTTATATTTCAACGGAGTTGGATTAAACTCAATCTCAAGGTTTTGACTTTCCTTATTTTTTTTCTAACACAAAATTAATATTATTTAATACCAACTATAATTTATTTCACCAAATTGAATATATAATAATAATTAAAATAAAGTACAAAAGGGCAAGCGAAATAAACCAAAATTTTTAAACTTTTTTTTTAATTTTTTAAATTTAAATTAATTTGTTGGCTGACTTTTGGTGTGCCTCAAATGATGTCCTTTCCCGAAGCTTTCATGAAAGCAACCTTATAAATTATAAATAATAAAATTGGAATTTAAAAAAATTAAAAAAGAATAATGGAGTAATTATAGGGTGTATGTGAATGTATGTTAGTAAGCTAAATAGGAGTTGACTAGATCCGGTCTTTGCCTCTCTTTTCCTCAACCCTTTGCTTTAATAATGTCAATCACCACCAATCGCATCAATTTTATTTTTTAAATCGTTTAAATTATTTTAGATTGAATAATTGTTGTGAGCCCCAGTGGCGGAAATTTCTATTTATTTATTTTTATGGTTTTTCGACTCGATTAATTTTATTTATTTTTATATTTAAAATTGATTTTGATTAATTCTTTTATATTTAAGTTAGAATATATTCGTAGTTAAGTTTTTTCTTAGCGTAAAAATGTAATTTTATAATATGCAAATATACTAAAAAGAAAAAAAAATTGATTAGGTTTTGTAAACGGTTTAAATTGAGTATTACAATATCCAAATTCAACTCGATCAATAACTTAAATTGCTCCAGCTCGATTCGATAATTATTGAATCAAAATCGAAATTTTTCAAGTCGAATTTAAATGACTTGTAAGGACTAATGTATCATTTATATCCTTATTTCGGATAATTAGAGATTCAAATTATTTCAACTTTGAATCATTTCATGTTTCGATCATTTGAACTTGTAAGTTGAAATTTTCGCGTATAATCATCTTAAATAATTATATTTATTTATTTAGATAATTTATATTCTGATATTTGATTTTTTATAATTAAATTTATTAAAATTAAAATTTTCAAAATCAATACAATCGATTCGATCAAAAATTCAGTTCAACCAATCATATCAGTTGTCAAATTAATGATTTCAATATCTTTCTCTGGAATTGATTGGTTGGATAAGATTGGGATTAATCGAATCCAAATTAAAATTGGTTTTCGACTTTACCCTAACACTTGCCATGTCACATCTTACCAGGTTCGGCGTAGCGTAGAGATTCAGTCAGGTCGCCGCAAATTATGGCAAAGCCACGTTACACGCCACCATGATTAAGCTGCTGGTAAAACCTGAAATGACCACAATGCCCTCAGTTTTCTATTATGGGATCCAATATTAAGCCTAGCCCATTATAGGACAAAAGAGAACAAAACTCCTACTTTTCTAATGGGCTAAACTGTCAATTGGATAATTGAGGTACGTCCAAAATAAATAAATAAATAAAACAAAATATACCACGTACAAAAGAAATATGCGAATGTATAAGGTAGTAGGTATTGTATCATTACCTGTTGAATCAATCCGTACGTATAATTTCGATTTTAAGTGAATATCAATTGTTTTAATCAAAATTTTGATGTGTTTCCATCATTTTAATGTGTTTAAATTTATTTTAATTAATATTAATATTATTATTTTAACAAATTATTTTTTATAAATAAAAAAATATATTACTACAAAATAAAATAATTAGCACTAACAAGATAAATAAATTGAGCATAAATAAATAAAATAATCAATATACAATGAAAGAACAACTACCTTAAAAGCAAATTCACCCTGATCAGTGCAATTATGTAGTGGACGTTGTCCCCCAAAGTTGACATAGTATTTTAATATTTATACACCCGAAAAAAGAATGTGAAACATAATTGGTATTATTTTTCTCAAAAGTATTCGAAAAAATAAACTGAAAACTAAAATTGAAAAGTTGATCAGAAATTTGACCGGAATAACAAAATAAGCAAACTAAGAAAGACAATTTTTTTTAATACTAAGAAAGACAATTTTTTTTCTAAATCTGTTCCGATACAACTAATAAAGAATTAAACCTATCTCGAAACCTGTATATATATTTATAATTTATTTTTTAGTGCCTCATATTTAAAAGATTCATACACATGTATTTATAATTTAGTCCAGATGTATGGTTTGAACTGCCTAAACAGATGGCTAAGTTGATTGAAGTAGATCAATGCAATACTAAACTTTAAGAATTGAATTAAAGTTTTTTGGAATTTAGAGACTAACTTGAAAATTAGGCAATAGTTTAGAGAAGTTTATGAGATTAACCCTTAATTAGATTTCTTTATTTCACAATTGACGAAATACCGTTTATTATTCACTGACATTGCATCAAAACATGGACGAAAAGAAAATTGCCTTGCCCCCTCCTCCCCCACCCCAAAAAATGGAAAATTTATCATTTAACCCCTTAAACTTTTATGAAATTACATGTTAGTATAATGATAAATTTAGACTTTGCCCCTAATAATTTATGATTAATCTTTGGTCCCTCCTAAAGCAATTTTCTAACTTTGTCCCAACATCAAAATATTACACCCTTTGAGATAATACTCTTTATTCATATCCAAGGAAATCGATACAAATATTTTGCCAAAAAAAATCAGGAAGGACATAACTACAAACAATAGAGACAAAAAGAGAAATAACAATAGTTTACTCAAAAGCAATTTTACTCTCTCTTTTTTTCTCTCTACCAAACACTACATATATATATTCTCTATATTATTCTTCATATTTTTTTCTCTAAAAAAAACCCTATTTATTTGATGGAATTGTACTTGCTACATTGATGCTATTATTATCATTGTTACTAATAGTAGAAGTGGCATCATTCGAAGTGACAATAACTTGGATAGCTCCATTGTTGGTAACACTTTTAATCGGTGAAACTAACTCATTCATCTTTTTCATTTCCATCTCTTTGCCTTTTCCCCATAGCACAATGTAGAGTCCCATCACAATAAGCACTGCTCCCATTATACTGTCATTCAAATCAAATTTAAAAAAAAATTGAATAGAATTATACATTAATAATGCGATGAATTGTTAAGTAGTTACCTTCCGAGATAGAGGTTTTCTTCGAGGAAAAATGAGCCTGCAAAGGCGACTAATACAAGCAACAAAGGGCTAAAAACGGATGCGTATAGCGGACCTTTCAAGCGCACGCACCAAGCGACCAAGCTAAACATTAACCCTGACCCTAAAATTCCCTGCCAAACACACAAAGGTGTGAATATATTTATGAAAGGATTAAATAGAAAATTTTCATTTGAGGGGTTAAAGTGTAATTTTATTATATATTATATATTAAATTTAAAATTTATTATTTATACGAAGACTAAAAGATATTTTTTTTTATTTAGGGGGCAGGGCCCTTGCCTGCCCTTTCTAGCAAGGGCGGAGGAAGCGGGCAAATAGTGGTCTTGGCCTCCCAAAAATAAAAATTTTTCGTATAGCTTCTTTAATTTTAAGAAAGTATAAGTTAATATAATGGTAAAATTGTCCTTATCCCCCCAAAAAAATTATTCATATTTTGTCCCCTAAAACGATTTTTTGGTTTCGCCCTTGCTCAATAAATTTTCCTTTGCATCTAGTATTATTTCTAATGGGGTAGGGTTTGCATCTCGACTCTATCGAAAACCTAAGTGTTACGAGAGACAACTTGAAGAGAGAACGAGTTCACAAAGCGAGAGCACCTTGTCGAGTGCTTGAGAAGGCAAACCATGTAAGGCATTATTGGGTAAGAATGTTGCCATATAGGGCTTCAGTTTGAGTCTCAAGTACTCAATGAGATTCTCCCACTTTGTGAACCTATTACTTATTCAACCGTTTTGGCTCTCGACAAAGACAAGAGAAAGACCTTCACCAAAAATATTACCAAACGCATTGAGAATACTACTCAGAATCCGATCATCAACATTTACAAATAATATATATTGTATCTAACTAGCATAAAAAATTACATTAACATACCGCAAAGGCAACGGTGAGAAGCCTAACATTCCAGCCTAATTTCCATTGACTCCAATCTTTTTCCAAGCAAAGTGCAAACACAGTTGACTGTATAGCTGCCATTATGCATGTCAATGCTGTGCTTGAGTAATAACATGGATATTTCTCACCCATCTTAGCCTTATAACCAAAAAAACAAAAACAAAATTCACAACTTTTGTGGTTTGGGAAATGTAAGCGTAAGAAAACAAAATTTATTGCAAAGGTCAAATTATGATTTTGGTCCCTCTTCTGTGTTCACATTTGTGATTTAGTCCTATAATTAAATCTGGTGTAATTTGGTCTCTTTATTTTTTTATATCATGCATCGTTAATTAATCTAAATAACTAACACCTTAATTTTCCCGATTAAAAAGCTAACATGATCTTTTTCTTATAAACGTCTTTTTTGACTCACCATATCAATACAGGCGGATCTTCATGGGAGCCAAAAGGCGTCCTCGGACCCCAGAATTTTGGAAAATTGTTGTTAGGCCTTTAAAAATTATGAAATTCGATAAGCCTCTTAAAATTTTTGAAAGTTTTAACTAGGCCTTTCAATTTTTTTAGAATTTCTTATTAAGCCCCTCAAAAATTGAAAAAAATTAATCACCCCCAATTTTTTTGAAATTTCTTATTAAGCCTTTTACAAGTTTTGAAAATTTTAATTAAACCTTTAATTTTGTTTTTGAAAATTTTATTTAGACCTCCCGAAACTTAACACTAAGATCCTCCGCTACATATCAACATTGATTTTTTTTTTCTATTAGGAGGGGTGTGTAGATCAATTAATGAAGTTATAAAAGTAGAATGATAAAATTATGCCAGATCAAAATATAGAGACTAAATTTCAAATTCGGGCATAGTTAAAAGACCCAAAATCCGTAATTTAACCCATTTGCAAATGAAATAAAAAATACCTGAACATTTAACCATAGAGCATATGAAATACAGCTACCAAGAGCCAACAAAGCACCCCATAAATGATGTGTAGAGCTTGGATGTGAGCTATAAGAAGAAGAAGCCCCATGATGTTGATGATGTACAAGGTCTAGATGGACCGATCCTGTATTAATTTGGACTCCTTTGTAAAAAGTAAGCAACATTGCTCCACCTATCCCAATTGATGTACCCATCATCTTTGCCTTCCCTGCCATTGTTCCAAATCCTACCTTTTCCAATCTGCATATGCCATGAAATTTTGAGTTTTCAGCTCATTAATGGATAGGGTAAACTACACCCAAAGTCATTAAATTATTAGTAAGTTTATATTTTGGTCACTTAATTTTAAAAAATAGAAGAAGAAGAAGAAGAAGATATCATTAAAGTATTCAAAACTTTTCATTTAAGTTGATGACTATTCGAAAGTTTTTTTATTTAAGTTATTGGATTGTTAAATATTTATATTTTTTAAAATTTAACTAACGAGCTTCAAGTGACAATTCAACGATCGGTACAATGGATCAACAGTGGTGAAGCTAAAAAATTGTTTCATGAGGGATCAAAAATGAATTTTTTTTAGGAGGCAAAGTGTAATTGTACCATTATACTAATATGTGATTTCCTAAAAACTAAAGGGACTATATAAGCAATTTTTTTATTTTTAGGGGAGGCAAGGCCACAGTATGTTCCCTCCCTCCCTTTGTCCCTATGGATCAATTAACACCCATCAACAAGTAGAAGAAAATGCCTTAGATCAAAGTGGATCTGACGGTCAATGTCAAATATTAGAAAAAAAAGTTGTTTAGATTTTGGTTCGTAGATTCGTGGTGTTTAAAGTTGTGCCATGAACTATAAAAGAGAAGGGGAAGAAGAGTTTTCAATTGATGTAGGTGATGTGAACAGAGAAGGCCACACAACAACGATTTTAACAGTGGAATAACTTAAATGAAAACTTTTAAATAGTTCAACGACGATTTTGTAACTTTTTCAAGTTAAGTGACCAAAATGTAAAATTACTAATAATTTAGTGACATTAAATGTAATTTACAGTAATGGATAACATGCAAAATAAACAATTAATTTATTTATTTAGTAAAATATATATACCCAATAGTGACGGCCACAATGAAAGTTATGCCAGGAATTAAATTAGTCATGGCGGAAACAAATGTTGCGGACGTTAAGGTCATGCTCACTATGTACAAATTTTGAGATAGTGAACCCCTGGAAATAAGAAAGGTTTATGTTTGTCAATTATTTGCAAGAAAAAGGTAAATGGTAAAAACACTTCTCCAGCCCCTTTCGATTTTGAAATTGAGTAAATTGGTTACTTTAAAAAATAGAACAATTTAATCCTCTTCAATTTTGAAAATGAGTAACTAAAGACATTATTCACGGTGTTAATATTTTTCGTCAATTGTATTTATTTTGAAACTTAGCCCTCGATGTTTATATATTCTATGTAAATAGAATTTGTAAATGTTGTTGGCTAAATTTGTTAAGTCAAGATCAAATTGATAGAATGTGTAAACTTTGAGGGCTAAATTTATTATTATACCAAAAAATTATTTATAGTTGACAAAAAAACATTAATTTTGTGATTAATTATTTTTAATTGCTCATTTTCGAAATTGACAAAGATTAAACACTATGATTTTTTTCTCGAGAGAAACTGATTTACTCAACTTCTAAATTAAGAGGTACCAAAAAGGGATTTTTACCAAAAATAATTTGTTGATTAGAAATTAAGTTCTAAGACGTTTAATTGTGAGAAAAATGGAACATGAATGTAGACATGGATTTAATTAATTAATGATTAATCAACTTAAAAATGGCAAGTAAGCTTACCCAAGTAACCCACAAAAAAATGCTTGAAGTAGCACAGTCCAAGTCAGTTTTGGCCTCTTTCTGCGGAAACAAACAAGAATATGCAAGAAAAATAAAAAGCAAGGGTTAATTACCATAATTATATAAAAATTTATTTCAATCCTTCAAGCAAATTTGAGAAACATTTGCAATTTAATCCCTTCTTCTTCTTTTTGAAAAAAAGCATTGCAATGTTGTCATAACATTTTGTTCCTTTTCTTTTTTGACAATAACGATATTATCGAACGTGATCGAAGACAGAAGAGGGCTTGGCCTCAAAATTTGGGAAAATTTTCGATTGAACCTTCCAAAAGTTTAAAAAAATTCGATTAGACCCTTCAAATTTTTTGAGAGTTCTAATTAAACCTCCTGAAATTTTCAAAAGTTTTAAGTAGGCCTCCACAAATCTTAATGGCATGTGCCGCCGTCGAGTTGATGATGAAAAAAAATCAACTTCATTCATGCATGGAATGAGGAAACAGGGATGAAGTTAAGAACTTTGTGTCAAAATAACTCTTTAATTTTTAATAAAAAGGCCAAAAATTGTATTCTTTTTCCATTTAATCAAGAAGCTAAAAAGGGATTAAATTGATATAATAACTTGAAGAAGAGCTAAAAAGATAATATTATACCATTTAAATAAAGAAAACAAAAAAAAAAAAAGTTTTGAAAAAAACCTTTCAACGATGAGAGCAAGAGGGATCATAACGGCAGAGGCAAATATGAAACGATAAGAAACCATGACCTTGGAGCTCATCCCATCATTTTCTGCCAATTTATACAACACATTAACACCTGCAAACACTACTTGAACCACAACCATTAACATTGCTGGCTTTAACCCATGCAATATACTTAAAATCTGCTCCATTTTTTATTTTTATTTTTTTTTTGAAATATATGAACAAAAAACACCCAAGATGAAAAGAAAAAAGCTTGAAGCAAAGCTTTATGCGTTGTCGTTCTTGTTGATTTCTGTTTCTATATGGTGAGAGCAGAGATATTGAGAAAAAAACCCTAGAGAGAGAGAGCAGATTTTAAAAGGTGACGATGGTTGAAAGAAAATGGTAACTGAGAGTCCTTGCTATATATAACATTCGGACAAAAAAGAAATCACTGTCTTTCTTTCTTTTTTGGGTACACAAAATCACTGTCTTCAAATATAATACAAAGAGGCTGTGGTGTTTTAACCACGTCACCATGCACGTATATCCACTCCGCACGTGCTCGGCTTTCCTCTTTAATTGTTTGGTTTTTTATGGTTAAATTATGCAATTAGTCCTTATATTATGCGTTACGTTTCAAATTTTGAAATTTTAGTCATGGCTGAAAGGTTGTTTTCAGGGACGAGGGGGTGGGGAGCTGGCCCCCATAGTTGAAAGATTCTTTTTAGACCCTCTAAATTTTATAAATTTATAAGTTAATACATGGTAAAATTTCCCCAAAAATAATAAAATTTCGACTTAATCTTTCTAAAAATTGTAAATATAAACCAATACAATGGTGAATTGTATTTTATCTCCCATAAAAATATATAATATAATATCGACCCTCTAGAAAAAATATCTAGCTTCGCCCTTGGACTAGTTGTTAAATTTCATTAAATTAAGTTTTCTCATGCACAAAACCTTATATGTGAAATATATTATCACATGTACAACGTTATGTTAGTTTGTTATTTTTGCATGTTACTCTCAGAAAAAGCTGATTGATGGATTTAACGGATGTCGTTAGTGTCAATATTGAAATTTCAAACTTTGAGAAAGTGTAGAGATCGAGAATGATTAATCCAAATAACATGGACTAAGTTTACAACTTTAAATTTACTACAAGGCTACCAACATAATTTAACCAAATTGATTTAATCTGAAATGTAGAACTAAACTTGACCAACTTGAAAAGTATAAGACTAAAATAAATCAAACAAAAATGTAAGTTCTAAGTTTATAACTTATACATAGTACAAGGACTAATTACAAAATTTTATATATGTTTTTTTGCTTTTGCTTTTAACCTTTTGCACATTGGTGCCCTTTTAGACAAGACGCCATGCCTAAACCTTTCCTTTTTAATAGTCAAGCTTGGGATACCACACGTGCCAATATTTTTCTTTTCTTAATCCAATAAAATCCAACTAGAGAAGAAATTACATAATTATATGTATTGAAATTCAAGTTTAATTTCGATTAGACTAAGGGATTTACAAATTAAATCGAAATTCAATACGTTTGGTTGGATACCATTGTTATATATTATATTTAATAGGGTTAATTGCATCAAATACCGCTTAATTATCGTGCATATTCTAAATTGGTCCCTAATTTTCAAAAAGTTCTCATTAAGTACTCGGTATATCAATATTCAATATTGCATCAATCATGTGCTTCTGTCATCCTAGCCTTCAATGGCAAATTGAATTTTAAAATTTCAAAAGATCAAAAGACAATTTTGTTATTGCTAATAAGTGTTGGGTGTAGTCACTGATGAATTTAGAAAAAGATTTAGGAGTGGCCAAAAATGATTTTTAAATTTTTGAGAGGTTAAAATATAATTTTATCGTATATTAGTTTACAATTACATCATTTTTGAAAAAGATTAAACGTACATATATATTTTGAGAATCAAAGTGCAATTTTACTATATATAAATTTAAAATTAATCATTTATAAGGAGATAAAATTGCAATTGTACATTTGGAAGGCCAAGGCCTCGCTTGCCCCTAAGTTCGAACCTTAGAGATTAATTGTTGAAAGGGATAACTCCAAACTCCAAACATGACTGAAAATGGACATAAAAAATACTAAAAAAATGACAATTTTATCATTAGATTAACATAAAATTTTACAAATTTTAAAAGGACTAAAGTACTAATTTTTCATTTTGGTGGGGGATTGTCCACGGCCCCGCCTGTGGCCTCCCCTAGCGCCGTCGCTAAATGTGTATGACGGTCCTCACACTTGGCGGAGGCGGGCACACGCATGACGACATGTCAATAGCTTTCCTTCTCTTTGTCTGTGTTATATCACGTGGATACATAATGCATGGCATGGTTCACTGACTCCACGTTACTACTGCTTTTGGGGTTTGCTTTTTACAGTTCCTTTCTTGGCGGCTATTTTAATTTTCTTTTCTTTTCCATTGGAAAATCCAAGGAGTACTGTTTGGCAGGTTAGAAAATGAAATGAAACCTTGTAGCGTGTGTTTGGTACGCGAGAAAATGAAAGGAAAAAAAAAGGTATATAGAAAATTAAACGTCTAATAGTTTATGTTTATCCATAATTATGAAGTTGATAATTATTGATGCCAAAGATGCATTCATTCCAAATAAAATCATATTCACATTCGTTCTAATATATTATAGGGTTGAGGGTATGAACTTATCAACAAACTTCACATGAGGGTCTAATTTTTTTCTTTCAAATTAGTCCTTAAATTTGATAATTATTTTTAAATTGAGGCTCGAATTAAGAAATTATTCTCACACTAGAACATAAACTTCAAAATTTTCAAAGAAATATCAAGGAATGACTAACTTAAATAAAAAATATTTAAACCCTAACGTGAAAACAACAACCTGTTAAGTTTATGTTTATCCAAAGTTGATAATTATTGATGGCAAAGATATGGATTGATTAGGCATAAAATTATATTCACAATTCTTTTGTAATAAATGTCATGTTTGATCATGTTTAAAGCATTGTAAGTATTGGGTTTAATTAGCTACACGTGAAGGGTATAATTGGATTGGTTTTTCTTCTCTTTTGGGTTAATCATGATATTGGGTTGCTAATGAAACAAACCTTTCCCATAAAAGATGCAATAAAGTTAGTAAAAAGGAAATATGACTTTTTGGTAGAGTTTTTTTCCATGCTAAAGACCGGAAAAAAAAAACTTATAATTTCATTTCGATGCTTTATTTAGAGATAAATATCAAAATTATATATGAATTTTAATTTTTACGCGATTTTATATATGAAATTTTGATTTTGTTTTTATAATTTTGTGTTGATATATCATATACATAAACAATAATATTTATTCGATATGAAAAATAAATGTATGTATTCATTTTTTAAATATATATATATATATAGATATATATGAACCACAATTCAAATTTTATCTGTTTAATTACACCAAATTAAGATCCGTGTATCAATTTTTACATTAAATCAAGATTTATATATAAATATGATATGTATCTTTATTTTTAATAACATATTTAAAGATAAATTACTAGTAAAATTATTTAATATACTGTCGTGTAAAAGTTTTATACCCACACAGTGAATGAAATTTTTTTCATGTGACCTCTTTGAAAATTTTAAAATTTTAAATTAATAAAAATAAAATTACACTTTGACCTACCTTAAAAATATAAAAATTTGATTTAATATTTTAAAAATTATAAAAATTTAGTCTATTAAAATTGTGAAATTATATTTTTTCTATAATAAAAATTATAATTTAATTTTGTCCCCTAATGAATTTTCTGATTTCACTCCTCCACCGACGATCAAAATTTTTAAAAGTGACACATATGTTATTTATGATGTAATAAAAAAATATAAACTTATTTGAATCCTAAATTTAGAAAAAAGTGTGGAATATAAACAATCATGACTCAACCTTATGAAAAGGGTTTCCACAACGTGGAAAAAAAATATTTGAGTTGGGCGAAACAGAAATAAAGCTTACTTTTAAGGAACTGTCAGCACCAACTTTACTTTAGTTGGCTAAGATTTTTGACTAATTTGGTAAATGGACTAAGAATATATTTTTCCCACTTTTTTTTTCTTTTTATTAAAGAAAGACAACTAGCTAAAAATAATTTAAATAAATTGTAAATACTAAGAGCACGTTTAGTTGGTTGGCATTACCATTCTATTACAGCTTAATTTTACGAGTCCACTATTAAATCATTGTTTGGTTCAGTGAAATGTCCTATTACGGCCTGTGTTGAATACGAGCTTATGCAGAGAATATGGGACATTTCTATTTCATGTCATCCTCACTGAATTGCTGGTTTGGTGCTCAAGAATTCTATTTTACCCTCCCTACTTTCTCACTTCAGAAACACTCTTACTCAGTCTGACAGTCACTCTCAACCCCAAACTCCCTTGCTTCTTTCGTCTTTGGCCACTAACACTCCTCCCTTTTATCGCAGCCTCCTTCAGGTAAACTCTCTCTCTTTCATTGTTCTTTTTTTTGTTACCCAACAATAAAAAAATTTATTTTACGAATCAACTATATATGTAACCAAATTTGAATACATTGCATATTTGTTTGTTTCATTTATCTTTCGCATTTATTTTTTTGGGTTATAAATTCATGATATTAATTAAGAAGAAGGTCGAGATTAAATTATATATTTTTATGAAAGCTAAAACGTAATTTTACTATTGTATTGACGTATATCTTTATAGCTTTTAAAAAGATTAAATCAAATTTTTTTCACTTTAGAGAACAAATTATAAAGAGTTAATAAACTACATAATGATACATAATTTAAAATGAAAGTAAATAGATTTAATTTTAAATATTTTAAATAACGCGTCATTATTTGATTCACTAATAATGCATAAAATGCATTAAATATAATTCAATTTAATTTTGTATTTTGATGGTCACATTTTTTATTTTTATTTTTTTGAGTTAATTGTACCAAACATCCCCAAAACTAAGACCTTCATTCTTTATTGGTCCTCAAACTTTAAAGCATTATAATCGCATTTTCAAACATCAATGTTATAGCAATAACGTCCTTCTATTACTAAATTCATTAATTTAACCATTAAATGAGATGTCATATTTTATGTAATATAATTTAAAATAAAAATTAATATAGTAAAAAAAAGATGTAAAAAACTTGATTTTGAAATTTTCAAAATTTTTATAAAATTTAACGTTTCATTTAATGGTTAAATTAGCAGTTTTAATAATGAAATGACTTAATTACTATAATGTTAATAATTTAGAGACGTAATTAGAATATTTTAAAACTTGAAATTTTAAAATGAGGGCCTTGATTTGTAAATATTTGATGTAATTATCTCTTTTTTTAAGGGATTTATAATATATTTTTATTTTTCTATCTTTAGATTCTAAATGGGGAAGGAGTCTTGAGACACATAAGAGGTGTGAATTGAACTGAAAATATAGAGAGAGAAGCGTATATATTGAAATCCCCATGAGATAAGGAGGTGTCATCTTCATGCAGTTTATTTTTCATATAAAAATATAAAGATTTAATAATAGATTTAGCTCTCAATATTTATATCTTTCATCAATTTAGTCCTTATTCTTTTTCTTTTTTCAAATTGCTTTCTTTTAATTAAAATAATGAATAAAACATTATTTTTTAATGATATTAGCACGACAACTCGCGTGGCAGTCCAAATATGACACATGTTGACATAGTCAACAAGTAATAAAAAATCTATAAAAATACAAAATATAGTATGCAGTACATGTGAATTGTCATACAGGCTGTCATATTTAAAAATTTAATGTTTTAATCAGTATTTTTGTTAAAAAAATAAATAGACTCTTTTTGACATTTTAATGGTTAAATTCGAGTTTTTTAAAAATTGAAAGACAAAATTAATTAAAAAAAATAAAAACCAAATTAACAAAAGATATAACAAGCGAAATTTATTATTACGAAAATATTGTAGAAACAATTTTTTTTCACATAAATATGAAATTAAACAATTAATTCGATTAATTAATTGATTGAAAATAACATAAAACTTTGTGATTTAAGATTTCGATCTTATCCTTTCAACTAATGTTTTTATTTTTGTTTTTATTTCTTCTTTTAGTTCTTCAAATTGAAAAATAACAAAGCAGTTTGTTTGTTTACTTGCTTTAAGAAAAATGAAGGGCGAAGAAAGGAAAAATTTTGGTTTAATTTGTTAACTAAGGAGGAGCTGGCATGCACTTAAGAAGAGCAACTTGATTAAGTCTTTGAGAATTAAATTTCTGGCTAACTTTATTCAATCGAATCGAGTTTAATTAAGTGAAAAATATTAAATTAATTAATTTGATTGGTTCGATGTGAAATATGATACGTGAATTTTGATTGTGATTTATATGTAGATACGAAACTTTGATTTTGATTCAATTATACATATTTAAAGAAATTGATGTATCTATTTATTTTCATATTTGATTAATATAATCGTCTGTGTATATAATATACCAACTTAAAATGGTGCTAATTCGATAGTGTTGTTAGTGAGTTGATAAAAATTGAACCAAAATCAAAATTTTATTTACAAAGTTGGACAAAATTAAAGTTTATGTATGGTATTGCATATTGGATCAAAATCCATGTGTAGTTTTGATATTTATCCTTAATATAACACTATTTTTAGATAGATTAAATCATATTATTAGTCTATATACTCAGTGTTCTTATATTTTAATTTGGTCAATTTGAGTCATTGTACTTTTCAAAATGATCAATTTTAGTCCTTATGATTTTGGAATTTTGAAATTTAATATTGACCCAAAATGATGGTAATTCAATACTTGTATTATGCGTAGAATTGTAAATTTAGTTCATGTTATCTAATTAGATTATAATGGCAAAATGAATTAGATTAAAATTTTAGTCTTAGTACAAATGATAGTCTATAATCCATTATCCGACCTTTTGTTGAGTAATACGTAGAAAGAGTAAACTTACATACAAGGATGATGCCAAGGGGGGCTTGTTTGGCCTTTTAAGTTTTTTAAATATTTTAATTGAGTAAATGATAAAATTAGACTTTAACCTCAAAAAGACAAAATTTTAGACTTAATTTCGGAGCTCTTAAAAAAAAATTTAGGGCTTCGCCCTTGCTAACACGGCATTAAAAATGTGCTTATTTTTTAAATAGTAAAACTTAATGAATTAAGAGTTATTATTTGGTCAAGGTTGAGATTTTACTATTCAAGAAGTACTTGAACTAAAAATAACAAAATTGAAGTATAATGACTAAATCTACAATATATACATCTTATAAGGACTAACAACAAAATTTAACCTTTTAGTTATCATAATGAGTACATAACTCTAACTACAAAGAGTACACAAAGTTATTGATTGGAAAGCTATGATTAATTTGACTATTCAAAATAATAATTTATGTATTTTCTAGCAATTATAAAAGGAGTCAATCAAATTGGATCATAAATAACCTTCTAAAATTGTGTATAAGAAAGTAATTATTGGAGTTATTTAAATAATTTGATTTATACAATTTAAATTCGAAATAAAATATTAAGCTCGAAATATTTAATTTTAAAATTGAGGTAAATATCAAAATTATATATAAATTTTGATTTCGTGTAATTTTATAACATGAAATTTTGACTTGATTCAATTTTCACAAAATCATTAACAACACGATCGAATTAGCATCATTTATGTTAGTATATTATATGCACAAACAATTTTATTAATCTGATATGAAAATAAATATATGTATTCATTTCTTTAAAATGTGTACAATTTAATCAAAATTAAAAGTCTCATGTGTACATATGAATCACATCCAAGTTTCATTAGTATAATTGCACCAAATCAAAGTTCATGTATCAAATTACAAATTAGATCAAAGTTCATGTATCAAATTGTAAATTAGATCAAAGTTTATGTATAAATTTGATATTTATTCCTTTAAAAAACTAAGGGTGAACTACAACCAATTTTACTAAACTATTAGTAAGTTCATGTTTTGGTCTCTCAACTTCAGAAAGTTACAAAAGGGTGATTAAACTATTTGAAAGTTTTCATTGAAGTAATTGGACTGTTAAAATCGATGTTGTATAACCTTTTCTGTTTGCACCACCATCACCAATTGAAAACCCATATTCCTTTTTTTTTTTTTTCTACAATTCAATTTTTTTCATTAAACAAGTTTGAACGTCATAAATTCATGAAGTAAAATCTAAACAATTTTCTTTCTCTAATCTTTGACATTAACCGTCAGATTGACTTGTATTTAAGGTATATTATTCTATTCGTCAAGTAGTATTGATCTACTGTATCAACCGTCGAATCATTGATTGGATCATGATAACTAGACTTCACATTGAGTGTAGTTTACGAGAAAATTGATTCAAATTTTCAAAATCCGATTTGGATTTTGCTCGTTAAGCATTTCTAGGTCGGATCCGACCCGGGTTCAATCTAGACCTAAACTCAATTGGGCTGTAAGAATTATAAGCCCATTCTAAAACCTTTCTTCCTCGACAAAACCCTAAATGTTTTCTGCCATCGTCACTGAGCTCTGATTTTGTTGATCGATTGAATATCGGTTTAAAAGGCTTTGCTCTGGAAAGTACATTACTTTAATGATGGATCCTTTAGTTGAGAAAACCGGTCAACATAAACCGGAATCGGCGCTAAAAACGCCGTTACCTCTTCAACGGAACGCCGTCAACAGCTCAAAGCCGGCCCCGAAGCGGTTCGTCAAGAATCAAATCCCTGACGCGATCCTCAACGACGCCTCCCTCAACGCTGCCATTTCGGTCCTTCCTTCCAATTACAATTTCGAAATCCACAAATGCGTTTGGCGCGTTCGTTCCACTGGCGCCAAGCGCGTCGCACTCCAGTTCCCTGAAGGTCTCTTGATGTACTCCCTTGTTATCTCGGATATCCTCACTTCTTTCGCTGACGTCACTCACTGCTTTATCCTCGGCGACGTCACTTACGGCGCGTGCTGCGTCGACGACTTATCTGCCGTCGCACTTGGCGCTGATTTGTTGATTCACTATGGCCATAGTTGCTTGGTTCCTATTGATGCAACTAAAATTCCTTGCCTTTACGTCTTCGTTGAGATTAAAATCAACGTCGACGGTCTCGTTAACACGATCGAACACAACCTTGGTTCTTCCAAAGAATCAATTGTCCTCGCTGGGACGATTCAGTTTTCCTCGGCGATTAGATCGGCAAAGCCAGAGTTGGAAAAACGAGGATTTAGGGTTTTAATTCCTCAGTCAAAACCATTATCAGCTGGTGAGGTTTTGGGTTGCACCGCTCCCAAAATCGGTTCCATTGCAAATGCTAATGAATCCGTGGCGGTTTTTGTGGCGGACGGGAGGTTTCATTTAGAGGCGTTTATGATTGCGAATCCAGGGATCAAGGCATTTCGATACGATCCTTATTTAGGGAAGTTGTTTTTGGAGGAATACGATCATAAAGGAATGAGGGAAATACGAAGGAGAGCGATAGAGAAGGCGAAGAGCGCTAAAAGTTGGGGGATCGTGTTGGGTACATTGGGGAGGCAAGGCAATCCGAAGGTTTTAGAGAGGTTAGAAGGGAAAATGAAGGAGAAAGGATATGATTATACAGTCATTTTGATGTCGGAAATTAGTCCGGTTCGGATTGCTTTGTTTGAAGATGCAGTGGATGCTTGGGTTCAAATTGCTTGTCCTCGGCTTTCCATTGATTGGGGTGATGCATTTTTAAAGCCTTTGCTGACTACATTTGAGGCAGAGATTGCTCTTGGGGAGATATCTGGGTGGTGGGAGAAAGACGGTTGTGGTTCTTGTGGAAATGAATTGAGTTGCAGGGAGAGTAAATCATGTTGTGGTGATGGCAATGGAATGAAGGATTTTCATGGCGATTATCCCATGGATTATTATGCACAAGACGGTGGGGAATGGAATTCCTCTTATGTGAAAAAGTCAGTTCGTCCGGTGAGGAGAAACATTGCACCTTCCTCCGGCAACGCTGCTGCCATTTAGTAGCTGCCTGCTTGGGGAGGTTTTAAAGCTCTGCATTCATGTGAGCATTGCTAACTCTACTTAATGCCATTTCTCTGTCTAATTTACATGAGTTTTGATCTGTAGTTGTTATTCTTTTTTCATGTTTACACCTTGAAGTACAAGATCATACAACGTGCTATACTGCAATACAGATAGATCAGTTGAAGTTATATGTGTTTGTTGCTGTTTCTTTATCTGTGTAGAAAGCAAGTATTGCACTAATATTGGATGGACTATTCCATTTTAGACCATGTTTGGATATATCCTTCATTATTTACATTTTTATCCTGTGTAGAATGGCCCGAAATGGTTTACAAAATACGGACAATATTTCTGTTCCATACCATGATTCCAAACATGCCACATTTCTAGTAACCATGAATTTATATCCTGAAGATCATCATTCCTTTTAATACGGCCATAATGTGGTAAACCATTGATGGTTATGCATTAGTCTAAGAGGCCATGATGTGATTTACATTCTTTTAATTTGATATTTAATCCTACAAAGTAAAAATATTCTCATTTTAGGATTTAATGATTTACATTCTTTTCATTTGGGTCTGATAGATGATAACAAAGAAACCCTTCAATTAGGCATTGGAGATTTCAACCACCATGCCTTGGGTATCTTGTCTCAACTACTATGCCTTGGGTTCAACAAGATGTGATACTTTTGTCATCATGTAAATGTCATCTTCTGCCATTTGTACATAAAAGGGAAAGCACAGCAATCCCTATGAAAATTTTGTTTGTTAGCTAGCATACTACTCTTAAGCATTGAGAACAATAAATAGGAAGGCATTAGGCGTTGAACAAATAGACCATCTTTCACCAATTTCTACCATTACTAAAAATGCAAGCTTCAGCTCTAATATTCAGTAATGCTCTGGTGATTCTTCTAATTTTTAGTTTTTGCACTTCAGTTCATTCAGATGATAACGTGCATGTGAGCATCAAGAACAGATTAGGCAATGGAAAGAACTTAACCTTACATTGCCAATCAAAAGATACCGATCTCGGAGAGCAAAATGTTGCCGATGGGAGCGAATACGGATGGGATTTCACCCCCAATGTATGGGGAACTACTTTGTATTACTGTGGTATGGGATGGGAAGAGGTGCAGCAGTATAATTATGATGCATATTCCTTTCAAAGGGACTTTGTTCGTTGCGTTAGCCAATGTTCTTGGTTAATTTCGGCTGAAGGCATTTACGGGTTGAACGGAAACACAGGGTTCTGGGAATTTGCTTACAACTGGTCAAGTTGAATGCTTTGTATCGTTTCTCAAGAAAAATAATACATATTGGTTTTCCAAGATGAAGCTCTTGAATCGTGACATGTGTGTGTGATTTTGTAATCGCTTACGAATCCCCCTTTTAGAAGTTCAATCAAATTGCATCTTTACTCTCGCTACTCAAAAAACAAATTAATTAATCTTTGTACTTTAATTCAAAGAATATATTGATTTTTTTATTAAAATTTTTATCTACTTGTATTGTTAAAACTAACATGATAATAATATATGGCATGTCATGTGTATATTATGTGTATATTATGTTGATGTACATAAATCAATTTTTAACGAGTGAAAATTTTAATAGAAAGACTAGTTTGCTTTTTAATTTAAAAAGTATGTATATTAATTTGTTTATTTTGAGTAAATGGGACAAAATGTAATCTTTCTCCTAATATAATGGTTTTTATATTACTTTTATCATCTATATTTATATTCCTCAGCATTGATTTCATTATGAATGCTTAATGACTTGCTTTCAAAAAAAATTTATGGCATATGATATGAGAAACAGTACCAAAAGAAAAGTACTTGACCTATAACAAAATTCATAGGCAAACTACCTAGTTCCATGCAAAATACAGTACAAGCCACTCGAAAACAACTGATATTTCGGCATCTAAAAATCGGAAATCTAACCATGGAGAGCACCCGAAGCATCAACTATACGTATCAGCTACGTCAATGTGGACTTCAGTTTAGAATCGTCTAAATCAGAAGCACTTTCGGTGAACAATAGCAGGGCCCGATTCATCATACTCACCCTTGGAAATCCACATCTGCAGCGTAAGAAAACAGAAAATAAGCAACAGAAACTCAATTAAGTACACCTAATTATACTTACAAGCACAAATGTTACCTGCTGGAAGGTGCTAAGAGATGCTAAAATGGATCCTCCGATCCAGACACTGTATTTTCTTTCTGGAGGTGCGACCACTTTGATCTTCATGCTGCTAGGGGCGAGAGCTGTGATTTCCTTGCTCATCCTATCGGCAATACCAGGGAACATGGTTGATCCACCGCTAAGCACAATGTTTCCATATAGATCCTTCCTGATATCAACGTCACACTTCATGATGGAGTTGTATGTAGTTTCATGGATTCCGGCGGCTTCCATACCAATCAGAGATGGTTGGAAGAGTACTTCGGGGCAACGGAACCTCTCTGCTCCAATTGTGATTACTTGTCCATCAGGCAATTCGTAACTCTTTTCAATAGCAGAACTACTCTTGGCGGTCTCCAATTCTTGCTCAAAATCGAGAGCAACATAAGCAAGTTTTTCTTTCATGTCACGAACAATTTCTCGTTCGGCAGTTGTTGTGAAAGAGTAGCCTCTCTCGGTTAAGATCTTCATCAAGGAATCCGTAAGATCACGACCAGCAAGATCTAACCGGAGAATAGCATGGGGAAGGGCATAGCCTTCATAAATTGGCACTGTGTGGCTCACACCATCACCAGAATCCAAGACAATACCTATTCAAATATAAGGAACAAAGTTAATACTAGATAAAAGAGAAAGAAAAGTATCAAGCTCCTGTACTAGGAGTTAGATCGCATTTTGCCCACTCTACTCCAAAAATGGGCAAATTGGTACTACTAAAAAACAATAAAACCAGTTATCATAGCTATCGATAGATACCTGTTGTACGACCACTGGCATAAAGTGAAAGAACGGCCTGAATAGCAACATACATGGCTGGCACATTGAATGTTTCAAACATAATTTGGGTCATCTTCTCCCTATTAGCCTTAGGGTTTAGTGGTGCTTCTGTAAGAAGTACAGGATGTTCTTCGGGGGCAACACGAAGCTCATTGTAGAAAGTATGGTGCCAAATCTTCTCCATATCATCCCAGTTACTAACAATGCCATGTTCGATAGGGTATTTTAAGGTAAGGATGCCTCTCTTTGATTGTGCTTCATCACCTACATAAGCATCCTTCTGACCCATCCCAACCATGACACCCGTGTGCCGTGGGCGACCAACAATACTAGGGAACACCGCCCTAGGGGCATCATCACCAGCAAAACCAGCCTGCAAATACAAGAACAAATCTGGCATCGGCATTGTTAAACCAGCCATTAAGCGAAGTTCGTATTCATAGTTCAATAGATTTCACCATAAGAAAATAAAATCGACCTATGAACATCAGAAAGATAATTCACTAACCTTAACCATTCCAGTTCCATTGTCACAGACAAGAGGTTGAATATCCTCATCCGCCATCTCGTATTAATCTGAACAAGGAATCGGGATTATCGGACCAAATAGGAATCATTTATTAGAGAATACTTCAATTATAGACAATTCTTAAGATCAACAAACTCCAAATATAGGACCAAATACAAATCATTTGTTGTACTTCATAATCGTTATCCCTTTTACAGTTTACGAATACTAATCATTTCGAAGTTGATGGCTGTCTCCCAACAATATAACGAGAGACAATAAGATTCGAACCTATTAAATGGAACACGATTTCTGATTAACATGAATCATCCATTATAAAAGCATGAAATTGGAATTGAACATGTATTGCACCGTATTATATCACTGAGCATATAGCAAATTCCATGGGATTTGAATTTTTTCAAGCAAAATACAAATCCCAAAGTTTCACAAAGATTTAAATGAACTGGGAAGAGCTATCAACTCTAAACATGATGAAACCACAAATTTCATAATTTGAAAGCATAAAACAGTATAGATAAATAGAGCCGAAACTTTAGGCAGATCTAACATCACAAAAACACATAAACTTGACAATTTGACACTCAAAACAGTTCAAATGCAAGAAATGAACAAAGATATGCTTAGATCCCCAGAAATATTTAGACATAAATAAGTAAAGATAACGAAGTTATATAGATCAAATGAAATCATTTTACCTTTGTTTAAGCAAAAAAAAAAAAAAACGCTTAGCTTCTGTGCTTTTTGAAATGAGAGGATATGAAAAAGAAAATTTTGACTGAGAATTTGAAAATACAGAGAAGGGTAAATGTTAGCACTTAGCAGCGGTTTTTATATATAAATCAGAGTGAAATGCAAATGAAATTCAATCCAAATTCAGTTTAAGCCTTGTTTGGCTGCTGAGAAAAAGATAAATTATTCTGAAAAAGGTGCAGCGTGGAAAAGAAAAGAAAATGAGTTGGAAAAAAAATGTAAAAGAAGAGGAATTTAGGTGTTTTTGTTGGATTTTTCAGTATCCAAAGTCCAAATAAAGGCGCTATTTTGCCGTCCAAATTTCAATTTCAAACGGTGAATCGATTTTAGTCATGTGATGATGTAAACATTCACAAGAATTTATCCAGTGTAAAAAGTACCATGAAGAGCCTTCCGTACTTAAAAAATGACAAATTAGTCCTTTTTAACATTAAATCAAATAGAAAAATAAGGTAAATTACACTCAAGGTCACTAAATTATTTGTAAGTTTATATTTTAGTCACTCAATTTTAAAAAATTATAAAACTATCACTAAACTATTCAAAAAATTTTATTTAAGCCACTAAATTATTTGGTTTTTTTATTTAAATCACTAGTTTATTTAAACCGCCTATCCGATTAGTTAATAAATGAAAATTTTTGAATAGTTTAATGACCATTCTGTAACTTTTAGAAGTTAAGTAATCAAACTTACTAATAATTTAATATCATTAGACATAATTTAACTTGGTTTTAAATAATAAAACGAGTTGTGTGAAGTGGATTTTATTAATAGTATCGATATTAATACAATGATAAAATTATACTTTAATCCCCTTAAAAATATATAATTTAATCTTGATCCTCCTAAAATAAATTTCTGGTTTTATCCCTATTTACAGTAATCTAAAACACACAAATATGGCATCAACTGTTATTCTCAAACCTCTCAATGTCATTCCATAGTTCCATAATCGGACTACGGCTCCGATTCGGTCATAACACGACACTTTGAAGCGGCGAAAGCAGCTTAGCTTGTTTTAAAACGAAGCGTAAACGTTTGTTCGTAACACTAATACGGAAAATATATATCGAATTACTTACGATGGAAGCTGATCCTGGTCTTATAATGGGTCACTATAACCGAATGAGCTTCCTAGATTCAGATTCGAAGCTTGATGAAGGGAGATTTTGATGGTGTGAGTTTGAGATGATTTGTATATATCGATACACTCCTCGAGGTCGGCATCGCACGTCAAAAGAACCCATTCGTTGTCGTCGTCCAAGTACTTGAGATTGATTCTGTCGACATCTTCGATATTGAAATGCTTCGCGATCTCTCGTTGCAATTCTATAAAGCCCCAATTCGGTTGCAAACCGAACAGTAACTTGACTTGTCCGAACATAGCTTTTACTCTCAAGTCAACCCCGGTTTGATGTTGAAGTAGATTCATCTCGTGTTGATTCGAGGCGTGCAATTTGGCATCGCCGTTAACACTCTTTAGCGGTCCACCAGGATCTTCCATGCCACCTAAGGCATTGATACTAGTACTTTGCTGTTTCGCTCCGCTGGAACAACAGGTACTTGAACCGGAGCTTTGGCTGGATGAAGAAAGTGGAGATTTCGAAGCGGTAGCTCCTTGGCTAAACATGGCGGTCTCAAGTCGAGGTTCTGAAGACATAGAATGGTTACTGAGCTTCAATGTCGAAGAAGGACCATTGTTAGAACAGTTTGGTGAACTTAGTTCGGGGAAGCTCGAATAGAACGACCCGATTTGAATAGCTCCCTCTGCACCTTGAACTGATTCAATCACGACTTGGAGCTTTCTTAAAGAATGGCCTACCTTCTTAATTTTTCGAGATGGCCATCGAGTGATCCCGTGTTGTCTGCATATCCTTTTCAGGGTAGTCGGGCACACTGCAAAATGCATCATTGTTTTCCGGTCATTTAAATTACTCAAAAAAACAAGTAGTTAACTTGTTCGTCAAGTTAACTAGAAATTGAGACAAGAATATGAAGGCATTTAACTATAATGAAATATTTTCGCACCACCAATACTCTTAGCAGCATCTTTAAGACTCCCTGCAAAGTGCTGCCGAAGATCCTGCAAGCCGATTGTTTTCTCAGTCTTCTTTCGTTTCTTCTCACCTGCTTTTTTTTCGGCTAAAACCTGATGCCCATTGTCAACTCTGTTGGTTTGAACATGTTGGTGAACCTGTCTGAAATCCAATTCTTTTTTATATTCCCACGAGGACGATACGCCATTACCCTTTTGTTGTGCCTCCATCATGTGAGCAATCCATGATGACGACTCCACCGGAGAGTCCTCTTTTGATGAAAAAATCCTGAATTCAGTTTCTTTTTTATTGCATTTGAACATTTCCTTAACCGGCAATATAACTTCTTCCTCAAGCTCCTTATCCACGATTACTTGCAAGCTACGGCAAGCCTGCTGCATAAAACTGGACAATGAGTTTAACATACGCTTTTGTGCTTCGCTGTCATGACAATCCTTCGGTAAGAACAACTCCAAAACAAACACAACTGATCCCGTAAAAGCACTTTGTAGCGGGATAGCTACGGCAGCTCGTAACCCGAACATCCTAGCATGGTGAGAAAGAGGATAATTTGTCTTACTGAAGGCCGTTATATCAGTTGCGAAACATTGTTTGTTCGTCGTAAACGCTCTACCAACAATACCTTGGCCTCGAAACAACTGGTGTTCGGAACACACTTCTAGGAATCCCGTAAGGCCTTCATCAGCCACGAAACAAGAGGAACCCGAGGTCGAAATGCAACAATAAAAGTTCTTATCGGAATGCCAGGATGGTGCCCATGTTAGAGCCAAAGGCAGTTCATATCTCTTGCCGATGGATCTTAGAACCTCGGTTATCTCAGGCAATGCGACTCGATACAACTCGTTATAACCCTGTGAATAAGGAGAAACTCGGTTTTTGTCTCGGAAATGAAATGATAAAAACTATGAAAAATCCAAACTATGCTATTCCTTTAACCTTAACATTAGGGGGAGTAAAGCAATTTGAGCTCCTTAGATCAACAGCCTGCAAACAAATATGCTTTATTTAAACAAGAATATGAGTAATATAATAAACAAATATACATGACCATTGGCTCTTCTGAAAGGTTTTTTTATTTTTTTTTTAATTTACTTTTCTAGAAAATGAAAAGTCAATTACTATGTAAGGCCTATAACAAATTTGTTATTATTAAAATGGAAAAATGAGAAAAAAGTTTAGGAACCGTCGTTGCGATCAAGTGTAAGGAATCGGTAACCGACGTCTATGAAGTATGCCACCAGTATGAAACATCACATACAGAATCCAAAACATGTCCTAAAATTCAATATGTAGATTGCAGGCTGTAATGTTACTATGACTCATGATGTTCTTTACTATTGTTTCGGTTCCGTTCGAGGACTTTTGTGGATGAAAAGATGTCCTAAATTCAATATGCAGAGTGCATGCTTCGATGTTACGATGAATCATGCAGTTTATTCCGATTGTTTCCTTTCGGTTCCAGGACTTCTATCAATAAAAACATGTCCTAAAATTCAATATGCAAAGTGCATACTACAATGTTACAATGTCTCATGATGTTCATTCCGATTGTTTCGGTTGGGTTCGAGAACTTTTATCGATAAAAACATGTCCTAAAATTCAATATGCAGAGTGCATACTACAATGTTACAATGTCCCATATGGTAAACGAAAGAACACAGGTAAAAAAAGGAGACCTCGAGAGCTTTGCAGACACGTTCGAGTTCGGGCCGATAATTAATCTTTTGAGTACACGAGACGATCTCGACAACGCCCAAACAAGTTCCACTCCCTTGTTCGAAAACAGGAAGAGCAAACGATCCACCAACATTGTACTTTTGCGCCAACCCGACACGCCGATATTCGTCTCTTCTAAAGAAACGAACATCAGGTGTCCATTCAGGCAGCTTCCCCAAAAAAACACGACCAGGCAACCCAATCGGTCCCTCCGAATCCTCCTCGGCCGGGAAGCTGTACGCTTCTGAAACATCTCGAAAGATTTCGAGACTCTTACAATTCGTATTCAACGAGTAAGGCTGGCCTTGGGTTGTAAGAACATGCTTGTCTCCTTTTTTAACAGGCACCCAAATTTGTATAAGCACATCATCTCTACCTTTTGTTGATTCCTTCAAATGCAAAACAGCCTGCATTAGTCGAGACATAGATGTAACTGCTCGGTTTTCAGATCGAGAAAGGTCCAGACCAGCCTGTCCTCGATCCGAATTTATGTTGAAACCTTCAAATAAGAGTTCATCAATGAAATCCATATCCATGGCAGTATCATCATAAAATCCAACATCACCTTCCATGTTCTTAAAAAACATCTAACATCATGAAAATAAATTAAAACACTATGTATAAAGAACAAAACCCCATTGTTTAACACTCTTTGTTTCTTACAAATTCCAGACTTTTACTAATAATTGACACACACACACACACAAAAAAAAAAACAGTTTGGTTCATTGAGTGAAAAGCAGTGATTTTATCATTATTATTATTATTATTATTATTATTATTATTATTATTATTATTATTGGTGTCAATGGTGGTGGTGACTATGGAAAAAGCATAAAGACCCCACATTGAAGAATATATCAGATTTTTTTTTTTCCTTTTTGTATAGTGCTTTAAGATTATTTACGAATTCTACACCATAAAAAGACACTGTTGTAAAGCAGAGAATTAAAATGGAAAAAAAAAGGAGAAAAAAAATCTGGGTTCTCTTTTTTTTGTTTGTTTATCTTTCTATAAAGTAGGTTGCTTGAAGGAGATTCTTGACTGGATATGTTTTATTGAAGAATCTTTTGGACAGTCACTTAAAGCTAAGTTGGTTTTGTTTTGTCGCTTCACAATGGTTGCATTGTCTGAAAATCCATTTTCCTTCTATTTCTATAATTAGTAAAAGTGTAATTCCAAAATTAGTTACTTATGTTTGTGTATGTTTATGATTTCGTCATTCAATTTTAAAATTTATTATTAGGTTATTACATTATGAATGTATTATCTAAATAAATTTTTTGATTTAAAAAAATAAATTTATTAATTCATTCAATGAATGGAACCATGCAATTTAAAAAAAAAAACGAACACTCGTCGTAAATGGTGAAAGATAAGTTCCATAAACACCACAAAGGTTTTAGCCTCAATATCAACAGAACATTACGACACCTTGACAATTGATTTTGTCACAACTCAAACACGACATATCTAGAGTGATTGTAAGTACTTAATACGATAAGGAAATCAGCTCCGGATGGACCAAAACGATGAGCAAAAATCGACAAAAGTATCGAGTATTCACCAAACTAAAGAGGACAACAACAAAATCATCCCTAAATTCACTTGTAAAACTAAGATTACATGCATAAACAATACTAAAAAACATACTACAAGAGCAGACAACTTTTTTGAATTTTAATTTTAGGTTAAACTAGAAGATTAATCTCTATACTTTTTTTTCAATTAATTCTTTTTTTATTAGTCTCTTTTAGAATAAAAAGGGAAAAGACATGAGAGCACAATTGTTTTATTGGAAGGGAAAAGGAAAATAAATTAAAGAACTAATTGGAAAAAGTACAAGGACTAGCTATACAATTTTCCCTAAAATTAAAACTCTATAGTAAATTTATAAGTGACCAATCCTATAGATTACCCTTAGTAGAACGAATCTAAAGCCTAAAGTGATTGTATAAGCGAAAGGGTCATCAATTGAATTTTTATGCAGAAAATGGTTCAAACACACTGTGCAAATGGCTCTCAAGATCTATGGGAGGCCATGGCTGAGCTCTCTTGTACCTGTTTCGTTTTTTTGCTCGAGTCGCCACGTCCGAGAGCGATTAAAGTGTTAGCCATTGATTGACAGTTTCATAATCATTAATTAATGCTTGATTAAAGCAAATTAATTATATGTTTAGGGTTTAAACGTGGAAACCACCAGCTGAGTCATGTACTGTTTTGATTAATTAAAAATTTAGCAGAAAACTAGAAATAATAATAAATTGAGGGTTCCTTGCATCTGATTGCTTGAGCAAAACAAGGCAGGCCTAACACTTGTTGCTTTGTTGGAAACAATTAACAAATTTACCTGCAATAAATTTTTTACAAAATTTAATCATATCTTAAACTAACATATATGCCCATTGATGACTTCATATAGTTTATGTAAAATCTCATATCATATACTTTTATATATATATATATATATATATATATATAATTGTGAGATGTGACATTGTCATAATTCATTTCGTCTCTTAATTATGTGATTGGGGTAGGGCGAAATCAATTTGTTTAGGGGAGGGAATTAAATTGTATATTTTTATGAGTGTTAAAATACAATTTCATCATTTTAATTGCTTATATATTTACAATTTTTAAAGGATTAAATTAAAATTTTATCATTTTTTGAAGGGCCGAAATATAATTTTGTCATTTATTAACTTAAAATTTTATAAAATTTAAAGGGTAAAAAGTTGAATTTCACATTTAGAGGGGGCGAGGCCCTTGCCAGCCACCCCAAGGCCCCTGGTTGAGGGTTTGATCTCCACTCGTGAGAATGTTGTGCGTCTTGTAACTAGTCGTTTATCTCTTTAAAGAATATCTCAAGTTAAAAAATTAGTCATTGCGGTAAAAAAAATGAATATTTTGATTTTGACCAATATATATATATCATATGATATAAATATGGATAATTTACCAATGCCTATTAGGTCAAGTAATAAAAAGTTCGATGTCCCTTAGAAAAGGTATCAAGTTCAAATCTTGTGAAAGAAAAAAAAAGAATATCGAGAGAATTTTAACCTGGGATTTAAGAGTTCAATCCGACTCAACTTTGAATTTAGTTGAGGGTAATATAATTATCGAGAGAATTTTTATATGTGTATATATATGAATTATTTGTGGAAATTATGTTATATTATTTAATGACTTTGATTAGTCATTGAAAGAGAAAGAAAGCGTTAAATATATATCCAACCTACGACTTCATCTATAAGTACTAAATGCTGATTTCATTCACAAAAAATTGCATTTTGGGTTCATAATTTATAGGTTAAATTATAGTTTTGGCCCCTCTATTTTGTTTAAAATTTAAATTTAATTATTTTATTTTAACAAAATTTAATTTTTTCTTACTTTTATAATATCATTAGTTAGCATCGTTAATTATTGATGTGATTAGTTGATACAAAAGAAAAATCATGTTAGCATGATTAGTTAGGATCGATGTTTTAAAAGAAAAGTCCACATTAACATTTTAAATTGAAGTAGCCAACACTACTACTTAAATTGATGATCAAATCATGTCAAAATTAAAATCCAATAACTAAACCCAAAATTTAAAAATAATAAAAGGACCAAAATTAAAATTTAACCTATTCAATTATAAATTAAACACACAAAACACCATTAAATATGGTGTGATAAAATATACAAACCCTAATTATCCAAAATTATTGTATATTGTTTTAGTTTAATGAGATGAGTTTGATGAGGCTAACCTCATCCACATGTTTCCTCCCTTTAAACATTATTATATTTTCTATAATTTTATCACAAGTTAAAAAGAAAATCAATATCTTTAATTAATGGAGTACATTTCATCCCCAGTCATTTATTTATTGAAGAACACGATTAGTAATTGCTATCGATATGAACACTTTGATTTCGAATTTTTTTTAATATTTTAATTAATTCATATAATTATCGTTTATATATATATAAGCAAGCAAGAGGTATTGGAGACTTGAAAAAAGTCAACTTTAGATAATTACAATTGTATATATGAGTTTTGATTTGGTGCAATTATATATGTAAAACTTTAATTGCGGTTTAAATGTATACTTGAAACTTTAATTTTAATTTAATTATATACATTTAAAGAAATAAATACATCAATTTATTTAATATCGGATAAATATAATTATTTATGTATGCAATATATAAACATAAAATGATGTTATATGAATAATTGTGTTAATAATTTACAAGAATTGGATCAAATTGAAATTTTATGTATAAAATTGCACAAATTCATATATACAATTACACATCATAATTTATGTATAGTTTTAAAGTTTATCCCTTGAATCCAGTGGTGAATCTAGGGGGAGCTGGCAGGGGCCTTGGTCCCCCCTAAAACGTAAAATTTGTATTTAAGCCCTTGAGAGTTTTTAAATATTTTAAATTAGTAAAGGTAAAATTGTATTTTGGCCCCTCTAAAATTATAAAAATTTAATTTAATCTTTTAAAAATTATAAAGATATAGGGTATAAAAAATTAAAATTTTGTCCGACCTCCTAAAAAATTGTTCTGGCTTCGCGCCTGCTTGAATCAATGCCAGATACTAAATGGGATTCATTTTTGATATTATATATAGATTGTTATTCATTTTTATATATAGTTTACTAATTTTCGCTGACGTCAATTATCAAATAATTATTTTATATAAACATTTCAATATTTTTATTTTTTTTATTAAATGGAGTTCCATAAGCGGGAATTTTTAATTTGTTTTCTAATGTTAATTATTATACATAATAAAAAAATCCACATGCATATTGTGGTTTCATATATGATGTGGGATTGAGTTGGAGATGAAGATGCATAATCCATTAGAATTATTTAATTTAAGGTAAATTATTAAAATAGTGAATTTTATTTGTCTTAGGTTACATTTTAGTCATTTTTATTTGAAATGTAACGTTTTAGTCACTTACGTTATCGTTTTGTTACGAAATAGTTATGCTGCTTTTAAGATTTGTTACTTCTCAAACAACAGTTCGACGTGAAAGTTAAAATGGGTTTTAAATGCCACCGTGGATGCTCAATTAAAATGAGAATTTTTTTTTATGAAAATAGAATACAAAATTTTGCCCTAAAACCCGATTTTCTCCAGTTTAGAAAGAAGCAACAGTTGAGTTTTTTTTTTTTTTTTACCATCAGAGATGAGAAGAGCAAAACGACAGAGAAGAAGAAGATGAAGATGAATGATCCAACCTTTATACCTGCTTGCTATTGTAGTTGCCCACAATACACAAATAAACAAAGATGAAGTATGTCTTTTTTGTGTATGACATATATGGAAGAACATAAAAATATGAATCACCTTTTTGCAAAAAAAAAAAAAAAAAACCATAATATCGAAACCCAAAACCCAGATAAGAAACAAAAAAAATCTATTACTTACTGTAATTCATGTTTGAGCCCTCCATTGAATTTATCATTTGTTCTTCCTTTTTGAATGAAAAATCCAAACGATTGATGGAACACTCAATTTAATTTCTACTGTTTCAATTCAATAAAGATGACTATAAAAATGAACGGTTTTTTTTTTTAGTTAGAATGGAAACGGAAACTAAGACCAAAGTTTTTTTTTTTCCGGTTCAAGGATTAATCTGATGCATTAATTTTGATTATTTTGGGAAACTAAATTAACATTTTCCTTTAATTGAAAATTCAATTAATAAAATTTATTTAATTAAAACTCAATTAATTTACTTAGTTGGACATCATTGTTGGCATTTAAAACCCATTTTAACTGTCACGTCGGACTGTCGTTCGGGAGGTAACAGATTTTAACGGCGGAGTGACCATTTCGTAACAAAACAATAACGTAAGTGATTAAAACGTAACATTTCAAATATAAGTAACTAAAACGTAACTTGAGGCAAACAAAAGTGACTATTTTAATAGTTTACCCTTAAATGGATTAAGTTTTACAAATACAATATATCAATTAATTATTTTATACATAATTATTTTTATTTTATTTGTGGTTGGAAATGGAGTTTCATCTGCTTATATAAGAGGGAAGTTTTAAATTTTTTTTTAATGTTAATGATTATATAAAAAAATCCGCATGCATATTACGATTTCATATATGATGTGGGATTGAGTTGGAGATGAAGATGAATAACCCATTTGGATTATTTTATTTAATTTAATTAAGTTTTTACAAATATAATATATCAAATAAATATTTATATTTATATTTTTATTATATAAAGGGGAGTTTTAATTTTTTTTTAATTCTAATGATAATATATAAAAGAATCCCCATTAATATTAAGGGTTCATATATGATGTAGGATAGAGTTGGAGATGAAGATGAATAATCCATTAGAAGTATTTAATTTAATTTAATTAAGCTTTACAAATATGCATGAGACGAGCTTAAGTCATTATAGTTGTTAGATGACTGGTTCAACTATTCAATTTATAATTTATTAATCTCTTAATTAACATTTTAAACTCGATTAATTGATTTTATTTTATTTTTCATATCATGTTTAATGTTATATATATATATATATATATATATATATTATAAGCCATTTGCTTATCTTTTGTTTTGTCTAGCGACGGTGTTAGTCTTCGGGCTGACTATCGTTTATCTTTTTCTCCTTCCCGCTAATAGTTTTTTTTCTTTCTTCTTCTCGTTCACTCTGCCTGTCTTATCTCTTTTCAATTTACAGATTTATTTTGTGGGTATCTTTGTTGTCTTCACAAGTTGTGATGAATAGATGACAGCGTATGTCGTTCATTAAAACTCTACCAGCCACTAGTAGTTTTTCTTAGAAAGTGAGTGGCTTTTCATTGGCTTTTTAATCTATTTCTGTTTTGAGAGTATTTCAAAATAATAAATGATTTCATGAGTCGATTTGGACTCGAGTTGTCTTAAGTTTTATATATATTTTTTGTTTGTTTTTTCATTGTTTAATAAGTTTTCAGTTTTAGAAGTTTTTGTCTGCTCTTTTAGGACTTTTTTAGTCTTACTTATACATGTAACCTTAGTTTTACAGGTGATTTTAGGGATGGTTTTGTTGTCGTCCTCTCTAATTTGGTTAATGCTCAACTCTTTTGTCAATTTTTGCTCGCCACTTTGGACCATTCGGAGCTGGTTTCTTTATCATATTAAGTGCTTGCAATCACTCCAAATATGTCGTATTTGAGTTGTGACAAAATCAATTGTCAATGTGTCATGATGCTTTGTTGATGTTGAGGCTAAAGCCTTTATTGTGTTGATGGAGCTTTACCTTCACTATTTACGATAAGTATTTATTATTTTTTTCTCCTAAATTATATGATTCCATTCAGAATTAATAAATTTACTTTTTTATAAACTAAATTGAGTATAAGCCTAACTAAAAAAAAAGCTTGGGTCTTAAACTTCGAGGTCAGTCTACTCAAATGACTTGTTTTAATTATTAAAAAAAGAAATTATTTTATATAATTTATTATTTTAAAATAAAAAATAAATCCAACAATTTAAAAATAAAAATAAAAATAAAAATCCAACACAAAACGACCACGAACACTTTTAGCATATCTAAAAAGTTGAAAAAGAAAAGAGCATCCCAAATTCCCAATAATGCAATGAAAGGACATATTCTACTTCCACCTTACAAACAAGATATAAGGTTTTGGCTTCAATTTTTAGATATCACCTTTAAAGATTCATACATGATCATGCCAATATAAGTAACTGTTTCAAGTGATATTTATCAAATCATTCACATAGTTGGATTCTTTGAGCCTTGATTTGCTGATGTATATGAATTTTATTTTAATGTGTAATTCGATATATGAAATTTGAATTATAATTCATATGTATAAATGTTTGTGTATGTAATATTTAATGTAAAATTGTGCTAATTCAATAATGTTAATAATTTGTGAAATTTGAATTAACATTACACGTTAGATCAAAGTTCATGCATAGTTTTGATATTTATATGGGACTAAACTATAATATTTCTATTTTTGGAAGTTGCCCATGCTTTTGAGGTCTTTTCTTTTTTTGTTCAATATAGAAGATTCATTTGAAAAAAGAGTAATTGAAGTATAAAGAGACAAAGCCTGCAAAAAGAACATACAACAAAGGCCAAGGTATGGCCCAACAAAAATGAAACCCTAGTTGCTGCTCGCCATTACCGATGTCACAGCCCGAGGAAGAGAGGGAAAGGGCTTTGGGAGAGAGTGAGAGGTTATTGCAATTGGCCCAATGGCACGCCTGCCTCTAGTGAACCCTATAAAAGACGTTGAAACCGTCATATTGTTGGGAAGGAAAACAAATGGAGAGACAGCCAAAAACATTGGCAATGTAGCCACTAGAAGCGATGACACCAAGGATTGTCGAGATGTGAGACTAGTGAGGAGCCTTGGGGAGGCACCGGCGTCGAACCACCATGAGAAAAGAGGCTTAATTGTAAACAAAGACAAAAGATCGAGGAAACTCATAGTCGAAAAATGGAGAGACTAGCTTCAAGGAATCGTGGAAGACCACGAAGAAGCCGGAAGCCACGCCTCTCGCCATTCTGATCATAAGGAAATGGCGCAAAAAGAAAAGAGGGATCAGCCGCAACGACGATGGTGAAAAGAAAAACCTTTTTAACGGGTTTATTCCATTTATCCACATAATAATGGTTTTATAAGTTTAGTACGTGATGTTTCCTGATGCTGATAAAAGTGAACAAAATTCCAACTTGAACTGGCTTTACTTGAAAAATTAACTCGATCGAAAACCAGATTAATCCAAGCTTATAATCATATTTTGAGTATCTTATGTTTGCCATGGAGCTCAAAACTGTAACATATTCAAATTCACGTGAATTCAATCAACTTAAGAATTAAACAAAATAAAATCAAAACTATTATTCAACAATTAAATTTGGGATATATATATAAAAACTAAATACACCGTCAAATATCAGTATACAGAAATAATTCTAAACCCTACATTCAACAATAGTAAACTCTCATAGACTTAAACTCAAATCCAAAGCCATGCAAGAAGAATATGAAGAAGATGAACCATTTTCAAGTTCAACAGGTGGTGTTGGAGCAGGCAAGTTCAAGTCCAGACAACCAACTTGTCTTGGTTCAAAATGGTTCAATGACGGTTCATCATTCTTGTCCCAATGGCACCTTTTATGCCCACCCAAAGCTTGTCCACTTGAGAATACCCTTAAGCAAATGCTACATTTATGTCCCAAAAACATCACCGTGTTGTCATCGACCTCGTAGCCGCCATCAGTTCTAGTTATTGCGAAACAACCTTTTACGTTCTTGTGGCTAGCCCTATGACCACCTAATGCTTGGTGTGACCCGAATACCTTCTTACAACTAGAACATTCGAATCGGAAAGTGTCGGTTTCTTGAACCATGTTGGGTTCAGTCTCGCTGGTAGTACCATTAGCCAACATCAACAAGGACGCTGCGATAACATGGTCCTCTTCGGTCATCGAAGACTCGATATCATTCATTTCCTTGACAGTGGAAACGGGACGGCGATAATTCGGAGGAGGATTAATCCCACGCCATTGTCGTTCAGGGTGACATCGCATGTGTCCGAAAAGTGCTTTCCATGACCAAAACTTCTTCCCGCATTCACTACAAGGCGGTGTGATCTTCGGCGCGGAAGGGTCGGGTTTTTTAGTATATTTAGGCCTGGAAACAGGACTAGAACTGTTCGGGAACCGAGTGGTGTCGACCTTCATCAATTTGGACCGTTTCTTCTTGTGATTCTGATCACATTTCACCAACGCGATGTCATGTTGCGAAACAGAAGAAGGGAATCGAAACCCAGAATAGGAGCCAACGTTTTCATTCATTTCGAAACAATGAAAAGAAGAAAAAAGAGTGTAATATGGTGGATGAATGGATTATGTAAGGAAGTGTTGGTGTCGGCAGTTAATAAAGGAGTAAGGGACAAGAGGGGAAGTGTTTTGAAATTGGGCGGTTATTTTGTGATTCAGTTAGATGTTGGAAACATGGGGTTAGTTACCTTTCGGCCTTAGCCAATTACCGTGGGTTATGCTTCACTGCATTTACCCTGTAAATCCTAGAGTTGTTTTGTTTCACCAAAAAAAAAAAAAAAAAAAAATTAAGATTATTAAAAATTATATTTATTATCAAAAAATAAGATAATTTTTTTCCAATTCCCTAAATTAAGCCCAAAATTTCAGTTTGATACTAAAATTTTTTTTTGTTTAACTTTGAAAATATTATTGTCCTTCTAGTTTACTTCAAAAAAGAAAACTTACAATAAAAATATAATATGTGACACATTTTTTATTCGACATAGGTAAAATTTATATGTATAAAATCGAGTGTAAATGATAATTCAATTATCAAATTAGAATAAAAAATTTAAGTGCCAAAGTAATAAAAGAAAGTATAGTTTAAGAATTAAATCATGATTACACATGTGAATTGGATAAATTGGAATGCTTTAGTATTGTGTCAAATTGGGTTGAGTTAATTTGGGTGTTTATATTTTTGAATCATTTCGAGCTTATTTAAATTTTTTATCATTTCAAGTCATTTTGGCGATGTTTTTAAAACTATATCGACGATCAAATCAATTGACCAATTCAACCAGTCTTATCAATTCAAAACTAACAAATTCTTTAAATTTTCAAATTTTTTTTATAAAAATCGATTTAACCGCCAATCCAATTAGTTTTTAACTCAATTCAACCGATCTATACTGGTTCGTAAGTCAATTGATTTTCTACCCTTACTAGACCGGTACATCGGCCGATTCTTGATCTAACTGGCTGATCCGATCCGATTTAGAAATTTTAGGGTTAGTCATTTTAATTTGACACTTGAGTTTAAGTAATTTCGAGTTACTTATTCAAATTATTTAAAATTCGGATATTTTAAGCTTATATCATTTCGAATTGAAATCATTTCAAACTCATGCAAGAATTGACATTAAAGGTATGCTTGAACTTGACCCTAAAATAGATCAAACCCAAATTTAACAGTGCAAACTAGGCTTAATACAAGCAACTTAAAGGATCATTTTCAACAGCTAAAGAAGAAAGAAACTTAAAAGAGGATCATTTCAGAACCCATATGACAATACAGTTTTAAGTGTACTGTCCGTACCTTTTCGCTATGAAAATACACGGAATTTTCGAGATTAAAACTACAGTAAATACCGCATTAGCCAGAAACTGCAGAACAACTACAACGAACGAAGATCAGAACAAGTGCGCACGTTTGTGCACCGGTTTTTCTATTACAACTTACAACATTCGTTACCTTGCAGATGCTTTTTATTTGTACGATTGATCCGGTTGATTCGAGGGTGCTTTAGCTATGTTCATGGTTTTTCCCAGGACATTTAAAACGGCAACACGCTGCAACTCTTTCGCTGTAACAACGGGGAAGAACAATAAAGCACAAAGAACAATATGAATGCTACTAATTGCGATAATTACTGACTGATTAAGATGATGGAATGCTATAATTTATAAACACAGAATATCTATACATTCATACAGATAATTGTACGAAAAAAGTAACACACGATGCACACTTAAATTACCTTCTTCCAGTGAGAGCTGAATCGATCTTTTTTCGAGTTCTATAGCATGTTTACTGAGTTCAACTGCAGAAAGTGATCGAAGCACTGACAACATAAAATGAAATAACTTTGTAACATAAGATTTTTACGATTGGGAGAGTAGATACAGTAAGATTGGTAAAGCACCATGAAGGCCTATGTAAAGAGTCGGATTGCATTTTGCCCTCTCTACTAAAAAATGGACAAATTAATCCCTGTATGTTACATCAAAGTGCAAATTCATCATTTTGTTAAAAATTTCATCTATTTTTACTATTAAAAAATAGGCAAATTAGTCTCTATACGTATAGGGACCAGTTTTAGCATAACAAATTGATGAAATTTTTAACAGGGGACTAATTTGTTCTTTGATCTAATATATAGGAACTAAATTGCTCATTTCATGAGTAGAGGGAGCAAAATGCAACCAACTCCTAGTACAGGGGCCTCCATGGTACTTTTACCGGCGGTTAGATTTGATTCATTGAAAATACGGACATACTCTGGGTATAATCCTCTAGATCGGACTGGTCCAACTTTTTCAATAGCATCTGCAAATGATAATACCGCTCTTCCCAGTGAAGCTTCTTAAATCCATTCGGACTATCCAACGCAGAGGCTGAGGAAACGGCCGTATGTTGATTGGATTCCAAGGGTGATGCTAATCTCGTAGCAGATTTTCCGAGAGGTATAGGCACTGAAGGTTTGGCAGATGAACTTGTCAAGGGCGCCATCGGAAGTGGTGCAAATGCTGGAAAACAAGAAACTTTAGGCTCCTTTATTTGGGGCTTTTGTTGGTTAATTTCCTCCACTTGACCACCTGCAGGCCTCAGCTGTTGGCAATTACTTGTGCTGCTACAGTCCAAAGCACAGTTTTTTGCTAATTCTGCTTCGGGTTTTCTACGCACATAAACAAGATGCCCGTTTATAGCACTACTGCTCGGAGATTGGCAGCGTGAAGGACTCACAGGACATTCAGGGGCTGATCTCTTATTTCCAGAAACCTTAGCAGGATCGATAACAGGTCCTCTATCTTTAGAAAATGAAGAGCTTCCTGTAGAGTACGGCACGGTTCTGTTTTCGTTCTGCAGATCTCTTAATGGTGTCTTCTTTGTACCAACCAGAGGTTGCTTATCACAAGTCGGCGAGTTACTTTCGGGATTCCGCAGCCCGTATTCACTAACTTTAGAGTCTATTGTTTGTTGACCCATCTGGTGATTTTTTTTTCTGATCAAGGTAATAAAGTGACCATGGTCATATAACTGAAATCAAATCAAAACTGAAGATGCAGTTCTTAAACTAAAAACGGATAATTTTTCCGACCTGAATGACCAGATATAGCTTTTCTTTGTGGAATTTAATGCATACTGCTTTTCCATAATTGACCAGCACAAGCCCAGACAAACAAACATATTAGTGTGGCTTAAACCAAAAATAACGTAAAATTCGATCAGATTCATAAAAACCAAGCAGATCATGGCATAAATAATAGCAAAAAAAGTAACGAAACTATACTAACAGGCCATTTTTTTTTAATAACATAAAATGAAATTCACACAAATGTAAGACAATCCCTTGAAATTTTATGATTGTGATATCACATTTTGTTTTATCATGTATAACGTTTACCTCTTGAACCTTCTCTTCATGTTCGGGGTCATGTCTGAGAACAATAATACAAAACAACCTATTCAAAACACTTTAAAAGAACAAAGTATATGACTGATTTTCACAAGATAAAGGAGTTTCTTCATGCAACGAGTTTGGCCTTAGCCGGACATGTCTCAAGGGAAATGAATGATCTATGGTTTGGAATCTCTTCTAGTTAGTAATTACGGATGAATATCGAGGCAATTCGATATTAAGGATCAAGGAAAACTACCTATGTTTTGCTAACAATAGCAAGGTACACTGCCCTCGGCTCTGTCAAAATTGAAATAGTTTTATCTGATCTATTAACAATCACCATAGATGGTGAAGCTATTTCTAAGGTCGGGATTTCTAACCAAATTAATGTATCAAAACCGGAACTCAAAGCATTTGGGAATAAAGTTCACACTTAAATGCATTTACAAATGAATCCTCAAGTTTGGAATCAATAATTTTTTCAATTCCAAACAAAGAAAACTACAGATTTCAAATAAGCTCCATAAAATTTTATATGGAATTCATTAAACAATATTTAGAATGCATTTTAAGTTTGAATTTCTCTTAAATAGAAACAAGATACAAACTTGGGCAATACAAATATAACAAATTAGGTCATTTTTCACTCAAATCAAACAAAGAACATTTTAACCCAACAAAAGTCAGAATTGAAGATTATTTCAATTGAAGATTATATCAATCAAAGATAAAAATACATCACATATTGCAAAAAATACAAAAGACCCAGTACCCAGGGTGCTTTCTTAAACACAAATTAATCAACTTTTCAAGACATGGGTTCTTCAAAATGCATTAAAGGAACAATACCCATTGAATCAAAATGCAAAAATCAGCACAAAAATCGGAATATTTATGCAATTATATTGAAGTTGATCATATTCAAAACATTCACAATTACCTAACGAATAAGAACATAAAAAGGAGACGAATAAAGCAAATGAAGTGCTGCAAAAGGAAAATAAATAGAAAATATTGAATTAAAACAAAGACAGAGAAGACATTTTACCTTAGCTCATTTAAAACGCAGAAATAGAGAAAAAAAAAAGAGAGAGAGAAAGATCGGTTTTTTCAATAGGCAAGGAACTTTTGCCTCTAACGAAGTAGTTTAATTTACCGTTTAGACCTTTGAACTTTTTAATTTTTAGTTTCGAGGGGAATATTGCATCGTGGCACCCTAGTTTTTGGAGTAATTATATAATTCCTCCCCCAACATTTGGAAAATTAGATATTATGATATATTGGCATTAACATGTTTTTTAAATTAAACCCACTGCTCAATGACAAACTTGCATGAATTTCAAAGTTGCCTTCGTAAAATAATTGCTTTTGTATAATAGGGTAACTTACTTTAGTAGTCGTCCAATTATGAAAAATTATAAAAAGAGCACAATTATTCTACTTTTTCTTTTTTGAACACACGTCGCTAAATTACCAATAGAATGATAACTTGGCAGCTTTTAAAATTGACATAATAGTAACTTTAACCTCAATATTTATACATTGTGTCAATCTAGTATTGATTCTAAAAAGATTAACCCCTAATATTTACAAATTGTATAATTTGAAATTTTTTTTTATAGATTTGTCGTTGTGATATTGAGAGTTTATATTAAAAGAATGAAAAAAAAATTAAATTTATTATCTTGGATTTTTAGGTATTTCCATTTTTGATATATTTTCGATCAAATTTAACTAATAAAGTTTATTTTTTAGCTTTTTAGTTGAAACAAAACTACAAAAAAGATTAAATTATGTAATGTGTAAATGTTGCGCGATAATTTTTTTAGAATCAAAATTAAATTGAGAGTTAAAGATAGAATTATGCCAATTTTAACCCATGTTAGCCATTTAATGACTAGCGACTAAAAAAAAATTCGGATAGTTACATGACCATTTTTAGAACTTTTCATAATTACGTTACTAACAAAGAAACTTACCAATACTTGGACAGTAATACCAGAATTTAACCTCTCAAACTTTATATGAGAGAACAAGCAAGTTCACCTCATTTTTCAATAGAAATACTGGGGATAGAAGAAACTTAGATCAATGAATGAAAAAGGACTAATCTTTGGATCAAAATGAAAGCTTCGAATAGCTAATTCGCACAGTTCATTTGCATTTGCATTGGGGGGATTCAATGCATGAATAAAATTTTCCCAGTAAGATTCCATTGAAAATCCAAAAGCAATGGAGAACAAAAATCACAATGACATAAGCAGCCTCTTTTTTTATGTTCTTATAACAAAGAAAAAACAATAATCTGATGTGTATGTACATAAGCAAGTACTTGAATGATCCAATCCGAGTTACGCACAAAGCCTATCGATATAAAGTTCTCAGGATCATCGTCATCAAAGTGTTTTTCTTGCTTACCAAACACGCACGAACAAGGGGATCAGCAGGCATGTCGATAATCTGTGGTTGGCTATGGCAAACATGCCAAATGAACTAATCTTACAAGAATATTTCGAGGCATTACTGCCCAGGATTTCCAAGAAGTCTCTCAACTGCGGCATGGACGTTTCCTGAAGTAGCACGAAGTGCTCTAATGTTCTCTTCGGTGTCGTAGAAACCCATTTCTCGGAGTTGTGATAATTGTGTAGCATACAGTTCTTCTGGGGGAACTGGAAAAAACAACGAAGATGGTATTAGTAGTGTAGCAAATTTAATGAAAGTGAAGTTTTCTAATAATGTGAAAAGATATAATGATGCTAACCATTGGGTTGGTTGGGAACACTAAGGCTACCGGCACCGAGACCACCGAACATATTCATCAACAAGTCCAGACTAGGAGTACCAGGTGCTCCTGGAAATGCAATAAAACAAAACGAAGTGCAAAATATAGTCAAAATAAGAGCTTGTTAAGAGGTGGTGGCACTTTATCGAAAAAATATGTTACAGTTTGGACTTGTTCGTATTTTGTACCTCTAGTAGTACTGCTCTGCGTTGAATCCCTGTAAGATGCTAGCAACGGTTAGAAAAGTGATGATAATCATCAAGGTAAGTTCCCACATAAAAAATATAAAGAACAGAAAAAGAATTTGATTCTGTTTTTATTAAATCCTTCAGATGGCCAAATCTAAAACAACAATTTAGAAATTATTATGGTAGGTATACAAGAAATCTATGTCCAATTAAGAAACAGACACTAATTCACTATAGAAATAGGTGTAATGATAAATTTAACCCCCAACGTCTACATCTTTTACCAATTTGGCCCTTATTCTATTTTTAGTTAAATTTGGCCATTAAGTAAAAAGAGTCAAATCACTTTTTTTTTTATCGGAAATGCTGACTAAAACATTAATCTTTTAATGATGTTGTCTTATATGTCACATTAACAAATAATTTAAAAATGATAAATATTCAAAAATTCAAAATTCAAAATTCAAAAAAATAACATGAATTATACATGGGTTGCCATGCGGGCTTCTATGTTTAAAAATTTAACGTTTTAGTCAGTATTTCCGATAAAAAAACAATTTGACTCCTTTTGAAAGGCGATGGTAAAATTCGACTCTTTTTAAAAAGTGGAAGGCTAAATTTAGCTCAAAAAAAGAAGAAGGGTAAATTGACAAAAGATTTAAATGTTATATTTATCATTATACGTCATTTGTAACAGCAGCAAGCACAAGTCTTAGGACAACCTTAAAAACAAGAATAGCACACAGCAGTTCGGGTTTTAGTTACCAATGGAACATGGGTACTATTACTTACTGAGTAGATTGCTGCTGATTGAGCTGAGACAGAAGCGACTGTTGTAAAGTTAGCATTTGCTGCAAGAGACGAAAAAAAAGGGCAAAGGGAAGGTGAACACGGTGACTTTACTGCCAAAACAAAACTAGGGTAAAAATATCATAGAGGTCCTTGTACTGGGTGTCATATTGCATTCTGCCCTCTCTACTCAAAAAAAGGGCAAATTAATCCCTACACATTAGATTAAAGAGCAAGCTAGCAATTTCTGTTAAAAATTTCATCCATATCTACCATTAAAAAATGGCATGACTAAAAAAATAATCAAATAGTGACAAGTGGTGTGCCACATGTACCTTATGCTGACATATAGGGACCAGTTTTTAACAATAGAAGTGAATGAAATAGAAGAACCAATTTACTCTTTGATCTAACAACAGAGTCTAATTTGCCAATTTTTTAAGTTGAGGGGGCAAAATGCAATTGGAATCTGGCTCCTAGTACAAAGGCCTCCATGATACTTTTACCACAAAACTTGGTAATAAAATAATCTTGATATTATCCACTGGGGTAGCCTTAAAATGCCTCAAAGACCGTATCAGCTAAGGTGAGATTACATAAAGAACAAAAGATTCAAAACCATAGAATCATGTAATAATCATTTATCACGTACTCAAAGAGAAATCAGAGATGAAAGCGGCATAGGATATACCTGCATTGTCTCAGGGGAAAACATCTGACGAAGTACTTCAGGGTTTTGCATCATTTCTCTCAATTGAGGGTTCGAGTCAAACATTCCACGTAGTTGGGGGTTGAGATTCATAATCTAAAAAAGTACACAAATTCTTAACATAATGAAAACGAACAGATGACAAGCTCTCGATTGAAGTGATTCTTCAAAGTACCTGATTCATATACTGGGGATTAGATGCTACACTACGCATCATCTGTGATATAGCTGGGTTTTGCAACAATTGTGTCAGCTGAGAAGCATCTGGCATTCCATTCAGCATGGGGGGCATGTCTGGTAGCCCAAGCCCTCCTAGACCACCAACACTGGGTGTCCTAGCATCCGTAGCAGGATTTGACCTTGCAGCAGTATTGGTCTGGGCTGCCCCTGACAATTTGCAGCACACAGATATGAAACAATAGTTGGCATCTAAAGAAAAAAAGGTTTAGAAAATTCTAGTTTGCAGTATATTAACTTTTCATACTAAAACTGCGGTAACATAGTGTAGAACATATTGTATTGAAAAACACCATCACTTTAGTAATTCACGATCATGAAAAACTAAACATGGCAACAAGCAGTCTCAGACAAAATATTGTAAAAGCCGTCGCTCTACTTCAACATGCAAAATTTCTAAATAAGAACAAATTCTTCACTCAATGGCTAAAAAGAAAGAATCCCTCATTCATATTGCAAAATGTCAAAAGAAAATATATAATTACTAATCACGCAACATTAAACACGGGCAGCAACCTATACTTAAATTAACTCTTAATCAAAACATTCATGACACGACTGAATAAACTCAGTATAATGTCATTATAGTTTAAGCATTGATCAATATTCAAGTGCATGTTATCGAAATTACTCAAGACCAACAGCTTTTGGGATCATGCTTCAATGAAGTAAAGAAGGCTGAACCTTACCACCACCAGCATTGTTGCTCCAAGGGTTAGGAAGAGGATTTGTATTTGGGGTAGTTTCGGAACCAGTAGTAGAAGTGTTGTTTGGTGAATCTCTAGCTTGAGAATTACCTTGATTGCCCAATAGCGCTGCGAAAGGGTTCGAACCTGGACTATCTACATTACTTCCAGCCATAGTCGTAGCATTCAAAAACGGCTCCTGAACGTTTTCATACATACGCCTAAGCATGTTAAATCCCTCAGGAGAGGATTCAATATTACTCATGGCCCTATCAGTATTTCGCATCATTTCACGCATGAGTTCGGGATTCCTTGCAGTTTCCAACGTTTGCCGAAGAGTGCTAGGATCGTTAAGTATATGCCCAAGTTCAGGGTTCCGATCAATTATTTCACGCATTTGGGGATTGCTCATAATCAAAGTGCGCATTAACTCCGGGTTATTCATCAAACTTTGAATAGCAGGTGTATTCATTATTTCCCTCATCACTTGAGGATTTTGAGTTAGCTGTTGCTGTACTTGTTCAAATTCAGGAAGTCCAGATTCAAACAAACCGAAACCTCCATTGCTACCGAGTGGATTGAGTCCAGTGAATAACGATGCTCCTAGGCCAGCACTGTCGTTAGAACCAACACCAAGCGTGACCCCAGGTGTTGTATTTGGAGTTGCAATATTTGTGGTAGCTGCAGAAGGAGGTGTAGACGAAGACGGGGCAGAACCACGGACCATGTGGACCGTATGATCAGCTTGCAAACCTTCAATAAGGATTAAAAAAAGTGAAATACTTGAGCATAAATTTAGGTTCACATATTAAAAATTTACTTCACCCTCCTATGGATAAAAGTACCATAAAGGCCTTTGTACTAAAAGTCAAATTGCATTTTGCCCCCTTTACTTAAAAAATGAGCAAATTAGTAATTGTACATTAAACCAAAGAGCAAACTAATCCTTTCAGTTAAAATTTTCATCAATTTCTACTGGCGTGGCTGAGCGAATAACAGGAGTTAAACTTGGTGTGCCAATTTTTAACAAAATAACTAATTTGCTCTTTGATCTAACCTACAAGGACTAATAAGAAAAATATAATCAGACTCTTAGTACAGGAGACGCTGTGGTAAATTTACCCCGTCCTATGAAATAGATTTATCTTCTAAAGTAAGCATCACATACATTAAATTTATATCCAAATGCCTTAATCAAAAACAGTCTAATTCCTAAATACTCTAATTAAGAAAATCAAGCATTTTATTAATACATTCAAAACTTATTACCAGTACCCTTTTTAATTTTTTAAGAAATTTCACCGTTTTCAATATTTCTCTAAATACCAAAGATTAAAAAATAAACTCAAAAAAAAAATCATCAAGAAAAAAACAAAAAAAATTCTAAAGTCAATTAAAACTTATTACCATAACTTTGAAGGGTTTGGTCATCTTTCAATATTCGCCCTTTATAAATCAATCGTTGCTGATCAGCTGGGATATCACAATTCTGAGCCAAAAGAGCTTTGAAAGATCCAACGGTTGATTCAAGATTGGTCCTCACCGAAAATTTTGTACCGTTCGAGCAGCGGATATTAACCGTCACTCCCTCTTCTTTTTCTCCTACATTGCCAACGGGTCGTGACTCACTCGAATCCCCTTCCGCACCCATATCTTCCCTCTTTCAGATCAATCAAAAACCCTAACCCTAGAAAAATTTTGATGAATACGAAAATAAAAATAATTTCCCTTCCTTTCTTTTCCTTCTCTATAAGCAAAGAATCCTGGGAAATGAAAATTGGGGATTCTAATTTCTTACAGAACAGAGCGCTTTTTTGTCTTGTGAAACAAGAGAGAGACAGAGAGACAGACCGTAAAGAAAAAGTGGAAATTTGGGATATTCTATTTTCTTTCTCTCCAAACAACAATTTTTGTCATGTAACTAATAGTATTGTGCCACGTTTCGTTAGAAAATGGTATCTTTTTCTTGGGCTTTTTTCTTGAAATGGGCTTAAACGGTACAAAATCTTATTTATAGTTTAGGACTCTGAGCCGAGTTTAGAAATCCGATCCAAATTTTATTTATTCGTAAAAAATTAACAATCTCAACCATGCAAGCTAAATTCGAAATGATTAAATCTCGAAATTATTTAAAATTGAAATGATTTAAATTTGAAGTGATCGAAAGTTAAAATAATTCGATTTCATAATATTTGATTTGAAAAAATTGAGTTTCGAACTTAAATAACTAAATGAATTCAAAATACTTTAAATTCGAAATAATTTAAACCTAAAATAACTTAAATCCATAATTAATTGGAATCGAAATAATTCAATTTTTTTTAAATTTTGTGAATGGAAAAAATAACATTAAAAGAGTTAATTTTGTGAATGAAAAAAAATAACATTAAAAGAGTTTTGTCTAAAGGTGTTCATGGGCTAAACTTGAGTTTATATATTTTTTTAATCTTGAGTCAGCCAACTAATTTTACATAAAAATAATGAAAAGTATAAAAATAATTTTATATTAAAATTTATATTTTTATAATTAAATTTAAAGAAATTTTTATTTTTAATAGTAAAACGAGTCATTCGGTCAAGTAGGCTCGGAATCGAGACAAACTTTTGAAATTGAGTAGAGGTGTTCATGGGCCGAGCCGGATTTAAAACATGACATTAACACATTCATGCTCCCTCAAGCTTAGCTCAACTTGAAATATAAGCTCAAAATTTTCCCCAAACCCACCCATATTTATGAATGAGTAATTCAAGCTCATTTTAAATCCACTCATATTATTTTTTAAATTTTTAAAAAATATTTATATTATTTTTAATTTAATATTTAATAATTTTATCCATTTTTTTCGTTTATTAAAATTTCATATATAGTTATCATATTATAAACTTAGAAACGGATTGAGCCGGGCCAAGCTTAGTTCTTGAATATTAAAATCGACTCATATTTTAAGCGGACCTATTTTTTTATTTAAACCCATTTTTCGTCCAAATATTTTTAAATTTCAAGGGGAGTTTTGAACTTGAGCCTAATATTTAACTGGGTCTCGATTTAGCGCATGAACCCTTCTAGTTTTGCCTCCAAACCGAGTCAACTCGAGAATTATTCAAATCCCAATAAGACTAGGAAAGTGACCGGTTAAAAAAATACTGCAATGGAGCTTGATTTACACAGGGAATAACATTTACTTGGGAATAAACTTCCAGTTTGCAGAGACAATTTAGGAACCATTTGAAGAAAGTTTCAAGGAATATGTTCACACTTACTCATATGCAGCAACAATGAATTAGCTTTCCTTTGAGCTCGATTTGTCCCATTAATGGCGATCTCTCTCAACGGTTCATAAACACCGAACTGAAGTGCAGCTAACGTAAGCGACGAATTATTCAACCCGAGTTCCAAGAGTACTGAAACGGCACATTCTTTGTTCTTCGGTGTCCCGCTCCTAATAATTCCCACCAATGTCTCAACAAACGACAACCGTCCGATTTCATTCCGTCCTTCAGGATGTGACACGAGAAGCAACAAGATCGAGAGTGCCTCATCGACCATGTCCAAGTTCTTATCGTCGAGCAAACGAAGCAATGGTGGGATAATGCCGGCTTTAATGGCTTTGGACTTGTTGGCTTGGTTTAAAGACAAGTTAAAGAGTGCAGTGGCAGCATCTTTTTTGCCTCTGATGGTACCATTTTGAAGAAGGTTTACTAATGGTGGGATCCCATTGAAGTTTCCCACAAGAATTTTGTTTTCGTTAAGCATCGATAAGCTGAATAAAGCCGCTGCGGAGTTTTCTCGAGCTTCATCAGTGCCGTTTTGAAGGATCTCGATGATGGCTTTAATGGCACCTTCTCTAGCAATGAGCCTTTTGTTTGTTTCATCAATTGATAAGTTCAATAATGCAGTGACTGCGTGTTCTTGGATCTTGGAGTCTGGATAGTACAATAGCTGAACCAAAACCGGGATTCCTCCTGTGTTGGCGATGGAAATTCGGTTCTCAGGGTTTTCTTTTGATAGCATACGGATTTTCATGACCGCGTCTCGTCTCACGTTCGGGTGGCTTGAAGATAGATCTTTAACCAACAAGGAGATTTCTTCCATGAGGTCGGCTGAATAGGTATCGGAAGACGGGTAGGTATCCTTCTTTGGCAGCTCAAAGTTGTTCTTCTCGCACCATTGGAGAATAAGGTTGCGGAGTGCGAAATTTGGTGCTAGAGACAAGTGATCCAAGGTCTGTCCAGTCTTTGGACAGGTTCGATGGTTCGAGTTTAGCCACTTCGTAATACTTTCTCTTTCGTAGGTCTTCAAAAACAACAACAACAACAATCATATCAGTTTTCTTGCAACATGTAAGAAGGTTTAACCAAATTCACGAGCAAATTGTAATAGCTTCAGGCCTAAGGAAACTTTAACTTTACGGGTTTAGGGTTTACGACTTTCATCTCATATATTTATAGTCCCTACATCTTTACCGCATTGAACTAGCTCGAGCTCTTATATCATCTACTTAAGCATCGAAACTTGTTTTGGAGAACAAACTCCCTCTTATGCTCCGAATCTTACGTGTTGCAAACACACCCGAACTCCGAACCCGGTCAAGTCCACAACCAAAAACACATCAACAATATCCAACAATATTATCTTACCTGTCCAGTTGCCACAATAACAGGATCTGTCATAATCTCCAATGTAATGGGGCAAAGAAATTCATTAGGTATCAACGAAGATTGGCACCTCCGAAGAGTTCTCGTCGAAATCGGACCATCAAGCGAAACGGTCTCATCGATCCCCACGATTAGTTTGAACTTTCCCAAAAGGTCTAAGATTTGCTGTACAGTTTCATTGTGTCCACCTCTATGTTTCACAAGTTTTCGGATAGCTGCAGTTTCGGCTTTCAAATCCGCAATTGTATGCAACTCGAGCTTGTTTGCTAGTCTTTCGAGTATAGCAATGTCTGCATTTCGATCATCAGTTTTCGAGAAAACGACCATCATATCCATTGCTAATTCCATATCTTGTGTATCGGTTCGCCTCTTTGCCCTTTTAAGTTGCATTCTCATTAGCTCAACCTAAAAGCCAAAAAGTACAATACGTAAAGGGTAAAAAGTCGGAATATTTGGATACTTTCATGAACATATATGCTTGCTTTTGGAAAACACTAAGCAAGAGAGACCTCAAAGTGAAACAAAGAACAAGAATTAGCAACTTTTAAACCCAAATATGGAACTAAATCCAAGAGGACGAGTTAGTTTTAGATCAGATCGTTCGGATTTTAAAATTTTCAAATCTGTTCAGTTCGGGTTGTTTTAGGCTCGAGCCAAATCAAATTTGAGACTCGTGTTTCTCGAGCCACGTCCATTTTAAGTGCTAAACTTCAAGTTCAACTCTTTTTTTAAAGTTACAATACAATTTCAACTCTTTTTTTAAAGTTACAATACAATTACAGGCAAGATAGATTAAGATCCGATGACTTTAAGTTCAGATAACAGATTCCGCGCATACTTTGCATATGATGTGACTCATACTCGTTAACAGATTTGTATTTTTTTAGTACAATTTCTAAACTACTCGTAAACCGTCTCACCTTTAAATCAAAAGATAATACACGAACACTTAAACTCTCGTCCTCCTATAATAATTGTGCTTTCAGCTATTATTTCGAGGTCATTTTAGATCTGGTTTAGTGTCCTTTCGGGTTTGGATTCGAGTTAGATGGATTGATTTAGAGTTTTCAGTTAAAGTTCACAAGTAAACCCAGAAATTATCAGTTATTCCAAACTTACGAAGTTAATTTCTAAAGCAATTTATGAAACCAGATAAAAGCAAAAAAAGATGAAGAAAAAAAGAACAAAGAAAGCAGATTCTGGGTTGAAAGGAATAGAAACAAAAGAAAAGGGTGAAAAATTACTTGCTCTTTCACTTCATCTGAAACTCCAAGTTCATCATAAGGCATCCCATCAAGCGCTTGGTTTAATTTATCATAAACACCATGAAATCTAGACAGCACTGCTTCACTTTCCATTGCCTAATAATTTCCACAAACAAAACACGCAAAATTCCTCAATCAAATCAAGAGTATTCAACACAAAATATATTAAAAAATTGAAAAAAAATTGGGAACCAAGTGATTTACCAAATATATCTTGCTTCCATGGTTACAATTCTTCAACAATTTCTTTGCTCCAAGCAATGCTTTCTTCAAACTAACCAGAGAATCCATACCCGAACCCGAAACACCCAATGGGTTACCGACCTGATCTTTAGTCTCCTCCAACAATGGAACCAAAAGCTTCAATCTCCTCACTAAATTCAAGCAATCCTTCCTTTGAGTCTTCCTAAATCCAGCGTAAGATCCAACGGTCTCTATCATTTCCGTCAATTCCCTAACCACCGCCGCCGCCGCCGCCATTTCACTGTCTCCCAGAACTTCCGATGAACTCAAATCCGTCGGAATCGGGCTCTCCATTGGTAACAGACACAAGCTTAGCTTTCAAAAAGGTACTAACAAATCCTTCTATACTCTCACTTCAAAAAAAAAAAAAATAGTGAATTATGACCAAAAAGGCAAAAAAAATGGAGGGGTCAGCCACTAATGAGCATATATAGATTCTAAGTCTTTTAATAGTTTGGCGGTTTGACGATGTGTTTAATAACGGTTAGTTGGCGGGGTTTAGTGGTTGACTATAAGTAGAAAGTTTTTCTTTTTTTTTTTTTTTTTTTTTTGGGGTTGGAGGGGGCAAAATTGAAAAAGTGAAAAGTAATTTTTGAAAAACAGTTATGGGTTACACGCAGTTTTTGGTTAAATTTTAATATTAGTCCCTGTATTTTTTGAAAGTGATGGATTCGGTATTATACTTTAATTTGATCAAAATTAGTCCCTGTATTTTTAAAATTTTCCAATTTTAGGTCTAACCCAAATAGTAGCCAAAGACGAAGCCAAAAGTTTATCTTTAGTGGGTCAAAACTAAATTATAAAATTTTAAAGGTGTCAAAATATAATTTTATCTTTGTATTGCTTGTTATTTTATAACTTTAAAGGAAAGAAACTGATTTTTTTTCATTTTAGGGGGAAAAGAGTATTTTTACCATTAAACTGACTTATAATTTCAAAAACTTCAAGAGACTAAAATGATAATTTACCATTGGGGGGCCAGGGTCCCTCCTTTCCTCCTTGGGATGGTAGCAGTTAATTCTATTTGGTTAAATTCATTTACTAGATTTGTACTATATGTATAGTTACAAATTTGGCCCATATTCTCTAATTGGATAAATCTAAGTTCTTGTACTTTTCGAATTTTGAAATTTCAATTCTAACTCAAATGAGAATTGTTTATCCATTAACTGGATTTTTAGTGAGTAATATGTGAAAGTAATAACCTTACATGACATTACATATATGATAATATGATTGACATATCAGATTTTGGAAATAGAAAAACTTAATGAAGTTATTGTTTGGTGAGGATTAAAATTTTAAATTTTAAAAAGTATAAGGACTAAAATTGTTCAAATTAAAGTATAGAGATTAAATCCAGAACTTTCATAAAATACAGGGACTTATAGCAGAATTTAACTTTTTTGACACTACTACGCGTGATCACGTGCGGTATTTGTCTGTATTTTGGAAAATTAGGACCACTTTATTTTTGGCTTTTGTTTTTAGGTAAGGGGACAAGAAAATCTATTGCTTTTTGTAGGCTTTGAGTTTCAACCAGAAATTCAGGGGGTTGTTGATGATATGATGAATTTTTTATTGAAGAAAATTTAATTTGGGAACAAGTGAAAATCAATGATGAAGATATAAAGTGGATTGAATTATTCGTGGAGTAAACATTACATTTGGTAATTTTTTTTATGATATAATATTTTAAGAATGTGTAATATTTTTTATATTAAATATAAAAAATGAATAAATGAATAAATTTTTAAAATTTTTAAAATTTTTAAAAATTTTCAATTGATAATTTACCACAATCTCATAGTGTCATGGATTAAATTTAAAAAAAAATTTATCAAGTTTCGAAATTAATATAAATAAAAAAAATATTTAAAACTTGAATTAAGAAAATTTGTCAAAATTAGAGATTAAGTGTTACATTACCCCATTTTAACAATTGATTATTGAACGATTAAATCTATCTTATAATTTTTTATTATTTTTAAATTATTAATACTTCAAATTAATTGAATAAAAAATTAATAATTTAACCGATTTAAATATAAATTTGATTATTAAAATATTAAATTTTTGTTTTCAACGAAGTAAAACAAAGTAGTAACATTAGTCTAAATCAGATTGCATCTGTATTAATTGTCGGCATGCAAAAAGCATATGGTAATGGCTCTTAATCGAGATAATATATAAATAAATAAATGAATGGAAAAAAGCAAAGTTGGACCTCAAATAATGTTTGCCAGCTCAAATTGCCTGTATGCTACTGCTCTAAAAATAATGGATTTGGATTTTTCCTAATTTCTTCATTTTTTTTTTTTTTTTTGGATGTGGTCATCTAAATAGTTAAAAGGCTCAAATCTTCATTGAAAACCAGTATGTGGTCTGCATTAACGGGTTGCTGAAGATGTAGAACTGCTTAATCCCATTTTCCGCCCCCACCATTGCGAGTTGCTCGATGAACTTTGTTCCGATTAAAATTTCGATTTTTCCATAAATCACATACTTGTCGGGCTGCTGATGTTGTGCGAGGTCTTGCAAGTTGCCATACTCGACGTAATTTCCACCGCTGATCATGGATAATATCTTGATTTAAAGAACACAAAGTTCCAATTACCTGAACCAAAAATAATTTAAACCCGCAATAATCCGAACTCGAGATTAATTCAAAACAAAATGACCTAAAAATCTTAAACGGAAAATATGACAAGAAAATATAAGCATAAAAAAATATCTAATATGAATTAGTAACGTTTCAAATATTGTGCTTATATCTATACGTATGTATATATATATATATCCAGAGCAAGAATACAGTAGCAGTATCAGTCCAAAACTTTCTGGGCAACGATTTCTAGACATTAGTGAAAGCTTGGCTCGGCCTTAAGACATTCAGACATCAACTCATAAAAACATGAGCAAATATGTCTCAATCATGTATGAGATAGCCAAGCCATAGTAAAAATTATATAACACGACATCTATTATACTAAATCTCCCGTTTCCGTAAATCCCCTGTATAAATGATCGGCTCGGTTGACAGATATTATACCGACAGCAGAAAATTCAAATGAAATTTTCAGTCACCTCATGCAGAAACAATGCTCTTGAGTGTTTCAATCATGCTAGCCGGTCCACAAGCTACGGATGGAAGGGTGACGTCTGCCTGAATCTCTCACATGTGTCGTATGTTCAGATAGCTACTTATTCATCAAAGTTTTAATCCTTTGTAACCCATCTATGGCCCCTAATCTGATATCTACCATGGCTCGGATCGCTACTGCTTTCTCCTCCGCTTTCCCCGCTTGTATGTCCTGATTTTTCCTTGGTATATCCTGATTTTCCACGATGTTTCTTTCCCCTTGCAACCGCACTATCACTCATACTACCATTTAAGAAGGGATCATCTATACCACGAATTACCTTCCGTGCAGATGGGGTAATGAAACTATCATCCCTCGCCTTTTTCTTGTCTTTGCCATGCTTCTTTATGTTTTCAGAGATTTTATGTAGTTTCTCATTAAACTTGTTGATCCCCTTCTCGACAGGCTCAACTGCCTGGTTTACTGTAAATTTTACATCGTTTACAATCTGAACAAGCAAAAAGAGCAGAGTCAGCACTAGTAACGTCAACATGCTGTTACGAAAGATCAAAAAACCCCATGAAAAAACATAGTGAGATACTTAATGATTCCTATCCATCCAAGGGTATAACAGGAGAACTTTCGGGTAAGTTACTAATATCCAAACATGCATCGAAATTGCACTATTAGCATAAAACCAAATACTTACATATTCACCACCACCAATGAATACATCCTTCATACTTTCTTTGATGGTCATTCCACCTCGAGCCTCTATGTCAGGCTGAGGCAGGCGTAGCTTTGTGGGTCTTTCACTGTCCCTAACCTCATCAGGATCCAGAGGGGAATCAACGGATGCATAGTCTCCAAGGACTGAAACACTTCCAGGAACACGATCTCCCATTAGTTTATAAGGTTCGGATGGGAAAACGTATATGTGAACAACAGAAGCAATGGCCATCTGCGCTGAAGGAATACCATGACATGTTAAACTTTCATATCAGTAAAAGACTAGTAGAATTTACAAGCATTTTGAATTTACCGATAGATAAATTGGTAGCTTAACTAAAACACAGATGCATAACTCTAGTGAATACAGTACTACCTAGAAGAACTACATTGGTGATTCAAGACATCTACCTCTATACAAATTATGAAGTCTTGGACACTTGACTTAAGCTGCAAGCTTTCGGCAATCGGACTTCTAAACAGACCAAGAGCGGAAAAAAGGGCGATCGCCACACCTTGCCACCAAGTTAAGAACACAATTGATTTAAATGTCAAAAACTTGGCCAAAGGCTTTATGTATGCCAGTTCATCCCTTGTGACAGTATAAAATTGAATTAAACAGTACAAAGCCCATGATTGACTAAAATTAAGAACCACAGCCATATAAGGATACCTGAAAAACAGGAACAAAGACAGATAATGAGAACAAAATTTTGTTGATTAAATTCTGTCATTAGTACCTCTACCATGTGTAGTCTTTGTACTATAATTTGGTTACTTTTAGTCCCTGTACATTATGAACTTTAAAATTTCAGTCCTAACCAAACAATAACTGCTAAATTCATTAGATTCTGTAATTGCCAAAATCTAATATGGCACGCATATTACCACATATATAATGCCATGTCAACTTACTATTTTCACATATTACTCACAAAAAAGTTAGTTATGGATTTCAAGACGGTTGTTTGCGTAAAGATTGAAATTTCAAAATTCGAAAAATATAGGTACTAATAAATGATCTAATTGAAGAAAATAGACTAAATCTACCACTTTAGGCATAGTACAGGACTAATAGCAAAATTCAACCAATCAGATTTAACTACTACCATTTGGTCAAAACTAAAAGAATTTGAAAAGTACAAGGACTAAAATTGACCAATTTGAAAAGTACAAGGATTAAAATTGACCAAATTAAAGTACAAAGACTAAATCCACAACTTATTTAGAGTACAGGGGCTTATAGCAGAATTTGACCAAATTTTGCTTCACTAATTAGAATTTAAAACAAGCACTTGCGCTAACAAGTGAAATCATATATCATCTTACCCACATCCCCATTTGAATTCTCCTTCACAATATACACCAAAAGCTTCAAGAATTACTGCTAAAAGTGCAGTCAATAACTTGATTATCATCTGCCAACAAAGCATATAAACTTTGTTAAAATAGGAACCAATGACAGAAGCAAAATTTATGATTCATTTCAAAAAGTTAAAGAGCACTTACATATTGGACAATGCCGAACTTGATAACTTGGTAAAACCATTGACCAAGTTTCCACGGTTTTAGGAAATAATTCATAGGAAAAGGGTGCTTAACAGTTCCCTTATCACAATCGAGGTCCAATAGTGGAGTTAAAGAACTTGCATACCCTAGTCTTTCCATGAATTGAATAGTCCTCTCTTCGCCACCTTAAAATAAACAGTAGCTCGATTTTGAAAATTGATGACCATTATAGAATAGAGAAGAAAAATGCAAAATGAAACATTTAACAAGGGTTGTCAAAGCCCAAAAAACTAGTCAAATGCATAAACACTAGCATGTATAGTCAGTTTGACAGAATAGTCCAGTCTTCTTTAGTACCTTTTTTATGTGTTATCAATTGATCATACAAATTTATTTATTCTTAAACCGTATGAAGATAAAAAGGTAAAGCATTGAAATGTCTCCTGGAGACATTTCAATAATATATGGACATTCAGAATTCAGATTCAAGGGTATAAGCAAATCAAACAACAAAGAAGATGCCACTACAGTAACTGTAATCTCAATGAAATAACATGCAAATCAAGAAATAAAACTCTTTATTTGAACTAAAGGCTGTTGAAGCAGACATACCTAAGCAAGCAACAAGGTATCTTCCAAAGCAATACATGGCAAACGATTCATAGCAATCACGTAGTATTGAACAATCAACACTAATTGATGGATTCACCAGTGATACAAACTGTTAAAAGGAACCTGGGTTAGCAAGACAGATAATAACATCCATTGCACAAGATACATGCTGCAAAGAAAATACCATGTACAAGTACTGAACCTGAATAAAAAATAATATTTCATATGAACACATAACTAACTGCTACACCTTTAATGTGAAATCCTGTTAACAGTATCAGACTACACCATTCAAGATTCATAACAATAATTTTACATTATTTGATCATGTATAGTGATCTCAAACGCCAACCATTGTACTTGAAATTCCAAAAAGTCTATCATGATGCTTTGATTTCAGAAATTTCCTACAGCAAGCACCTTTAGAAGCAAAATTTTTCAGCAATCATCATAAATTTCACTTCAGACTTGTATTCCATGATCATCAGACAACAGTTTCGACTTTCGAGCAATGTTCAGTCTTACAGTATCAAAAAACACGTAATTATCATCAAATACAACTTAAAAATTAATGAAAACACCACGTTTTGCAAGATCTGAACTACACATAACATCTAGCTTTAAGATTCAAAGTTTTCAACCTAAGAAAAAAACAAGTCAAAATCCGATTCAAAAAAAAAAAACTCACTGATTCTATGGAATAGCAAGGAACCATAAGAATAACTCCGATTAAAAATTTCTGCTCCTGCAACTCCAAAAAAAAAAAAAACAGAAAGAGAAGTCAAACACAGTAAACAAGCTTAAAAAAAGCCTATAAAAAAAACTAACCTCCGGATTTTTGTAAGAAGCGAGGTGCTCGAAGATGAGATATATTGAAAGAGTAAGTGTAATGACTAAAAGCAATCCAGCTATAAAAGTCGCCCAAAGAGGAGGCGAATAACTCAATAGATAATCCGTAATCTTCATTAGCTACTAGAACAACAACAACTTTCCTTTTACTTTGAAAATAAACAGCATAATTCTGTTTCCATTTCAAAAATTAAAAAAAATAAAATTCAACGGAAGATCATCCCTAGTTTTTTTGTTTGATTGAAAAATTTAGGGTTTGAAATTGACCAGAAATGGGAAATTTTGAAAACCTAAAACTCAGTCAGAGCGAGAAATGAAGCTCCGACACGGACGCTGTCCGTCGTTGAGTTCTGTTTTTTTTTTTTGGTCTATCAGTTATGAGATATTACTTTAATGCCCCCTTTAGAAAGAAAAGGCATTAAGGGAAGGGGAATTTTTTTATTTTTTTATTTTTAGTTGCGTGTAAATCTAAACATCCTACATAGCAGATTTTGTTAGGGAAATGAAATTAGGATTCCGTACCAAACTGAAACTAGACAACTTGAGGCATCAAATGAAATTCAAAATTATTTCGTTATTGGAATATCCAAAAATAAATTTTGAATAACTAATAAATTTTATAGGGTAAATTGTATCTAAGGTCATTAAACTATTAGTAAATTTATATTTTGATCATTTAATTTCAAAATGATCATCAACAATTTGAAAGTTTTCATTTAAATCACTTAACTGTTAAAATCGTTATTGTGTATGACTTTCTCTTTTCGCATTGCCTACACCAATCAAAAGCTCTTCTTACCATTCTCTTTTATAGTTTAATTTTTTTTTATGAAACTATTTTGAATGACATCTACGAACCAAAATCAATATAGTTTTTTTCTTCGATTTTTTACATTGATTGTCAAAATCGACTTAGATATAAAGTATGTTCTTCTACTTGTTAATGTGTACTGATCTACCGTACCAATTATCGAATCACTGCTTAAAACTCACTAATAGAACTTTTAAAAAAATATATACATACCAATCCAATGAATTAAATAAAAATGTCAAATTTGTTCAATGAGTTCAATAAAATTTTTTAAATAATTTAATGATCATTTTATAACTTTTTAAAGTTTAGTGGTTAAAACATAAACCTACTATTAATTTAGTGAGCTTGGACGGAATTTACCCTTAAAATATTCCACACATCACATTCAAATAAAAATAATAATAGATAATGGTACAACACTGGAATTTTTAAAATTCAGTTAAATTACTTAAAAAAATTAGATATCAATTTAAAATTTAAACAAGAAAGAGTCTTAATATACCTTCCAATATATGTTTTTATTGATAATAAAGAAATCTCCATTCAAACACAAATTCAGAACAATTTAAGTTGAAATCGAGAATGTTAATTTAATTCATTTTTTTTACTACATAAACAAATATATTCAAAGGAAAAAAACAGAAAGTGACAAAGAAACCTAAATAAACAAATATATAAAATGAACCCAAAGATATAAACTCAACTTTTTACTAAAATATTCAAGGGAACTTGTAGAGGGTTCTATTCTTGTGTTGTTTGCTGAACAGTCGATCAGACCATCAAATAGTGGAGGTATTATGCCCGGCATGTCTATACTCGATTTTAACCCTGAATTTTATCTCTCTACTATGAGAAAAGCCCAAAGGGAGTCATGAGAGAGCTAATCCACCAAGGAAATGCTTTAAAATGCGACTAAGCGCTCTCTAAACTCCATGGACCGCTTTGGGCCCTTCTTGAATTACGAGAGACAAAACGCAGACTAAAACCAAACATAGACAACTCGGGCACAATACCTTCACTGTTTGAGAATTTGATCAATTACTCAGCGGACGACACTTCAAAACTCTCCTAAGAGAGAGCCGACCCCCTCAACAGAATTCAATATGACCAAAATTACCAACTAGTAATACCGGTTATTGCAGCAACAATAATGCCAACCGAACTACGACTCAATCAGCAATACCAGTCTTATGCTATTTCACAAAGAAACCTACAACTAGACAAATTACCAACTCATTCTAATTCTAAGATTTGATACAAAAATAAAGCATTCAACAAATGAGACATCAAGGTGTGCCGACAGGGCCTAAATCATTATCTAGATAATGGCAACTCAACAAACGAAACAAATTTGTGTTTATGGTATCACTTTTCTTCCAGCCTCCGAAGCACCGATTCAGCAAAGCTTTGTTGTCTGCAAATGCAAAATCATCCATTTAGAGTACCATTCTTAGTTCTAAACACCAACACCAACACCAACCCCAAACCAAAAACCAGCTCAGCAATTCAAAGCATTAACACTAAATAATGAACAGCATTGTACATGATGTCTCATACCACGGAAACTAATAACTAATAACCGATTCAGTACAAAGAAAAGTAGTCTATGTTTACGATATAGTGAAAAAGTTACTGGAAAAGGGTGCCTCTTGAGTAAGTCAAGGACTAGAAATATCTTAATAAGGGTAGGCAGCAGGCTAACAAGGACAAGGGACTTAATTGTAGCCATGTGGATACATTATTTCAGATGCATCAAAAGATATATCTGTGGCATTAATGACAGTACCATGAACTACCAAGAATGACCTCATAGTTCCAACTACCATTTAAGATGGTCCATGTGTCTATGCACTTAAATGTGATACGCATTATAGGAAAAATTAAACATTAGTTAGTGTCATCTATGTGAGATACAATGGAGTTCTAAATATATCAGATTTAAACAAAACCTGGAAAGATGGAAAGGAATAGGAGAGGATTGTCTTACTTTCGCTCTCTATGCTTGGGGCTAGGGCGAGAGTACTTCAAATAACCATCCCATGGAACCTTCTTAAGACCTGCTCGAACGGATATTATGTCTCTGACCCTGTATAATAGAAGGATATCGACTGAATCAAAGCTATTGCTTTCTAGAAAATTATATGAAGGCCAGACTTTGTGTGTATTAATAATAAGAGATGAATTAAGTGTATTAACCGGTATCCTTAGTTACCTCTCTGCAAATTCAATTGGTGTTTCATCAGGTCTTAGATTCTGCGGCTCGAGGTACCACACATCACAAACAACGGCCCATGATGTCATAAGCTGCAACAGATGCATTGTGAAGGACTGCCTGCAGTACATGCAATATTGGTAAGATGCCACAGGTATCACAAACCGCAACATGATGCATTAATGCTAGTTATGCATAAGAACGGGTAAACACTCGGTGATTAATTCCTTACTTTCGGCTATTCCAAAATGCATCAACAAAAATTTTATTGTACTTTATTGCAATTGGGCAAATTGTGCAACCAAGTTCAAATGCACCCTAAACATCATCAGAGAAACCAAGTTAAAGACGAAGAAAGCGTAAGAAGGGAACACCGAGAGCAGCTCTCCCCAAATACTAACAGCTATACCTTCTTAAACATAACACTGTATTGATTGTTTACACAGGTGCCTTCAGGAAATATGAGAAGAGGATTATTGTCAACACCTTGACTGTGTTCCCTTAACCTGAAATTAACAAGTTTACATGATCATGAAATGGAAAATATATTATAAATAATTTCCCTATTCTGATTGAACTTACTTCTTTGTTACAGTTTCCCGATCTTTTGCCTCAGTACGGTTAAACCAAATACATCCTACACTCTCTAAAATGGTGCTCTGCAGTAATCCTAAATGTTGAAAGAAATAAAATAGATTATTTCATTCTGATTGCATGCAAAATATAATCCTTCAACAGTATCATCAAAATCTATTTTCGTGAAAGCAAAAACAGCAGAGCACCTGGAATTGTTTTCTTTCATGAAAATATAAAAAGCTGCATCGTAACTTTTAAAGCATATCCGTTTTAATTTTTTCACTTTAAAGTTATCACCAAATTTAGCCCATAACAGGCATCATGGAAACTATTAAACTACAAAGCAAGGACATGCAGTTTTATGTAACTAACAACTAGGCACTAAACATATTTCTGAATAAGAGGGTGATTAGCACTATAAGAGTAATGGTTTATGGAATGGCCATAAAACCTTGAAGCTCATGGAAACAGAAATAGAAATATCAGCTGATCAAGAATCAATTGCAACATTAAAATCAATAAACACCATCTTAAGTGTTTGCACTACTACTTACCAACCCATCCAGGGTGCTTCTGCATAATGACAGCAAATGAACTCATCTGTTCTAATATGATGAAATCGATCATAGATGTATGATTGGCCACAAACACCTATTCAATTCATTGTAGGAAAGATACATTTTAATTTCCAAAGGCACACATCCTAAAGGTGTACTGCAGTAACAGAGCAGAACCCCAAACGAAATAAAAATTAAAGTAAATTAGATATACAGACAAGGGAACAAGGAAGACTACAGAATGCAAAAAGAAGAGTCAGCTAAACCTGCTTGGGCCGCATGCTAGGCCGCGGCCCATGGTAATTAATCACTCCAGTCCAGGATGCAACAAAGAAGCTGCAGATTAACTCCACCAAAGCCCTCTGAAAAAGAAAATATAATGAACCCACTAAGTCTGGGGCATAAACAATGCATGCGGTAAATCTACTAGAAATACATGTAATGCACAACCTTGCTAGTAGGATACAGAAAATTCCAAATGAAATGCCAAAACTAGCCTTTTAAGAATTTTAAAGCTTTTCATTCCTCATATTTAATGATATGAAACCACCACACACACACAAGCGTACACTTATACAAAGAGACAACAGAGACGTAAAAGCTGCACAAACTAGAAATGCATAAAGTTCACACCTCCATATTTTTCTGCAACTTATCGTGCCCTTTGAGTAGGAGGTGTACAGGGATGAAGCATGACAGAAATATTATCCATCCTACTGTCAAAACTATAACCCTGCATATTTAACAGCACAATTGAAGCTCAGAAACATGAGTATTTCAACATATGATACACTACCTAACTAACCTCTAAAATGAACATAAAGTAAACTTCATTCAAACATGAAACGTCATGCATTAAAAAATGCAATGTTACTTTTGAGAAGTTCAATGGCTGACCCTCACAGAGAATAAAATCAAGTACCGGATTACCACACCACAACTATGAGACACTACCTAACTAACCTTGAAACAAACATAAAGTAAACTTTCATTCAAAGATGAACCAACATGCATCAAAAAATGCAATGTTACTTATGAAAAGTTCAATGGCTAACCTCACAGGGAATAAAATCAAGTAAAGGATTACCACACAACACCGGAGAGGAAGCAAATACACATTTCAGTTCCATAATACACTACCTAACTAACCTTGAAAACTAACATAAAGTAAAACTTTCATTCAAACATTAACCATCATGCATCAAACAATTCAATGTTACTTTCGAGAAGTTCAATAGCTAACCTCACAGGGAATAAAATCAAGTATCGGATTACCACACCACAACACCAAAGAGGAAACAAATACACATTCCAGTTCCACGGTTCGGGAGGATTCGACTTAAAACATCGCGTGAACGAATCCTGCTCATCAATCACACAGCTATAATCAAGTGAATCATGAAAATTTTTGAGCATATACTTAAAAGATCAAGATCAAAACATCACGGTTAGTAGACATTTCAAATGTAACTCCCACTCAAATACAATATATATAGCATGCATGTTGATATTCAAAAATCAGTTGCTTTCGTCAATTATTATAAACATGCAGAAGTTTTAAAAATGAAAATTGAGGAACAAAGAGCTCACATCAACAATGGCACCAGCAGCTTCAGTTAAAGTAGGAGAAATATCGAGTAAATCGCATCTGAAACCAAATCAAAAACCCTAAATAAAGTAATTAAGTGATTTTTAAGAGAAATTAGAAAGAAAAAAAGGATGGCTTGAGGGAGGAGTGAAATTTACAGGCGAAGCTTGCCGAGAGGCTCGTGAATGGAGGATCCGGAAGGGAGATAATCTTCAATGTTGGGTCGATCCAAGTCCAATTCGGAGCTTGATGGGATCAGCTCCCCTCCTTTACCACTGCTCATTTGGTTCTTCTCTCTGTCTCTTCTTTTTTTCCTTCGTTCAGTGTGGTTTGGTTGTTGTGTTTGCAATTTGACTGTTGGGATTTGTTTGATTTTCGATGCCTGTTTTTTTTTCGATAATAACGATAAAACAAACATTTGGGATAATATAACTTTTAGCCTCTGAATTTGGTAACTATGTTCACTTTTATCTCCACTTTAGCACTTCAACTTAACAACTAAATCCATTTCTATCCTTGAACTTAAAAAATATAAAAATTTAATGATATAATATAATCTCATAATGTCACATCATCACTTAAAATTTTAAAAAATTATATAAATTTTCAAGTGATAATATGAGCAATCTTATAGTGTCATATTTAGTATTTTAATAATCAAACTCATAATTAAAATAGATCATACTATTAATTCTCGATTTAACTAGTTTAATCGGTTCAACTACTAAATTAAAAATATTTAAATAAATAATCCAAAATTTTTAAAAAATTAAAAAATAAAAAAAATTATTAAATCAGTTCAACTACCTATTAGATCTACTGGTATAAGCCATTTGCTTACTAAGACTCTAACTGTAAAGTAACTTGTGACACAGTAGGATAGAGGAAAATATTTGTGTATAAAGTGAGACCCTAATAAGAAATGTAGAGTAACTCCAATCCATCACTCTAGAAATAAGAAAATCACCGCCGTTATTACTTCACCTTCCTTCAACCTACCTCCTATACCACCGTATGATTCTCTGCCCAACTAGATAAATCGTTCACTTTTTTCTATTTTTATTTATTCTACTTTGGTGAAGCGATATCATGTAAAACATTTTTCGCAGAACATTTCTTGAAACGCAAGACGATAATTGTTTTTGGATAAAAGTTTTTCCTGAATAATTATTATTTTAACTTGTTCCAACGATGAGTTATTCTCAATATAGAGATTGTTTCGAATAAAAATTGTCCTATGGTGATATTTTTCTTGATAAAGTTTATTTTGAATAGTGGCCCTTCCATGAAAAAAACAATTGTTCTAAATACAATATGTTTTAAAAAATGGTTATTCTAAACATAATTATTCTTGAAACGCCATTGTTCTAAGCAAGAGTTGTTTTCAACTTTAGCTATTTTCAACAAGAATTGTTCTCTGGATGACAGATGTTTTAACTAAAATCTATTCTGAACATAACTATTCTAAGCATAGTTATTCTCAAACAACGGTTGTTCTTAATAGCAACTATTCTAAACAAGATTTGTTGCTCTGAAAGGGATATAATTGGTAGCACAATTTCCTAAAATATAATATTTTTTTTATTTCAAGGAAGAAATAAAATGTTAGTAACTAAAATTGAGTATCTACATTTTTCCTAAAAAAAAACATAACAATGTTTTATGTTAAAAAATTAAGAATACTATGCTAGAATGTTTCTAAAAATTTTAAAATAACAAGTTATATTAAAAACAACAATAATGATGATAATAATAAAATTGGGAAGAATATTGGGAAGAACATGCAAGAGTTTTTCTGAAAATTTTGAGAAGAGCAAGTATGATAGAGAATGACTTGTTTTTCCCTAAAAATTTGGAAATAGCAAGCTAGTGTTTTTCTTGAAAAATTTGAGAATAGCAGTAGGTAGTGTTTTGCTAAAAAAGTACAAACAATTAAATAAAGTGTTTTCAAAATAAATAGATATAATGATTCTGGAACAACTTGTCATAACGTTTCTCTAGAAAAGTGAGAACACTCAAGTAGAATATTTTTCGAATAACCTTTTGTAATGTTTCCCTAAGCAACTAACAATAGTGTTTCCTTAATAATTTAGAAACAAGTTAGCATTGCATTTCTCGAATAATATGGTAGTTTAGGGTGAGTATAGATGGAAGGTGTCTTTACTTGTGTTTAGTGTAAAAACAGCAGTCGTAATAAGATTAAATGCTATAACGATACTATAACGTAAGACAAAAAGTAAACTCAACACACCACTCATTCAAACTCACGCTTAAAATCCTTGTCCAATGCAAATTAATATATCATGGTGTTTGGACCCTTCGCCATTCTGATGGATCATATGCGAGTGATGAGTCCTTGTCATCATCTGCTTCTCAATCTGCACAGATACTTGTAGATTCTTCGGAAGGTATGGCTATATGGGTGGGTTAAATCTTGGTACTATTGTTACTTTGGGATATTACTGTTCTAAGGATTCTCAATAATTAAGTTGGAGTTGATTGCTACCATGACACAAAAGTAAATGCACCCTGCATGTGTTTGTGTTATCTGCTTAGTTTGTAGCAGCAACTCAAGATTGCAGAAAACAAAGCTTTCGTTTATCTAGAATAACTTTGAAGGTAAAACTTTTGCAAGTGAACATAATGGTTAGTTTCGATTTTGGAAGGTGGGCAAACTCTAGGTTTTTGTCATGTGTATATTTGCAAGTTTGCAGGATTCGATAAGCACGTTGGTCGTCGTGTAGCCTATTGATCATCTGTTGTGAATGATGGGAAACCAGGGAAAAGAGCCAATGCCTATGGAACTGTTCTTGGATATCTGATTTCTCTATTTGTATTCTCTTATATTTTTACCAAGTTTTTGTCCATTCTTTCTATTGCAGAAACAAGTATGGTTTTCAAAAATGTAGTTTTGGTTCTTAATCAATTTTAAAATGGTAACCCAATAGCGAAGCTAGAACAATTTTTTAAGGGTGGAATGAAATTTTAATTTTTTATAGTTCATATCTTTATAATTTTTAAAGAATTAAATCAAATTTTTATAATTTTAGGGGAGAAAGTATAATTTTACATTTACTAATTTAAAATTTAAAAAAAATTAAAGAGTTTAAATGATAATTTTTCATTTTAGAGGGGTCGGGGTCCATACCAACCCTTTAAAATCGCCTCTGTAGTAAACATTTGATTATGGTATTAAATAGATTACCTAACCTTTAAATAAGTGTGATGATGAAATATGAATATTACTCGTAAAATTATGATTATTGGATTCAGATTTTTTTTTTTTGTTCGTTTTTAATCTACATTTTTTTCAAGAATATTTTTTTAATTTAGTTGCAAATTACGTAAAAGTTGGTTATAACTTCAATGTTTATACTTAAAGAAAAAGAATTTTATAGCGGGCCGGCATATACCCGGCCTAGGCCGTACATGGATAACAAAAGAGGAAAATATTTTAAATGGCTTGATCCGGTTTGACTATTGAGCAGCTCAAGCATGGCGATGGAGTGGGACGTGAGGATGGTTAAAATGTGCCCATATCTTTGCAATTTTTGAAAATTAATAATTTAATTTTTGTTTTTGTATTTTCATAAATTTGGTTTTTCTATTTTTTAAGTTTTAACTGTTAATATAGTTATTTTTTTATTAAATTTATTATTGTGACATTTTGAAAAAAAAAAAACTTCTCACTTGATAACCCTATAATTAAAAAATATTATAATTAACATGTACTTAATAATAAAAAATTTAACAGTATTAACGGTTGAGTTTAAATTTAGAATTTTAAAAAATAAAATGACTAAATTCCTGAAAAATACAAGTACAATGACTAATTTTGAAAATTACAGAACTATTGACATATTTTAACGGTGAGATTTTTTGCTCGATCATGATTTAATTTAATTTTGAACTCGGTTTATTTACAATTTTTACATTTGAATTTGGTTTAGAAAAAAAGGATAAACTACACATAAGGTTATTAAATTATTGGTAAATTTACGTTTTGGTCACTCAACTTCAGAAAGTTACAAAATGATCACTTAATTATTTTATAGTTTTCGTTTAAATCATTAAACTATTTGAAACTTTTTATTTAATTCATTGGATTGTTGAGTTTTTTTTTTAAAGAAAATCTTATTGGCGAGCTCCAATTAATGATTCCACGATTGGTATGGTAAATCAATACCCATTAACGAGTAGAATAATATACCTTAGATTCAAGTAGATCTGACATTCAATACGTTGGAGATAAAAAAAAAGAAAGTTGCTTGGATTTTTGGTTCGCTAATTTGTTATGTTCAACGTTGTTTCATGGAAAAAGAAAAGTGAATTGTATAAGAGAACAAGAATGACAACTTTCTATTGATGTAGGCGGTGCAAATAGAGAATGTCGTATAATAGTGGTTTTAACAATCTAATGACTAAAAACATTCGAATAATTTAGTAACCATTTTGTAACTTTTTAAAAATTAAATGACCAAAACGTAAATTTACTAATAATTTAATGATATTGAGTATAAATTATTCTAAAAAAACTACTTTAATTTGATCAAGGCTCAATTTGAAATATTAGATAATATTATTTTTATGATGTTACATAAAATATATTATGAAGTATTATAAATATCTATTTAAAATACATAAAATATAGTTAAAAGGTAATAAAATTTTATAACTTTTAATAAAAAAAATCTAATTAAAGCATAGAAAAAAGTTCAAATTTAATAAGTGTCTTTTAATTTATATATTCTATAGGCTTAATATAATATTTTACATTTAAACTTTGACTTTTTTTTTTAAGTTGGTACTTAAATTTTTTGGAGGTCCAATTTGGTACCCGAACTTGACTCTTTTTTCTAATTTGGTAGCGATTTTTTTTTGTTCGATTTGGTACTTGTCAAACGTTTTACAAATTACTCCAATATACTAACAATGTTATTTTTTTATGTGGTAGCAAAATAATCAATGCATGACCGACATGTGACATATGATATGATATATTTTTTTTATATGTTCAATTATTTTTAGTTTTATTTATTTTATTTAATTGAAAATAATAGATTTCTTTTAATATGGGGTTAAAATTTTTTCCTTATTTAATATTAATTCGTTAATCATAGCTCAATAACTATTTTTTTAACATGAATTTCTTCCAATACAAATAATATTTTTGTAGCATAACAGAAAAAAATTTAACACCGTTAGTGTTTTGCGTAATTTGTATAACATTTAATAAATTTAGGTACCAAATTGAACCTAAAAAAAGACTTAGGTATCAAATTAAGAAAAAAGTGTCAAGTTCAAATTCCAAATGTTATATTAAGCCTATTATATATATATATATATATATATATATTTGACAAAGCAAATTATATTATTTTGACGTATTTCTATCTTTTTTTTATTTTATATATAAAAAATAAAAAAATACATGTACATATTAAAATTTGAAATTAAGACACTATATTTTTCAATTAAAATTTAATTTATTTTTTATATCAATTTTTTTATAAAAATATATTTATTACATATTTATTTATTTATTTCCTTTTCATGTAAAGATATATTTTTTTATAAATTCAATGAAATCTATATACAATGGATGTTAACTTTATAAACAATTTGAGCTCTCCCATTTCGAAACAAAATTTTATTTATTTATTTATTTATTTATTTATTTATTTATGTTTAAGTGTGGGATTCCTTTTGGTCTTCGAGTAAAACAATGAAAATTGCAATTTGCCCAACCAAACAAACATAAAACAACATAAATTGTAGTAATTAAATATTATTATTTAAAAATAACGGTCCAAAATTATAGTGAAAAAAATTAAGTTGGAATCTGAAGATATAAAAGTCTGTCTCGGAAAACACTATGAATAGTTAAAGAAGGGGGAATTTATCTTCTTTAATGAATGAATGTCAGTGTCTACGTTTCAAATTTTTAATTAATTAATGAAATCGCCTTACAATTTTCATTTCCTTATTAGCATGTGGTAAGTGGAAATTCTGTGCACTGAGTGGCCTACTTGGAATATTTTATATTTTATAATAGAAAAAAAATTACGTCGTTTTGATAAATGTTTAACCATCAATTTTACTTATGTAGTTAAATAATATTGTACTTCGTCTACTAGTTAAATAATCAGTTCATGTAAAACGCAACATTGGGTATAAATAATAGGATTCGTTAAATCGACTCGAAATTTTTTTATTCGATTCGACTCGACTTGATCTTAGCCCTGACTTTCTATCACGAATCATCTTGACAATATAATTATTTGTCACTGTGTTTTCCTCTCGAGGAATATGTTGGATTTTTCACTGTTTAACCTTTGACAGGATCTGTTGGATTAATTCTTCTAAAAAGAGTTGAGTTTGAGATTCTAAGGATACCTTCTTGAATGGCATTAGCAGCCTCGAGACTATCAATTTGGATTAAGATCATTTCAAATCTTCTATCTACAATAAGCTTTAAACTATCTATGATGTCCCAAGGTTTAGCCTTTGTCACTGTATAGTTCCCCAAGCATCTATAAAATCTCATGATCTATCCACCATTTTGATCCCGTACTAAACCTCATGCTGCAGCAAATTCTTTTTCTATCTAATTGAACCATCCGTATTTACACTAATATCGTAATTGTGTAATAATTTAATTAGATTTTTATTTGGAATTTTTTAACATATTTACACGAATAGCTAGATCTATCCTAAGATTTGCCATCCTTGGTTTGCCAATTTTAACATATTTATACCAACAGTTTTATCTATCCCAACATTTTGCCTTCCTTAGTTGAAGCTAGTTCAAGCTGAGTTTATAATCTAACCTTATTATTTAAACTTTACATAAATAAAAATAAATCTTGTTACGATTTATTTAACGGAACTTAAATCTATAGTGCTTGTAAATTTAGATTTGTTAATTATGCCTCGAAATCGAACATATGATAGGAATCAAATTTCAACTCAAACTCGATCCAACCTAATATAATCATAGAAAGTTAATAATAGGAACCAAACAAATGGTCCCAACTCGAAATAATTTAAACTCAATAAAATTCGAACTTGAAATTGATCCAAATAATTAATTCAAAATAACTAAAATCCGAAGTGATAATAACATGAAATGATATGAACTCTAACGACACAACCCAAAAACTCCAACCTAAAAATCAATTTAATTGACAGATTTAAATAGATTCCTTTTAAGTATCATATTTGCTCCTTTTTAACATAATGCCTAAAATTAATCATAGTCATTCTTCAACTTATAAATAAAAAAATAATACACTTCAACATATTCAAACCTACGAACTCCTACACTCGATCTGTAAATAACCAATTCTTAATAGGCATGGGCTGTATATCATTTTCTTAAAAGATTATAATAATTAGGTGTTTGACAAACGACATTTGTTTCGTTGCATCTAACTAGCTATCTTATTCACCTAACTAAAATAAGATATTTTTATAGAAAAAATAATTATTGTTTGCAATAATGATAATTGGTTTTATAATTTATTTATTTTTAATTAGAAAAAAAGGACAACAACTCAAACCAATTCATTTAAAATAAAATAATAAGAATTTTCCGTTATTGAATAGTATTTTAAATTAAATTAATTAAAATTAAATTAATAATTCAGGTTTTTAAATAGTGATAAAGTGGTCCGGATTCTACCCGAATCGCCATTACCTTTCGTTACAATTAAACTACTAAAATTGGCAAAAGCTTCTAGAGAAAAGGAAGTTGTTTCTAACCACGCGCGTGAAAGCACGTGTAAGAAAGAGTCTATGTTCGGAAATCTTCGAATTAGAGGCGTTCATAGTCGAGCAAGATTAAGCTTGAGCCGAGTTAATGTATTCTATTAACATCATTCATAATTGTTTAAACTCGATTTAACAAGAAAAGTTGAGTTCATAGATTGTAAATTATTGCTCAAACTTTTTTTATAAAGTATATAATTATATTTATTTAATATTTAATAATTATATATTTTTCAACCTTTTTATTAAAATTTTAAATATAAAGGAGATAGGGGTAACACGATTTAAACTCGTGCTAAGATATCTGATAAAAGTTTTAACCACCGTTTCATTCAAGTCAAAATTCCTAAAAATAAAGAGTTCGAACATATCCATTCAATATTATAATTATTTTTTAAGCTAAATTTAATTATTAACCTTTTAAAAAGAATCAAATAATTTTTTTTTACGGAAATGTTGCCTAAAACATTAACTTTTTAATGATGTTGGCGTGATATCCTTTATGGTAGTTCATATGTACTTTGTATTAATATAACAATATTTGTTTGATATTTCATATCAATAAATAATTTAAAAATTATAAATATTAAAAAAAATTAGATTCAAAAAAATTGTAAAAAAATCATAAAACTAAAAAATAACATGAAGTACATGTAGATTAGGATTATCATACGAGCTGTCATATTTAAAAATTTAATGTTTTAATCAGTGTTTTCGTTAAAAAACAACAATTTGATTTTTTTAAAAAAGCTATCGGACAAATTTGACTTCTTTTTTTAATGTTGAGAGTCGAATTTAGCTAAAAAAAATGGTCAAATTAACAAAAAAAACTGTGAACATTAAGAGTTAAATTTATTATTATGTCATTTATTTTTTTATGATATAAATTACTAATAAATAGATAAAATAAACATAGCATATTAAAACTTAAAAATAAATTGAGTCAATCCGAGCTTGAGCTTTGAACATTGAAACCTAAGCTCCATCTATATTTCAAATTTTTTTCTCAAACTCATTACTCGAACTTGAGATTTTGGTCCCAACTATTTTAAAATTCGATCAAACCTTCGATAATTAGAACGGTAGTAAAAGTATTGTAAAAATCTTTGTATTAAGAGTTGATTATATTTTGTCTCTAAAAAAATACGACTAATACAACTTAAACCCAAGCCATATCTAGGGTGATAAAAACCCTTTAACCATCATACCAATTTTAGCCTAATCTTACTTTACTTGGAACAGTTGTACAATTCTACGGATAATTGGTTGCTGACTTGGCTTCCTTTCATAATATCATTATTCAAAAACATGCACGCGCTTTACGCTGGCGTTGCCGTTATCATTTTCTTGTCAGATTAGAGACACAGAAAGTCTAGGAAACATGTGCCTAACACGTGATGTAAGAGAGACTAATTATGTCTCATTTCAGCCAAAAAAAACAAAATAACAATAATTAGTTCAGGCCTTTTTTATTTTTATTTTTATTTTTTAAAATTGTTAAATTATTAAGACAAATTTTAAGGATATCATATCACCGCATTTATATAGAAATTTTTTTTTAAGACAAACTTTATTTCTATAAATAATGTAAAAACCGAGAAGAAAACGCATTTTTGTTCTAAATTGAATTTAAATTAGAAAAAAATAATTATTATTTTTGAGAAAAAAATTGAATATTTAAATATATTTTTAGTTAAATATCAGATAAAAATAAATTAATTTTTATTTTTAAAAATTGAGTTTTATATCTTAAAATAAGGTGCACATGACATACCATATGTCATTATTAGTTATTTCGTCAATTATTTTAATTTTTAACAATGCAAATGGTTTAACTAACTGGTCGTTCTGTTAAAATTTTATTCATTTATACTATTAAAAATAAGTTTTTGTACATCGACATAAAGTATACATAACACTTTAAGTGTAATTGTCTGGTTAGTCCGTCAATCATGTTAGTTTTTAACAGTAAAATAGATAGAAATTTTAATCAAAAGGACTAGTTTACTCTTTGATTTAATATATAATACTACTTTGATAATTTTTTAATAAAGAAGTGAAATGCAATTTGAGTATTAGAATAAAGGCTTTTATGATAAAACCTTAAAAGAAAAAACAGAAAAAAGAAAACATAAATATATATTCTATTCTTACCAAGGTTTACGCGCCATTAGCGTTTGCTGCGAAGTATAAAGAAAAAAAATCCCTTTTTTTAATTCGAAAAAGAAAATTTAACATATAATTTTTTTTTTCCAAAAACATATTTACATGAAAATATTATGATGCTGACGAATCTGAAACAGCTTATGTTCTCTCTGAAAATGAAACGAAAGAAGAGAGAACGTAACAATATCCTCCTTCACGGTTCAAATGATATTTGCGTCGAGCTTAATCGGATTCTATGGCGGAAACGGCACCGTATCTTCTCCCTCGTATCCTTCGTCTCCGGTTGTCTCATCCTTTTATTGTTCGCCGTCTTTGTTTTCTCTCCTCCTCCCGCCGCCAACCTTCTCTTCCTTCCTCCGCACTCTTTGGTACGTACCACGTCACATTTTTCGCCATTCATGCGTTTTCCTTTTCTAACTTTAAGAAATAAAATAATATTGTTTTTCATGTGCTTTTTTATTTATGTTTTTGTGCTTTGTTTTTTCTTCCTTTTTTTTTGGTTTAGGTGAGGAAAGAAATAGCGGCCGTGGAGTCCAACGCGGTGTTTCAGGTTCCGGTACGGTTTTCATTTTTTTTTATTTCTTTTTCATTTCTGTGTAAGAGCTTAATGTTATTTTTTTTTCTGATTTTTTGTTTTGTTTTTGAGTTTGATGACTTGTTTGGATCTTAAAATCGGATTTGAATTTGATTTAAGTTAATTTTGTCGTATGTTTAGACAATTGGAGGAGATTTAGATCGTGGTTTATGGAGTACGAGTCGATCAAAGCTCCATTATGGATGCAGTAACGCCTCTAACAAGTTTCAAAGTAAAGTAGTTCCAATTTTGAATTCTTCATTTTCATTTTTTTGGTTCTAATATAGAAATCTGGATTTCCTTACCTATTTTTAATTGGCTTTAAAATTGAATGCCACCTCTGTTATTGAACTTTAAAAAGATGAACTGGTTTTAGGCGTTTCTTCATTTATTAGAATATATATATACATATTTTCATAATGACTTAAGCTACCTTATTGATGGTTACTTAGCAGTGTTATCCATTTTTTCAGCTGCTGATATGAAAACATATCCCGACCGGTACTTATTGATCTCCACCAGTGGAGGGTTAAATCAACAAAGAACAGGGGTAAGTTACCTTTCATTGCCTTCTTGCCTACATCTTTTGTGGTGGTAAAAGTACTATGGATATGTAGTAGAAGTTTTGCTCTCTTTACTCAAAAAATGGGCAAATTATTCCATGTATGTTAGTCATTTCTGTTAAAAATTTCTATCTCTTTTTACTTTTAAAAATTGGCATGGCTGACAAAATAACTAGATTGTTTTATGTGGCATGTCATGTGTACCTCATTTTAGCATATAGGGACCAGTTTTTAACAATAGAAATGAATGTAATTTTTAATAAAAGGATTAGTTTGCTCTTTAATCTAACATTTAGGGACTGATTTATCCATTTTTTAATTAAGAGGGACAAAATGCAATCTGACTTCTAATACAAAAGCGTCCATGGTACTTTTACACTTTTTGGGCTCATAATGGTCATATATAAGGACACAGTGTAAAGGTAGCAAGTTTTACATATATGTTGCTCATAATTTTGCAACTTTTGTGGCTACAGATTGTAGATTCTGTTGTTGCAGCATATATTCTAAATGCAACTTTGGTTGTTCCTAGGCTGGATCAACGTTCTTATTGGAAAGATGCCAGGTCCGCTGTTGACATCCTTTGTTTAAAATCTAAAACCAGGGGCATATAGTTTTATATTCTATGTATTTTATATGGTATGGGGTTATTGGATGCAGTGGTTTTGCTGAAATATTCAATGTCGACCGGTTCATTTCATCGCTCTCTCGAGATGTCAAAATAATCAAAGAGTTACCACTCAAGGGAGGTAAACCTTGGATACCACGTCGCATGGCTGTTCCGAGGAAATGCAATGAGGGATGTTATCAGACTCGTGTTCTACCTGTTCTAACTAAGAAGCAAGTAAGTAATAATACCCTCTAAATTTCCTGTTTTGGTAGAAAAACAGAACATGTCACGGAGTTGCAATTATGGAGGCAAACATTAATGTTAGAAAACCAGTAATCCATAAAGACCAGGCATTGGTTTAAAAGGCTTCAGTGGTTTGTAGACATAGTATTAATGTCATATGTTGAAGGATGATCTTTGATCTTTCTTTTCATATGTTAAAAGTAACTATGATGGTCTATTTGGACGTGAAACAAGCACAATATTTGAAATCTGACACTAAGTTCCACTTATGTATTATACATGTTTTGGCAGAAAAACAGAACATATCAGTAAGTCGCAATTGTGGAGACAAGCATAATGTTAGAAAACCAGTATCCATAAAGACCAGGCATTGGTTTACAAGGTTTACAAGGTTTACAAGGCTTCAGTGGCCTTTCTGGACATATAGTATTAATGTCATATGTTGAAGGATGATCATTGATCCATTTTTTCATATGTTAAAAGTAACTATAATGGTCTATTTGGGCTTGAAACAAGCACAAAATTTGAAATATGACAATTTCTTCCCCGTTCTTTTTTCGTGTTGCAGGCTATTGAGCTTAGAAAATTCGATTATCGGCTTTCGAATAGGTTGGAAACTGATTTACAAAAGCTTAGATGTAGGGTAAATTACCATGCTTTAACATTCACAGATCCCATTCTTGAAATGGGTAAACTCTTGGTTGAAAGGATGAGGATGAAAGCTAAGCATTTTATAGCATTGCACTTGAGGTAAAAAGGCACTCTTTTGTTAATCATATTGTGCAATGGCTGTATTCAGTTTTGTCGTTACCGTAAAAAACGCAAGGACTTCATTAATGCAGGTTTATATGTTGTTTTTCCATAGGTTCGAACCTGATATGCTTGCATTCACCGGATGTTATTATGGTGGAGGAGATAAAGAAAGGAGGGAACTTGGGAAAATCCGGAGGAGGTGGAAAGCTTTACATGTAAGGCCGTATAAACTGCTAAACACACATATTCAAATCTAAATAAGATGATTCTAAAGCATTTTAACATGTTTATGTTGACATGAACCGTAGGCGAGCAACCCGGAAAAGATGAGAAGGCAAGGCAGATGTCCGCTAACTCCGGAGGAAATTGGTTTAATGTTGAGAGCACTGGGGTTCGGAAGTGACGTTCACATTTACGTGGCGTCCGGTGAAGTATATGGAGGTGAAGAGACGTTAGCCCCACTCAAAGCATTGTTCCCTAATTTTCATTCGAAAGAAACTATAGCCACTGAGGCGGAGTTAGCACCATTTTCAAGTTTTTCCAGTCGAATGGCCGCATTGGATTACATTGTTTGCGACGAAAGCGATGTTTTCGTCTCGAACAATAATGGAAACATGGTTAGAATGATAGCTGGTCGAAGGTAAGCAAACTCTTTTCACTACTTTTGCATGTCACACAGTAAAAGTATTATAGAATCCCCTATACTAAGTTAGATTGTATTTTACTTCTACTTAAAAATTGAGTAAATTACTTCCTATACATTAAATTAAAAAGTAAATTATTCTTTTCTATTAAAAATTTTATTTATTTGTATTGTTAAAAATTAGCTAATTGATGAAATAACCTAACCATGACATATGGTGTGTCACATGCACCTCATCTTAACGTATAGGGTTCAATTTAAAATTTTTAACAGAATGACCAATTTATTTTTTGATTTAAGATATAAAGATTAATTTGTCCATTTTTAATAAATGAGTAAAATGAACAAAATGCAATCAGAATTTTAGTATATTTACCAATGTCATACTTGTTTGTTTCCCTTTTGTTTCTAAACATGTTTCTTTTATTACAGGAGATATTTCGGACATAAACCAACAATCCGACCAAACGCAAAGAAACTATACAAATTGTTCATGGCACGAAACAACATGACATGGGAAGAATTTGCTACTAAGGTTCAAGCTTTTCAAGTAGGTTTCATGGGAGCACCAAAAGAAATGAAACCAGGTAGAGGTGAGTTCCATGAAAACCCAACTAGCTGTATATGTGAAACTAAAGGAACCGAAACTATTCAAAAAGAAACTCAAGAAGAAGACCATGAAAATGACAACAATGGAAGAGATACAGCTGAAGTAAATGATGAACAAGATCCTATTGAGGAAGATCTAGATTGGATCGAAGATGATTATTCAGACAACGTTAAAGACCTGCCCGATACAGACAACAATGTATTAACAAAACAAGAACAACCTGAAGTGGAAGAGTTATTTTCAGATTAATGAAAGACCAGGTTTGGGAATCTCGTAATGAGCCATTTTTTTGTTCCCTCCCCTTAAAATTCTTTGGAATTTTTTTGGTAAAAAGTAACTTAGACACCTTTGTTAAGCATTGGATTATATTTTGCCCCTTTTCTCAACAAACAGTAAATTAATCTTTTTACTTTAGATCAAAAAATAATTAGTCCTTTTTGTTAAAAATTTCGTCTATTTCAGGTTAATCTTAATCTAGTATACAGATATTAATTTTTAATAATAGAAATAGACGAAATTTTTAATAAAAGTATCTATTTGCTGTTTGATCTAATGTATAAAAATTAATTTGCACATTGTTTTGAGTAGAGGAATCAAAATACAATCTGATTCCTAATTCAAAAGTGTTTACGGTGCTTTTACCGAATTATTTTACTATCATAAGTTGGAGAAAATGGAGGTTGCTGCCATGGACAAAGATATTTCACTGTCTGTGTAGATAAAAAAAGGCCAGGTCAGGCGTGGACAATGGCAATGAACAAATGGAGGTTTAGGGCATAACGGTTTCTGTATATGTTGGCGGTGAGGAGTAGAACAAGGAACTTGTTGCTTTTTATTACATTATCGTGTTGGACGAATTTATGCCGTAAGGCAAAAATGATGATGGATCACTGTATGGGGTTAGTGCAGTTGTTAAGTTGTATCTTTTTTTACCCTGTTTACTTAAAGAAAGAAAAAAAAATACAAAATAATAGATAATAAAAGGAAAAAGGAAAAAATGTACTTTTGTTATAATGTTCTACTGCAAGGCAGATATGGAAAGTACAGCAAAAGAAAAAAAAGAATGTAATTGATGGAATATTAGGGATATTCATTAATCAATAATTTTTCTTTCTTTGTGTTTGTACTTTGTATATATACTTTTAAAAGATGTACTTGGTTTATATTTCTACTCTCATTTTCATCTATAACATTTTTATTTTATAATGTTATCAGTTGGTGTAAATTTATAATATCATTCCTTGTTTTGGGTATAGAATAATTTTAAAACTCGTGACTAATAGCTATTTTCTTAATGAGTTTATAGAATACGAAGGATAGATATTGAGTTTGATTGGATAGATACTTTGAGAAATAAATTTTTTTATAATATATCATTTCATTATTTAATATTGGTGAAGTAATGACTTAAATCCTTTTTTTTACCATTATTTAATCTCATAAAAAGAGTTATATGGATTTAAATCATGTTTAATCGAGAATAAGTTACAGATTGTTCGGTTAGAAATGAGGACAGTTTTGTACTGTCGGAAGATTTGCATGTGATCATAATGGAGAGTGGATCATCGGTTTTAGCAGATATTTGAACATGTGCATGGTTGTTGACGCCAAACTTTAGGGTATCCTAAATGGTTTGAAGCTTACTTTACAATGGGGTTACGATAGTGTTCTAATATGGACGGATAGTCTTGAAACCGTTGATGAAATCCAAGACGTATCTTTGGAATTCTAATTTGACTCTTGTCAAGAGAATTCACCAATTAGTAGACTAAGTAAAATATTGAAAAATTTAATATATCTCTCGTGAGGAGAATAAAATCGTAAATAAGCTTATCAAAATGGTTCAAGATAAAAGATTAATTCTTACAATATTTAAAAATTTTCTTATTGAGAAATTAGCCTAATTAGTTCGTATAATCAATATCTTTTCACTAAAAAAAACTTCTACTTAATTACTTCATTATTTGACATTAAAATCTTAATGCTCGGGTTTGGCTTTCACTTTTGTAAATTATATGCGAGTTGTCTTCGATTTAAATTGCTTAATTCAGTTATAAATTATAATTGTTATGAGTCTTATGTATTTATAGTTTATTGTTTTAAATATTTAGCTGAAACGACACCGTTGCAGATGGCAAGAGTCAAGAAGGAGGAGCGCCAACCAGAAAGTATACGTGGCATAAATGATAAATCGTAATCCACTTCAAATGAAACGACGTGGCAATATTCATATCCATAGTTTCCCTTTTCTCTCTCCACAAAACAACAGGGCAGCAAAGTAAAAGCCAAAGCAGCAAAGCAAAGCAAAAAACCAGCAATGGCGTTGAGACTCCCCACTCAGCTAGCGACACGTGGCACATTCCACCACCACCATAACAACAACTCCAAATCTACAACGACCGCCGCACTGTCATGGCGGCGGACGCTATCGCCGGACACTCCGCTGATCCATTCTTCCACCTCTCTCACCACCAGTAAGCATTCAATTTCTCCCACTTTTCTTCGAATTCTAACGCTATTTTGAATTTTCATCTCGATTATTCTTTTTTTTTTTTGCCGGCAGAGAAATCATACGTGCAACAAATGGTGACGTGCAGTGCCAGTGGAAGTACTCAGGCGGTGAATTTGGCTCCGGGAACTCCCGTCCGACCGACTAGCATATTAGTGGTTGGTTCCACCGGAACTCTTGGAAGACAAATCGTGAGACGTGCACTCGATGAAGGTTACGATGTTAGGTGCCTTGTTCGGCCACGTCCCGCGCCTGCCGATTTCCTCCGTGACTGGGGCGCCACCGTTGTCAACGTAAATTCTTGATCTATTTATAATTTCAGTCCCTCTACTTATGTTAAATTTGAGATTTAATTCCTCGAACATGTTAATCCTTTATTTTTATAATTTTATTAAGGGATAAATATTAAATTTATATATGAATTTTGCTCTAATGTGTAATTTGATAGATGACACACATCTAATGAAATGAACACATGCATTTATTTTCATATAGGATTAATATAATTTTTTGTGTATGCAATATATCAACCATTTTAACTGTATAATGTTGTTAATGATTTGTGAAAAACGTATCAAATCAAAGTTTCATATATAAAATCGTACAAAATCAAAGTTGATGCATGATGCATGGGGCCAAAGTTTTTGTATAATTTTGATATTTATCCATTTTATTAATAGGTTCAAATAGATAACACCATTAGTTATTGTGATATTTTTATTGTTATTATTAGATCTCCTAATTTGAGCCAACTAAAGATCGTTAAATTAAATTAGAGAGATTAAATTTCAAATTTAGCATAATAGAGGGATTAAAATCTTAATTAGACCTAAAATCTTATAATATGCCTTTTAAAATTTGGCCTTCTAATGCATGTTATTCATTTTTTGAGCAGGCAGACCTTAGTAAACCAGAGACAATACCTGCAACATTGGTTGGTATCCATACGATTATCGATTGTGCCACCGGCCGTCCAGAAGAGCCCATCAAAACGGTACGGTTGAACGATTTGATGGTTAAAATTTGCTCAAAACTTGAGATTATCTAATTTTCATGTGTTCTATTTAGGTAGATTGGGAAGGAAAAGTTGCTCTTATACAATGTGCAAAAGCAATGGGGATTCAGAAATATGTTTTCTTTTCTATTCATAATTGTGATAAGCATCCTGAAGTTCCACTAATGGAGATCAAATATTGTACCGAAAAGTTCCTTCAGGATTCCGGCTTACCCCACATCACGATCCGGCTATGCGGTTTCATGCAAGTAAATGTCATCTATAACTCAATCTTTGCAGATATGTATACGTACATATGTGTGTGTATATGTGTATGATGTATATATGTATGTGTGTGTGTGTAAAGTTCCTTCAGGATTTCGGCTTACCCCACATCACAATCCGGTATGCGGTTTCATGCAAGTAAATGTCATCTATAACTCAATCTTTGCAGATATGTATACGTACATATGGATTTGTGTGCAATGTATGTATGTCTGTGTGTGAGTGCGTGCGCGCGCGCGTGTGTGTATGTATGTATTAATTAAAGTGAACATGAATAGAAACATGATTTCTTGGAAGAACCAGTATGTCAGTATGATGGAATTACTGTATGTGTTTGAATCACGTTTCCTTTTGTATATAAGCTGTATTGTTGTGAATGGTTGTTGCCAATTTGTTAGGGGCTTATTGGCCAATATGCAGTACCTATATTGGAAGAGAAGTCCGTGTGGGGGACAGATGCTCCGACAAGAATCGCTTACATGGACACACAGGTTGGTTTAGACATGCATAACTTGTTTTGTGGATCGGTTTCTTGTATGTATGGCATGGGATTTCGGTGTTTTATTTGGTTTTCTTTTGGTTTTAGGATATTGCTAGGTTGACATTTATAGCTTTGCGGAACGAGAAGGTTAATGGAAAGCTTCTCACGTTTGCCGGTCCTCGTGCTTGGACAACTCAAGAGGTATATGAGAATCTTTATTGTTGCTGCTCTTTTGCACTGTGACTATTTCTGGTGAACAATTTTGAAGATAGTGTAATGTTTTAGCTTTCGTATCATCGGTATCTTTAAGATCTTTTGGACTTGTTACGTTAACATATATTGTATCATCAATGTCTCGGGATCTTTCGTGCTCCATGATTATTTCCGGTGATTGGTTTCAATTTTCAAAGATAGTGCTGTGAGATCTTTTGAACTTGTTAGGTAAACATATTGCCATTCCTATAGGAAATCAAGATTGAGTGTTTCTGAGTGCTCTGATAATCGAACTCTCGGACAAAATCCGTTTATATTATTTTGTATTAAATTTTCTTAAGGTGATAGCATTATGCGAGAGACTTGCGGGGCAAGATGCAAACGTTACCACAGTTCCAGTTACCGTCTTAAGATTTACACGCCAGTTGACTCGGTTTTTCGAGTGGACAAATGATGTTGCTGATAGATTGGCATTCTCAGAGGTAGAATGAATGGTCACTCATCATCTTGCTTTAGATCCTTTTAAGGGGTGTACTAATGTCGTGTGTGCATTACAGGTTCTTACAAGCGATACAGTTTTCTCGGCTCCGATGACAGAGACTTACGAACTTCTCGGTGTCGATGCGAAAGATATAGTGTCACTGGAAAAGTATCTTCAAGATTACTTCACAAACATTTTGAAGAAACTGAAAGACATCAAAGCTCAATCAAAGCAAACCGACATCATATTTTGAAAGCAAAAGAAAACTACTTGTAATTATAGTGTAACTTGTGTTTACAAAATTTAGACAGCCCTTTTCTTTTAATCCCTAAGAGGTTCGATTATACCCAAATTAAAATGGTCAATTGGCCAGATCGGTTTTGAATCCGTGTTAATAGTTTTAAGTTCGACTTACTTTATGTTTGGGTAATTTGGGTTTCATTCATTCGGGTTTGTTAGTTATGTTATTAGGGTTTAAATTTAAGTTATTTAGATTATTGAGTAAACTATAAAAATAATCACTTTTATTTGTTTCAGATTATATTTTAGTCATTTATGTTTTAAACGTTATATTTTAGTCACTTACGTTGTCGTTTTGTTACGAACTTGTCACTCTACCGATAAGCTCAATTACCTCTCTAACAGCGGTCTTATATGACAGTCCAAATGGGTTTAAAATGTCAACTTAAATGTCCTATATGGCAGTCTAAATTAAATTTATTTAATTAAAAATTTATTTTTATTCATGAATATTCAAGTTAGTATTTAAAATCTATTTGGACTGTCACGTAGGGTTGTTGTTAGGGAGGTAACGAAGTTGAATGGTAGGGTGGTTATTTCGTAACAAAATGATAATATAATTGACTAAAATATCATTTGAGACAATCAAAAATAATTATTTTATAGTTTACCCTAAATTATTTGCTTGTGTTATGTCGAATTTTGATTATTATAAACTTGAATCATTTTCAATTTCGAGTTGTGGGATAAGTAATGTTAATTATAAAACATATTTAAAATGAGCCTAAAATGGACTAATTTGAATGGGCTTTTTCCAAATGGAACAAGTGTAAATCTAGTTAAGAACTCCAAATAATGAAACTGGAAGATTCCAAAGTTCTGAATGCCAAATTTTTTAGATCTGAAATTTCATAACTTCTCAAAATAATATGAATAGTTAAACATAGAAAAAAATTGAATATATTAATACACAAATTCGATAATTATTTAGTATTCTGATGATGTATCAAATATGAATTCTTATTGAATTTATTTATTTTATTTACACTTAGGCTCATTTGGTGGTGAAGTCAAGACGGCTTGTTGGAGCTCCGATCTCCCTTAAAATAGAAAATCTTTCATTTAAATCCTTTTATAATTTATAAAATTTTAAATTATAAAAATTAATTTAATCTTTTAAAATTATAAAATCATATTTTTACTATTATAAAAATATATAATTTAATTTTAATTCTTCTAAACCAATTTTTGACTTCGCTCCTGTATCATTATTATTCTTTATTTAAAAAAAGAAATTGGATTCTGAGGTGCTTTCAACTCAACTTTGCCCACATTCCTGTAAGGCCATGAATATGATGAAAATCTCTCACTAGTCTTCTTTTTGGCTTTTGAAACAAATTGGTGGTAGGACAGACAGTGTATGTATATTCTCATTTTCATTCCTCACATCAGTCATGCCTTATTTTCACTAATTTAATAAAAAATAATTCAGATCGAATATTAAATACAAATATTTGTTGAATACGAGTATATTTATTGTTTTTAACAAAATTCTAGTATGTCAATTTATTAATTAGCTGGTGACTAAAAATTAGGACCATTTTATAATTTTTCATAATTAAATAATAAAAAAATTATTAATAGTTAAGTGGCTATTAACATAATTTATCCAATAAATTTACTTAAAAATTCAATAAATCTAGTTTGAATGGTAAGGTGAAGTGAAGGGGGAGGTTTTAACAGAGAAAGTGAAAGTGATTGTTGTGACTGTGACTCACTTTTCTATGTGCACATACATACATAGCTTCTTTTGTATTATATATAGTTTTTACTTAAAAAAGGGTACTGTGCTTAGTATTACTTTTTTTAGTCACATGCTTTGCCTTTGCCCTCACTTCCATCCAAGTTTTCAAAATCTTATTGGAAATCAAACCTATTTGGTTTTTTCAATTAATTTATATTATTATTTAATTAAATAAATTATTAAAAATAAAAAAATATTTTATTAAGTTAATAATCGATTCAATCAATTTTTTAGTTTAAATTAACTATTCAGATGAATACACCAATCGATTATTTGTCCGGCCGATCGATCCAATTCAAATTATCATGCTATCTACTTTATTTTGATACAATGTTTCATAATTATATGTTAAAAATAATTTTTAAAAATAAAATTACAATTAAGACTGATAATTGAAATATATTCGAACCTAAACCGGAATATATTTAAACTGAATCTACAATCGGTGAAACTTTAAACAAATAGTATTTATATGTAGTAAAATTCAAACTTCAACCCTCAAAATTGTATAATCTCGGGATATAAAAAATAAAATAAAATATATTAGAGTTGTGTGACCCGAATCTCGTTTGATTCGACCTGAAAAGTTCAAGGTGTAACTTACTTGTTAAAAAAAATAAAATAGATAGGTAAAATAAGGGATTTGTGGTAGGCTATGGTCTCGGGCCGTACGAACTATGCTACTCAAATTGAATCTGTATAGGATTATACTTTTTCTATTAGATATGATGATAATAGAGTTGTTTAACTCTTAAAATGTGTGTAGTCGAAAACCCCTTGTATTGTTGTTTTCAACATTAGTAAATTTCTCTTTACTTTACGATTATAATATACTTTACATCATTACTTTTTTGTACTTACAATGGCTCATTATTAATACATTAATATTTACTGTAAATTATTCCATTTAATTCCCATGATTGTCTTCAATGATTGTTCTACATCAAAATTTACTTACCATTCTATGATTTTCTCAATGTGGGGACCAAACAATTGAATCCCAAATAAATTCCTTTTCCAATTTTTTTTTTACTCTGCCATCTGTTATCATACATGTCAGAAAGATGATTGGCTAATTGTTTATTGCTTTTTGAATACATTAAGTTCTTGGGAATTTGTTCTATTAGAGGTCGAGTTATGGGGTATTTTTGAGGGTTTGTTTCTTCTATTAAAGTAGAGATTTAGTAAAGTGTTGATAAGTACAGATAATATTTTAAGAAATTTGAACTCTGCTTTGATTAGACGAATTCATCAACTGTTGGAAAAGATAATATATTAGCGTATCCTATATATGCCCAAAGAAGAAAATAAAATTGCGAGTTTCCTAGCAAAAATGGATCATAGTAATGAAGCCATCTTACTTCTATTTGAACAAACTCCTTTAGGTGTTTCGGTTTAAGACTTTGTAAACTCTTTGTTTTGTTTTATTTCCACTAAAAAAAGAGATTATATTAAATATATTCATGAGTTGTTCGAGACCCAACATTCGCAATTATATGCATGGGTCTCGCAGTTCCGTCATATGCGACTACCATATTCAAGATTTTACCCGGTTAATCTAATTTGTTAATTTTTGTCTAGATAATACCAGTTCTTGGTCTAGTCGTATTGTAATGATTTGATTCTACTTTGTGATTCTTCGAACAGTCTATCTTGTAATAGATACTTGTAATTATTTATACGTATATTTGTTATACTTGTAATACTTAAAAAAATCGATATGTTTGATCTTATTAAATTAGATTCAAATAACGAATTTTTCATTTTAACCAATTTGACTCAAATAAGAGCAATAAAACGATATTCATGAATAAACCAAACAATAACAGGAAAATATTTTTTTTTAATTTTTAAAATTGGCAATGGGCAACTCCTACTTTATTTTATTTTTTGCTGCCAATGTGGTCCATTCTTGTTAATGGGACACATCAATGCCACCACCTATGACCTTAAAAGTTGATAACTACTTAACTTAAAATGTGAAAAACAATGTTGCTTGTCACATTTTATTTTATTTTCATAATGAGGATTGAGATCCCCAAAAGATACACAAACTTTAACAAATAAATTTAATGTATTGATTGATATTATAATATTTTAGTATTTTTATGAGTAAATTTGAATTAAATTATTTAATTCAATGTTTATAATATTTTATTATTTAATTGTAACTCGAAATGATTTAAAGCACAAAATTTATTAAAAAATTTTAAGGAATTAAAATGTTTATATAAACTTGATTAAATTTAAAATACAATCTTATCAAAATTATTAATCAGGAGTAATATTTGATATATATATATATTAGTGGTGAAATTTTTTAACTCTACAAGCAGACTTAAAAAATTGCCAAGTGATTTTAATTAATATTTTAAAAAATAAAAAACTAAATAAATAGAACACATAGCGGTTTCTTAAACCCGCTTGTGGAGTTAAAAATCTTTACCACCGGTATATTAAATAATAATCCCACTAATAATTCTTTATCAAACTTTTAATTTTCAAAGATTAATTTCATTATAGGTTCATAATATCTGTTCTTTTTTATATAATGCCTAGAACTATTTTAACCCCTCCCGAATCCTTAAATAGGAGAATAATGTGCAGCACACTTGAACCTACATCCTCTTGCATTGATAATAATATCGATAAACTTATAATTAATTTGTGGTGCGTGGTTGTACCCAAATTTTGTTTTGCATGCCATGTGCTACCTTTCTAATTTTTTATTATTTTATACAAAAATATTTTAATCCCATCACTATTTTAAATACAAACTCATATGTTGCCAATTAAGGCTAATAATATTTCATTAATTGTTTGTGATTCCCATAATTTAGTTAAAATTTAATTCGAATTTAAATTTTAAAATTCAAACATTAAAAGCGTACTAGAAGTTGAATTGTATTTTGCTCACTATACTAAAAATATGAGCAAATTAATTTCTATACATTAAATTAAAGAGCAAATTGGTCCTCCTATTAAAAATTAGTCATGTACATCAACATGAGGTATACGTAACACGCCATGTGTTATTGTCTGATTATTTTATTAGTCACATCAATTTTTAATAGTATAAAAAGATGACATTTTTAATGAAAATAATAATTTTATTCTTAAATATTACTTAGAAAAATTAATTTATCCAATTTTTTGAAGTAAAATGAGTAAAATGCCTCTGCTACTTTTACCAAATTTCTACTAAATGAATATATAATTTAATCTTTAAACAAATCCATCAATCCCATATTCTCTCGTTTTCCTTGTCAATGGTCGTTGATCCGGAATTCAAAATTATGAATCCCATGAGTGCTCACGTGGGGAGGATCCAATGGTTAATATAAATAAAAATAGGAAAAAAATAAGTGTAATTAAAATAATTTTTAATAATCTTCGAAAATTTTATGATTTTCTTATTATTTTCACGTAATATTCATGAAAAAGTTACGTCATTTTAATTAATAGATTTAATAGTTACTATATAAATTAGGATTAAAATTTTCAATATTTAAAAAAAAATCATAAGAACTAAAATGAGTAAATAATACAAGAATTAATAACGGAATTTGATTAGCTGCAATTTAAATTTTTTTATGGGTTCGAAATTATATCTGTTTTTTTATACAATATTTAAAATTACCCATAGCCCTAATACTTCAGCGCACTCGAATCTACGTCTTTCTGTACTGACAACAATATCGATACTAATCGAATTAGGACTCAATCAACAGTTGCAATTTAATTTTAAAATTTATGAATAATGTTAAGGTTTATTTTAAATAAATAATAAAAAATTGAATTGTGAGTTATGGTTTAATTGATGGACATGTTACTTTTAAATCACATTGTTACAGTTAAGTAAGTATAAAGGGCATGTGCAAAGCATTATTAGTGTGGATGTGATTGTCAAATCCAAAATCTTGACAAGGTTTGTTTAGTCAGAAAATTTTATTATTAAATTAAAAAGTAGGTCCTTTCATTTTCATATTAATATAATAAGATTTTGGGTTATTTATAGTAAGCTTATCAAAAGTGCCCAATTGAGAATCTAACTTTATAAAATAAACCAAATGTTTCCTTCATGGGATGGTTGCTTTCACCTTCACCACAAAGGAATAACTCAATTTAAATCATTTACAAAAGGGTAAATTCTACTATTAGTCTCTGTAATTTTTCGATATTTGGAATTTAGTCATTCTTTGTTTTTTTTTTTGGGTTAAATTTAGATTTATTACAACATTTTTTAATTATATTGTTACCAATTGAGTGTTTTTTTTTTTGTTTTATTTCAAAGTTAATTTCGAGTTTAAATCATTTTGGATTTGGGTTAATTTTTCAGTTCATGTTATTTTTAATTTGAGTTGTTTCGGGTTAAATTCATTTCGAGTTGTGATTATTTTGGATTCTAATAACGAGTTTGAAACTCATGTCATTATGGGTTAAGATCCTTTTAGGTTCTAGTTATTTGGAGTTCGAATCATTTAGTTGTGTTCAGTTCTTTGGAGTTTTTATTGTTCCGAGTTTAAGTCTATTTCGAACTCGATTAGACAAGTTTATGATAGTAATAAGTAAAAAGTGATATAATAACAACATGATGACAATGACCGAGAATATCAATAGAGTGAGACGAGACAATTTTCTTCGCTCAAATTTCAATATTTTAAATCTTAAACCCATTAAACCTCGATTTTATTTAAAAATTTCACCCCCAAACTTGACTATGAAGTAGTTGTTTTCACCAACTCTAAAATGTCTAATAATATTTTAGTATAATATATTAATTTTTAAAAAATAATTAAAAATAATTAAAATTACCACCCCTAATAACGTGTAAAATTTCAAGGCGGAAGCGGGAAATTGTCAAAACACAAAACTTTCTTTCAACCCAAACAAGAATTTTCCCACTCATTATCCAGAAATAGAAAAAGAATAAAAAAAAAAAATTTCATACCTTTTTAACCATATGACGTAACTTTCGTTCTCCAATACCAATAACTATGCTATTAATTAAATAGTAAATGCTTGATTTGATTTAATAACGGTCCAGCAATGTACACACACACACACCGACGCACACAAAGCAGGCACAGTTCGAGAAAAGAGTTGTTTTTCCATCTCTTTGTTTTGTCTTTTTTCTACTTTCTGTTCATGTTTACAACCCGACGATACACTCCTCGCTGTCACACACACAAAAAGATTCTCTCTTTCTTTTTCCTTTTCTTTCTCATCATTAACTGAAATTTTCCCCAGAAACAATCACTATTATCATGTTTTTCTGTTTCCTTCATTTGAATTAGATACTAAGCTTTGTTGGGTCGTTTTTTTCTTTTCTTTTGGAGTTATGGGATGTTCTAGTTCCAAGTTAGATGATTTACCAGCAGTTTCTCTTTGTAGAGAAAGATGTAGTTTTCTAGATGAAGCGATTCAACAAAGATTTGCTTTAGCTGAAGCTCATGTTGCTTATATTGCTTCTTTGAAGTTGTTTGGTCAGTCTTTGAATAGTTTTGTTGAGTATGATCCTGAAGCCTCTTTAGAGGCGCCGCCGCCGCCTTCTCCGCCGTCTGATAAAGGTAAAGCGGTGGATCAGGTTGAAGGTGGGTCGAATTCACCGAAAAAGAATGTTGTTTCTCACCGCCATTCTCATTCAAATTCTGGGTCTCATCTACAGTTCCATTCCGATTCAGATGAGGATGATTCCGGTGCGTCTTTGCATCATTCGGGTCATTCTTCACCTTTACACGACGGCGGCGGCGGCGGTCATATAGAGTATATTCACCAAAATTATCCCAATTATGGAGGTTTTGAATCTGGGTCATTTCCAAATGAGTTTATGCATATGAATTTCATGAAGAAACAGCCAATGCCGTCTATTGTTTATGAACAAAGGCCTATGAATCCAGAGACTGTTTATATGGGTGAATCTTCATCTCCTTCTTCTTATTATCCTTATTTTAATGATAATCCTAGTTCATACCTTAATCCGGGTTACCAAAATTACGGTGGTTTCAGTAATTATTCTTCTTATCCGGCGCCTGGTTTTGATTCTTCACTGCAACAACCGTCGACGGCGGCGGTGGGGGCTGTGGCGTCATCCTCCAAACCACCGCCGCCTCCACCTTCACCTCCCAGAGCTTCAGCTTGGGATTTTTTGAACCCTTTTGAGATTTATGAGAACTACAATCGTCCTTACACACCAAGTAGGGATTCAAGGGAGGTAAGGGAAGAGGAAGGGATACCTGATTTAGAAGATGAAGATTATCAACATGAAGTAGTTAAAGAAGTGCATGGAGGCGGCGGTGGCAGTGGCGGCAGCGGTGGCGGGTATTCGAAGTCTCCGGTCGAAGCCGAAGATGGGAAAGTTGCAAGTAATGAAGCCGAGGCGGAGAGGCCGAGTGATGGGATGGAAAATGAGAGAGTGGAATATGAAGTTCATGTGGTGGATAAGAAAGTTGTGGACAATGAGAGGGCCGAGGAATGTGGCAATGGATCAGGAACCGTTCCGAGGAATGCTTTCGAGGTGGCTAAAGAGATAGAGGTTCAGTTCGTGAGAGCTTCGGAGTCGGCCAATGAAATTGCCAAGCTGCTCGAAGTCGGAACACTTCATTATCAGCACAAACATGGTAATTGTGGACTAGAAAGTGTGGAATTTTAGGTAATAGTAAGTGTTAATGCTAAATCTCGGATTTTCGCTATGAAACAGGTTCGAAGATGTTGCTCCTAGTTCAGCCATCTCTAACCGATAACACCGATCCAGCTTTGCTAGACTTCGATGAAGAATTGGCTAGGAAACCGAAAAGCCTTTCCTCTACTTTGCAAAAGTTGTATCTTTGGGAAAAAAAGCTCTATAATGAAGTGAAGGTATATATATATAGATTGTATCTTGATATGCATTGCCCTGTTCTTGTTATGTGCTGCATTACCTTTTTGATGTTCATTAACTCGAAGTTTCATATGCAATCCAGGCCGAGGAGAAGATACGGGTAGCTTACGACAAGAAATCCCGTAGGTTGAAACGACTTGATGAACGGGGTGCTGAAGCTACTAAAGTTGATTCAACCCGGAATATAATCAGGAGCCTATCTACAAAGTTACGAATTGCAATTCAAGTTGTTGATAAGATATCTGTAACAATCAATAAGATCAGGGACGATGAACTATGGCCGCTGCTCAATGAACTGATTGAAGGGTAAACAGTGTTTTCATTAGCTTGTATATATATGGCACGCAGCTTACATTTGTCTCATGTCGTTTCCTTGTAATTCTTTTCACCAGGTTAAGCAGAATGTGGAAATGTATGCTCAAATGCCATCGAAATCAGTATGAGGTGATTAGAGAAGCCAAAGCTTTAGGTTCCATTGGATCGGGCAAAAAGCTCAGCGATGACCATCTTACAGCTACATTACAGCTCGAGCATGAACTTATTAATTGGGCTCTAAGATTCTCTCGTTGGATAGGTGCACAAAAGGGTTACGTCAGGGCTTTGAATAATTGGCTTTTGAAATGTCTTTACTGTGAACCAGAAGTGACCGATGATGGAATAGCTCCATTTTCACCTAGTCGGGTTGGTGCACCACCCATATTTGTAATATGTAATCAATGGTCACAAACAATGGATAGAATATCAGAACGGGAAGTGGTTAATTCGATGCGGATTTTTGCTATGAGTCTGTTCCAACTTTGGGAACACGATAAAACAGAAATGCATCGGAGAATGATGACTAATAAGGATTTAGAGAGACGGGGTATGAATTTGGATAGAGAGCTTCAAAAGTTACAAAAAGAGATCCAAGCATTGGATAAACAAATCGTTTTGGTCTCTGGAGATGGAAATAGTTTGTCAGTTTCCGGACATGTCGTGTATCAGAGCGAGACTAGTAGTGGTAATTTGCAGGGGAGCTTACAACGTATTTTTGAGGCAATGGAAAAGTTTAGTTCGGAGTCTTCAAAAGCTTATGAGGAGCTTTTGCAACGTGTTGAAGAAAGAGCCGGTCAAGAACGTGAAAGAGTTTCATAGAGCAGTAAAATTAAATAAACTACGAGAAACGAAGCTAAGTGGTTGGTTAGACTGGTACAGTAACGCAAAATTAAGCTCGGGTGATGAGGGAAATAAGAAGGGAGCAAACCATGGGGTCGTTAATGTTGCTCGGTGATGTGGATAGCAAAGCCTTCCAAAACCATCAAAGCTTGGCAAGAGCTCGAGAAGTAAGAACAATTCATGGTGTCGCAAAATCTCATTCAAAATCGCAACTCATTGCATTCTTTTCGACTCAACAGATCGTGCACCGTCTTCCATCGAAAGAAATTCGGGCATGAACCATTGGAGTAAGCTTCTCCTCCACAATTTTTGCATGATTAAAGAGTTCTTTTTTTATAAATATAGGGTCGTTTTTCTTGAGCGTTTTAAGAGTGAATGCAAGTTAAGAATGCTCATACACGGTCAAATGTTGTACTATTTATCTTTTTTTCATATTAAATTGAATTATGTCCATTGTTGTGCCCTGCAAATTGCAAGCAACTTCAATAACATATGGTGTTTATAACAAAAGCCAAAATGAATTCTGTACATTGTAACTTTATAGCGTGTGTAATTCACTCTCAGCATATAGGTTTATATAGATAAAAACACTGACAGTATATTATATATGAGGCTGTATCCAAGCTGCTGATTACTAGAGTTATAAATCATTGGTTCATTTCCTATAATTCTCTCTGCACCTTTAGCATCATTTAGTAGGTAAGAATCTGAAATCTGCCAGAGCCATTATATACACAAATACACACAAATATATGCGTGCGCGTGTGTGTGTGTCCTGGCCACCATGGAGCAATGCGGGAAGCAAGCCGTTTGTGCTTTGTGTCAAGGAGGCTTATGTTGTAGCAAATGGGGTTGGTGTGGCTCCTAACGATTACTGCCTCAAGGAAAAATGCCAAAGTAATTGCACCAGAGATGACATTGGCAGTGGTGGCGCTGGTGGAGAAGCTGGTGGTGCACTTGTAGAAAACGATCCTAGCTGCTATGCTGTTAACTTCTACACCTATGATGGTTTCTTAGCAGCCACTTTGCGGCAACCGGTGATGATGAGGCTCGGGAAAGGAAAGTTGCTGCTTTCTTAGGTCAAACTTCCCACAACTGGTAATTTTGTCTAGATTTTTCTAAATACAGAAATAAAAAATTTAGAGTATCATTTTTAACAAGTATTTTGATGATTTCTGTAGGAGGATGGGACACCACACTCGGTGATTGGATATTGCTATAACGAGGAAATAGGTTGCCCTGCAGGTTATTGCAACGAAGACCCTAATTACCCGAGGTCCCAGTTCAACTTTCATGGTAACTTCATCACTTTTCTATGGTAATAAAAGAAACTTGGTTTTTTATTGACATTGCTTAGGGAATTTCATTTGATATCCATAGGAATTATATAACTATGGCCAGTTTGGCGAATCCATAGGACGAAAGGACAAGCTTTTACGACACCTTGACCTGCTAAAAACGAATGTTACCATGTCCTTTGAATCTGCTCTCTGGTTCTAGATGACAACTGCTATCATCGAAGCCTTCTTGCCACGATGTGATTGTCGGAATTTGGCAAGGTGACGGAGAAGGTGAACTTCAGGGGTATGGTGTGATCACGAATATTAACAATGGTGGCTTGGAATGCGGTCGGTGGTCCGGACAATAGGGTAGAGGATGGCATTGGGTTCTATAATTATGCATAATATTGTTATAATATTCTATGACATCAATTATGCATACTATTATAAGATAATTGTTGAGAGGGCTGATTCTTTCAAGAGAAAATGAGAAATTTTCAAAATGTCAGTGGAAGGAATTTTGTTTCTCGTACAGTGTGCCTTAAGAGATTGCTTGAAGATGCCTAATCTCATAATTAGGAACACGTCAATTGGTGATATAATTTGCAAGACTCGTGAGAGAGGTGTCAGTGTGGGGTATAACATTAATTAAGAAAATCACCTAACCTACGTATACCTTTTAGTTTTGCTATAGTTTACACATCTTGGAGGGGTCGCTTTATAAGCCTCTCCTCGACTAGAGAGGCAATTGTTATCGTACCTTGTCTTAATAACCTTGCTAGCTTTGGTTTTAGGATATGGTCAATTTACCAAACAAACATTTTCAAAAAAAAATTTGCACGTTATAAAAGTATGTATTTTTATGAGAGTTAAAATGCAATTTCACTATTGTACTAACTTATATCTTTATAATTTCCTAAAAGATTAAATTAAAGTTTTACCATTTTTGAAGGATCAAAGTATAATTTGACAATCTATTAACTTATAATTTTATAAATTTTAGAAAGTCAAAAGTGTTATTTTTCATTTTAGGGGAGCCTTGCCTTGTCTTGCCTTTGCTAGCCTCTCGGTGTTGTCCCCATTGATAAGACAATGGAGCGATAAAGTATAGTTTGATTGAGGTATAAATTTATCATTTGATGAACATGATTAATTGGACGTTTACGAGGGCTTGACCAAAATAGTACAGTTGCAATTTTATGCTTTTAGCCCCTCCTCAACTTTAATAATTCAATTTAATTCATTTAGCCTCTTTAATAAATCAAATATTCTTTTTTTTAGCCCATTAATAACTCAATTTAAGCTACCTTAACACAATATTTTTAGCTTTCACCATCTAGAATTTTTTAATTTTATCTCATATTCTCCCTAAAAAAAAATTAAAAAAAGAGAGAGGTTAAAATATATTATATATGGTCCCAAGAAGCTTAATTGTTTCCAGCTACATCCCAAATTTATTAACCAATGATATTTCTTCTTGTTAACTATTTCTGATCGTGGCAGAAGAAAGGTGAAATTGGATAAAATTATCCGTCTTTGTATTTAAAATTAGATTGTATTTGTAATCTTTACTTAAAATATGAGTAAATTAATCTCTATATGCGAAATCAAAGAACAAATTAATATTTTCTATTTAAATTTTCATCACTGTTAAAAACGAATGTGGTTGATGGAATAATTGGACAGTTACACATGACGTGTCATGTGTACCTCATACGAATATAAATGGACCAATTTTTAACCGTAGAAATGAATGATTTTTTTTTTTAAAAAGGGACTAATTTGCTCTTTGACTTAATGATTTTTAACTATAGAAATGAATGTTTATAGTGAGACATAGTTGTGGAACGTAGTTAGGGTTGGGGAGTTTTGGCCCTCCAAAATTTTAAACATTTATCATTATCCCCAAAATTTTGAAAATTTAAATTAAATCGTTTAAAATCTTTAAAAATTCTTATTAAGCCCCTCTAAATTGTTTTTAACCATCTTTAACTTCTATTGTTTTTAATGAAATACATGTGTTTAAATTGATTTAATTGGATTGAAAGATTTGGATTTAATATATAAATTTTAAGAAGTTATAAATACAATTTTAAGTACATTTAGAATTGTAATTACGAATAATATATTCAAATAATTATAGTCAGAATCAACCATCACAAAGTACAATCGAAATGATACTCATAATATATGTGAACAAGATTCACAAATGATGAGACTTAAATAAAAATAAAATCTAAAGAGAATTCACACGATTTACATGATGTGGGACTTGAACTTAAGATTAGGGGCAAAGCCAGAAGAGGCAGGTAGGGGCTCTACCCTCAAAAAAAGAAAAATTGCCCCTTTAGACCCTTCAGTATTTGTAAAGTTTTAAGTTAATTTAATACTAAAATTATATTTCGGCCCCTCCTGAAGTTTAAAATTAAAATATGCCCTCTCCAACAACAAAAAGTTTCGTTTAATCCCTTGAAAATTGTATTTACATTAATACAATGATGAAATTATATTTTTAACTCTTTAAAAAATTTATAATTTAAATTTGGCCCTTCCAAAAAGCATTTTGGCTTTGCCCTTGCTTAAGATCTAAAAATTCTCAAAATTTCAACCTTACTATTAAGTCGAGGTGTATTTATACTCAAATTTGATATTTAGAAATGCTAATCAAGATTGATTGAACTTGATTGAATTTATTAAGAAAAATATCGTCTTTCTTGACCCCTTTTTTTGTTATTTTCCTTATAGCGATATATATTTATCAAACTTTAAGTTAAAAGAAAGACTAAACAATTATTATTAGGGTTAAATTCAGTTCGGTTCGATTAATTTTTTTAGAATTTTTAAATCTTTCATGATAATTCAGTTTGATTTATTTCTCGATTTTTTTTTACTAAATTTAGTTTTGGTTATTCTTTTTAACTTTATTTTAACTTTATGACTTTGAGATATTACATTGAATTTTAATTTAGTATGTGCTGTTTTTGTTTTTTTTAAAGGATAGTGAAAGGATTTGTTATTTTTTTTATACTAAAATTATGGATCACACAAGTAGGTTTCTAACAATGGTTCCTATTAATAGAATTTATGTCCAAAAAGCTAAAATAATTAAATAGCTTAAAATGATTGAATGAGTTTGAGTTTTAGGAATGAAAAGTAATGTTGAGAGAGCTTTATTTATTTTTTAGAGATCTGACTCGATTCAACTCTAAATTACAAATACATATCCAAAGACCTTAATGCCGCACACAAAAATGGCAAATTATCATTTTAGTCTCTTTAAATTTCTTTTAGGGGGCCCGGCTCCTTCGTGAGAAGTCTTCAAAGTGTCGTCCACCAGAAAGCTGACTCAGTCTCCCTACAACTGAAGGTATTTTTCTTCGAGGAGGGTTTTGTCTCCCTTGAGCAGCTACTCTGACGGCCTAGTTCACAGAGTCGAAAACGCATCGGCTTTACGTAGGTGTATGGCCACTCGCCAAGGTGACTTGAGTGTCTTGCCCTTGACGGAGTTTAAAACCCCTGACTTATGGCATATAGTTCACTTGTTGAGGATCAACACGTCGACTCTCGGTAGAGTACAGGAGACGAAACCCTCTTCGGTGGATACCTTTAATTGTTGGGAGATTGAGTTGGCTCCCTGACAGACAACAATTCGAAGATTTCTCCCGAAGGAGCCAATCTCCCTCAATAAATATCTAAAACTATAAGTTAATTTAATGATAAAATACACTTGGGGCCCCAAGATGATAAAATTTTAATTTAATTCCTTTAAAAGGTCTTAAATAATAAACATATATAATAATAAAATTATATTTTAATCCCTTAAAAATTATAATTTAATTTTGGACTCCTTAATTAAGTTTTTGGCTTCTTCCATGTACATACTTAAGCAATTACGAAGTGTAATCAAATAATTAAAAAGCACAAATGGAGAAAGAATTGGAATATAATTAGACAAAACCCACTTATAACAACACCGCATAATGAGACACAGATAGAAACATAGTTAGGGCAAGGGAGCCCCCAAATCTTTTTTTTGGAAATCTATGATTAAACCCCCCAAAAATTTTAAAAATTTGAAATAAATACCCAAAATCTCGAGAAATTTTTATTAAGCTACTCAAAATTTTTGAAAATTTAATTAGGCAAAATTCATACCTGCTGAAATCGAAGCGTATGCATAATATTTACACATAATAAAATTTTAATTAGATTTTGGTACTCAAGCATTCGTTTGTTTTTTCTTTTACGATGTTTTGGAGCAATGGTCCCTGCAACAAAATTCATGGAAATGATTTAATAGCGAGAGTATTTATGGAACAATGGTCCCTGCAAAAAATTCATGAAAATGATTTAATAACGAGAGTATTTATGGAACAAAATGATAACAAGTTTGATAGTAATATTTGTGGTTTGAATTTTATGAATAAAAAGCAACACTGCAACAGTTTTGTTGTATTTCAACAGGATAATTATAAAAAAAAAATTGAGAGATTTTATATCAAGAAAAGGGTTAAATTATTTTTTGAGTCTGAATTTGGTAACTCTTTTAATTTTGGGACTTGAACTATTTTATTTGTCCAAGTTAGGCCGTATTCTTGGTTGAACCCTTTTTTATTAGTTTGATATTGAACTTTGTAATTGTTTTTATATTGAGGCTTAATCTTGCTTTTGTCTAAGTTAGTCCTCAATATTTTCTTAAAAACTCTAAAGTTTAGGCCCCAATGTATAAACAATTGTCAAGTTCAAGTTTAATGATTAACTTGGATAAAAAAAAAGTTTAACCCTTAATAGCCTAGTTCAAACCTCAACGTGAGAATCTAACTTTGACAAAAAAAAAATTCAAGCATTAAAATAAAAATTATTGTCGAGTTGAAGCCCAAATAGTAATTTACCACTAAAATAATTATTGAATTGCGGCCCACGTGTCAAATGTTTCCAACAAATAGTAATTTAGCACTAAAATAATTATTGAATAGCCGCCCACATGTCAAATGTGTCCAACTTTTTTGTAATAATTGGTCCTTTGGTAGATGAGAATCTGAGAACTGCCAGCGCCACGTTTCGATATTTCTTAAATATATGACAATAACATATTCGTGTCTCTGTTATACTAAAAAATAAATATTTATATTTTTATATTTCAATTTCACATTCAACGGTTGAATTATTTTTACATAAGTGATATAAATTTGACATGCAATAGATCATGGAATACGGAGATTGTGTCATTAAAATATTAATCATATAAATAATTACGAAAACGTGTAAACTTACTTTAGTTTACATCGTGTAAGTGGATTTGGATTACTCCCCATATTAGTAAAACAAGAATAACAATGAATAGTGCTTATTTAGATATTTGGGTATTTCTAACTTTATGATTTCAGATATCGTAGGTTTGAATAATATTTGGATTTAAACTATTTTAAGTATTATTTGTTGTGGATTAAGAACGAAAGTAGATATAAATCATCCGATATTCATTACCTAAATATGCAAATCAAATATTTAAATTTAAAATTTATTGGGTTAACATGTTATTTTGTATCTAAGTTTAGTTTTAATATTTAACTTGGTATTTAGCTTCTTCTTCTTCTTTTTTTGTCCGAATCAAGTATTTATATATTTTTTATTAGAGCATATATGTCAAATATTCACAAGGTCACATGATGTTGTTTTACCTGTAGATCAAATTGGACATTGAAGTCAGACTTAGGCACCAAATCAGAATAAAAAAACTCAAATACCAATTTGAACATCAAAATTGAATTTAGATATCAAATGATATATTAACCCAAATTTTTATGCATACTAAATGCATATAATTAGTGAACTCAAATATTGGACAAATAATTTAACTAAATCAGATTAATATTCAAATAGCAATACTCGAATTTAATCCTAATAATACGTATATTTGGATGTAAAATTAAATTTCCTATGTATCTTATGACAAAGAAAAAAGGTTTTGCCACTTCCAATATGGATTATAAATTTTTTTTTTATCATGAACTGTTTTCTTAAAGATATGGTAGTAGAAGATGGAGCATGGAATCTGGAGGCTTTTATGGAATGGTTATCGGAAGAGAATGTCAAAAAGATTACGAGCATTCCACCACCGCATCCTCTAGCCAACCTTGATAAATTTTTTTGGACACATACAGCAAATGGAGGCTTTTCAGTTAAAAAGTGCATATCATATGTTAAAAGTGGCTATGTGAAACGAGAGAGATAATATGTGGAAGGCCATTTGGAATTATCAAGGCCAACATCGCATTCACTTTTTCTTATGGCTTGCTTACAAGCAAAAACTGCTTACTAACGAGACAATTACACCTTATGTATCACGTAAACCACATACTAATAAAAATGAATAAGATATTTTAAATAAAAAAATAAAATACAAATTAACTCTATGATAATTTTACCCTCCGATCTTCAATAATGAACATCAATTACATTTTGGCATAAATGTTTTGTCGGTAGCTACGCTTTTGTTTGTTTGTTTAAGAATGACTAAAAGATTTGATGTTTGATACTAAAATTACAAACCACATAAAAAAGAATTTATATGCAAAAAGCCAAAGTTTATTGAATAACGAGCGAAGTATTATTAAAAAAAATAAAAAAATTGGCAGTCCACGCATGTTAGACGTGTCCAACATTTTTTGTAATAATTGATTGTCCTATGGTGGATGAGAATCCAAAACCAGCCAGCGCCACGTTCTGATATTTATCCATCGTCAAAACAAAACTCTATATATATATAACCCTATCCTCTCGCATTTCATCACAAATCTACGTACATTTGCAATAATGAGATTACATACGTTGTTATTTTCTTCATTGTTTTTATCCTATGCGGTGGTTCTAGCCACAGCTGTGCAATGTGGCGTGGAAGCCGGTGGTGCTTTATGTCCTGGTGGCATATGTTGTAGCAGATGGGGCTACTGTGGCACCACTGACATCTACTGCCTCGTCGAAAATGGTTGTCAACTTAATTGCACTGATGGTGACTCTGGTGGTGGTGGCGGTGGCGGCGGAGGAGGCGGAGGCAGCGGCGGTGACGGTGGTGCACTTGGTGACATTATATCGAGTGAAATGTTCGAAGAGATGCTGCCATATAGGAACGATCCTCGTTGCCCAGCCGCTAACTTCTACACCTACGATGCTTTCATAGCTGCCGCAAAGTTGTATCCGGACTTTGCGGCGACTGGGGATAACGACACTCGGAAAAGGGAAGTTGCTGCTTTCTTAGGCCAAACTTCCCACGAAACTAACGGTAATTAATTTGTCTTATAGCTTTTCCGAAGTACAGAAATATAGACATTCGTGTATCATATATATATATATATATATATTTAACGAGTAAAATGATGATCTGCGTAGGTGGATGGGATGGTGCACCCGGTGGTCGATATGCATGGGGATATTGCTTCAATGAGGAAGTAGGTTGCCCTCCTGGTTATTGCGATAATAACCCAAATTATCCATGTTATCCTGGTGTAAACTATTGTGGCCGCGGTCCCATTCAACTTTCTTGGTAAATTCATACTGCCATCTTTCTACTTTTAAGATATCACATTAGTTTAAAATATGTTAGGGAATAAAATAGGTTTTGATTAATCATTTATAAATATAAATAGATTTGAACAAAATTTTAAAATTAAATTTGACTTAAATAAATATAAAATATATTAATATTAAGCTTAAATTTCGCCATGAACACCTCTTACATGTTGTAGGGTTGTTTTACCATCTATTGTCATTAGACAAAAACTTATTTTGTTGACACTGCGATAAAATGAAAATGGAATTTGATATGGCAGGAACTATAACTATGGCCAATTTGGAGAATCCATAGGACAGAAGGAGGAGCTTTTACAACGCCCTGAGGTGCTGAAAACCAATGTTACAATGTCCTTCATGTCTGCTCTCTGGTTCTGGATGACTGCACAACCCCCGAAGCCATCGTGCCACAGTGTGATCACCGGAGAGTGGACACCTTCCGCTGGCGACATAGCCGCTGGTCGGCTTCCAGGGTACGGTGTGACCACAAATATTATCAATGGCGGCTTGGAATGTGGTCATGGTCCAGACGATAGGGTAAAGCATCGAATTAATTACTATGAAAGGTACTGTGACATGCTTGGAGTTAGCTATGGCCCCAACCTTGATTGCTACAATCAGAGGCCTTTCAACTGGGGTCTCTTATTGGAGTCTATATATATGGCTTACGGTACTGTCTGAAAAGTAGATAAGCACTTTCTGCATTGAAATAAAAAAGACATAGAGCAGTGTTGTTCTTGATGCTATATATATATATTGGACAATGTGTTCTATGCTTAATTATGTGAAACTTGCTGTGTTTTAAATTTTATGTAAGCTTTAGCAGAAGCATAATAAAATCTATGCTTAATTTATTACATTAATTATGTTTTGCATTGAATTTACCTTTTAACTAATTCAATCGATTTCAATATTAAAACAGAGAAGATTTTCAGAGAAAAACAACATACTCGGTAACCAATTTAACAAGTTCCAAATACCTAATACAATTTTTTAATTTCTAATGTGACTTGATCAAATGGCTATAGTTTTCACATTTCTGTCTTTTAACCACACCAGTCCTCGTTTACTCACAAATGTCATGTAATAGCATGGGTTTAAATCTCACTAAAAGCAAATACTCACACTTCTTTTTATAAGTGAGGGGCTCTCTCACTTCGTGAACCTCTTGAGGTACTCTAAGTGGTTAGGAGACAAAACTAAGGGATAAATCCGAGATGGACCCCTCGGACACAACACCGACCATAGTTGAGAGATCTGTTTAAATACTTTAAAGTAGAGATGACCATGGGTTGGACTGAGTTCAGGTTAGGCCTAGCATGGTAATAACACAATTTATGCTTGCCCAAGTTTGGCCCGACTCAAAATATAGGTCTAAAATTTTGTCCAAGTCCATCAATATTTGTAAATGGCTAATCCAAACCTATTTTAGGTCCGCCCATTTACTTTTTTAAAATTTCAAAAATATATTTATATAATTTATTTAATAATTTTATTTTTTTATTTATTAAAGTTCTTTTTTAGAATTATTAAAGTTTTCTTAATATTTTTTAGTATAACGATGATTCGAACCTAGGCTAATACCGAAGAAGATGAACACCAAACAAATATTTACACAATAAAAAATTGTAAAATAGAATTTATTTTTATGTGTTATAAATTACGTAATATATAAAACATTATAAACTTAAAAAAATTTATTGGGATAGGCTCGGCCTTTGAATGTTCAAGCACGAACCTGACCCATATTTTAAATAAGCTTAATTTCTTTTATTCAACCCATTTTTAAAACCTAATATTTTTCTCTAAAGTTTCTCAAATTTCAAACGAGCCTTTAGACTTAAACAAATAACCTAACCCTTAAACAAATAATCTATATTTTATAAATATAGGGTCGTTTTTCGTCAGCGTTTTAAGAGTGAATGCAAGTTAAGAATGCTCATACACGGTCAAATGTTGTACTATTTATCTTTTTTTTCATATTAAATTGAATTATGTCCATTGTTGTGCCCTGCAAATTGCAAGCAACTTCAATAACATATGGTGTTTATAACAAAAGCCAAAATGAATTCTGTACATTGTAACTTTATAGCGTGTGTAATTCACTGTCAGTATATAGGTTTATATAGATATAAACACTGACAGTATATTATATACGAGGCTGTATACAAGCTGCTGATTACTAGAGTTATAAATCATTGGTTCATTTTCCTATAATTCTCTCTGCACCTTTAGCATCATTTAGTAGGTAAGAATCTGAAATCTGCCAGAGCCATTATATACACAAATACACACATATATATGTGTGCGCGTGTGTGTGTCCTGGCCACCGTGGAGCAATGCGGGAAGCAAGCCGGTTGTGCTTTGTGTCAAGGAGGCTTATGTTGTAGCAAATGGGGTTGGTGTGGCTCCACTGAGGATTACTGCCTCAAGGAAAAATGCCAAAGTAATTGCACCAGAGATGACATTGGCAGTGGTGGCGGTGGTGGAGAAACTGGTGGTGCACTTGTAGAAAACGATCCTAGCTGCTATGCTGTTAACTTCTACAGCTATGATGGTTTCTTAGCAGCCACTTTGCGGCAAACGGTGATGATGAGGCTCGGGAAAGGGAAGTTGCTGCTTTCTTAGGTCAAACTTCCCACAACAGGTAATTTTGTCTAGATTTTTCTAAGTACAGAAATCAAAACCTTAAGAGTATCATTTTTAACAAGTATTTTGATGATTTCTGTAGGTGGATGGGACACCACACTCGGTGATTGGATATTGCTATAACGAGGAAATAGGTTGCCCTGCAGGTTATTGCAACGAAGACCCTAATTACCCCGGTGGCCGAGGTCCCGTGCAACTTTCACGGTAACTTCATCACTTTTCTATGGTAATAAAAGAAACTTGGTTTTTTATTGACATTGCTTAGGTAATTTCATTTGATATCCATAGGAATTATATAACTATGGCCAGTTTGGCGAATCCATACGACGAAAGGACAAGCTTTTACGACACCTTGACCTGCTAAAAACGAATGTTACCATGTCCTTTGAGTCTGCTCTCTGGTTCTAGATGACAACTGCAATCAACGAAGCCTACTTGCCACGATGTGATTGTCGGAATTTGGCAAGGTGACGGAGAAGGTAAACTTCAGGGGTATGGTGTGATCACGAATATTATCAATGGTGGCTTGGAATGCGGTCATGGTGGTCCGGACAATAGGGTAGAGGATGGCATTGGGTTCTATAATTATGCATAATATTATGTCATAATATTCTATGACATCAATTATGCATACTATTATACGATAATTGTTGAGAGGGTTGATTCTTCCAAGGGAAATTGAGAAATTTTTGAAATGTCATTTGTTGAGCAGCTGATCCAACAATGGAAGGTATTTTGTTTCTCGTACAGTGTGCCTTAAGAGATTGCTTGAAGATGCCTAATCTCATAATTAGGAGCACATCAATTGGTGATATAACTTGCAAGACTCGTGAGAGAGGTATCAGTGTAGGGCATAACATTAATTAAGTAAATCACCTAACCTACGTATATCTTTTAGTTTTGCTATAGTTTACACATCGTGGAGGGGTCTCTTTATAAGCCTCTCCTCGACTAGAGAGACAATTGTTATCGTACCTTGCCATAATAACCTTGCTAGCTTTGGCTTTAGGATATGGTCAGTTTACCAAACACCAACCTTTTAAAAAAAAAAATTTGGGCGTTATAAAAGTATGTATTTTCATGAGAGTTAAAATGCAATTTCACTATTGTACTAACTTATATCTTTATAATTTTCTAAAAGATTAAATTAAAGTTTTACCATTTTTGAAGGATCAAAGTATAATTTGACAATCTATTAACTTATAATTTTATAAATTTTAGAAGGTCAAAAGTGTTATTTTTCATTTTAGGGGAGCCTTGCCTTGTCTTTGCTAGCCTCTCGGTGTTGTCCCCATTGATGAGACAATGGAGCGATAAAATATAGTTTGATTGACGTATAAATTTATCATTTGATGAACATGATTAATTGGACATTTACGAGGGCTTGACCAAAATAGTACAATTGCAGTTTTATGTTTTTGGCCCCTCGTAAACTTTAATAATTCAATTTAATCCATTTAGCCCCTTTAGTAAATCAAATATTTATTTTTTAGCCCATTAATAACTCAATTTAAGCTACTTTAACACTATTTTTAGCTTTCACCATCTAGAATTTTTTAATTTTATCTTATTCTCTCCCCAAACAAAATTTAAAAAAAGAGAGAGGATAAAATATATTATATAATATGGTCCCAAGAAGCTTAACTGTTTCCAGCTACATCCCAAATTTATTAACCAATGATATTTCTTCTTGTTAACTGTTTTTGATCATGGTAGAAGAAAGGTGAAATTAGGTAAAATTACCCGTCTTTGTATTAAAATTTAGATTGTATTTGTCCTCTTTATTTAAAATATGAGTAAATTAATTTTTTATAAACTAGATCGAAGAGCAAATTAATCTTTTCTGTTTAAATTTTCATAACTGTTAAAAACGAATATGGTTGATGGAATATTAAGACAGTTACACGTAACATGTCACGTGTACCTCATACCAATATACATGGACCAATTTTTAACCGTAGAAATAAATGATTTTTTTTTTAAAAAGGACTAATTTACTCTTTGATTGAATGATTTTTAACTGTAAAAATGAATGTTTATGGTGGGACATAATTGTGGAACCTAGTTAGGGTTGTGGAGTTTTGGCCCCTCTCCTAAATTTTAAACATTTATCATTATCCCCAAAATTTTGAAAATTTGAATTGAATCATTCAAAATCTTTAAAAATTCTTATTAAGCCCCTCTAAATTGTTTTTAACCATCTTTAAATTCTATCGTTTTTAATGAAATATATGTGTTTAAATTGATCTAATTGTATTGAAAGATTTGGATTTAATATATAAATTTTAAGAAGTTATAAATACAATTTTATGTACATTTAGAATTGTAATTACGAATAATTTAATTAAATAATTATAATCAGAATCAACCATCATAAAGTACAATCGAAATGATATATTTTAACAGGATTCACAAATTGTGAGACTTAGGCTCCGTTTGTTTAATTGAAAATGACTTCCGGAAAATAATTTCTGGAAAATGATTTATTTTTCTGGAAAAGCAAATATTTTTTGGTGTTTGGATGAATCTGTGTAAAATGTTTTCTATTATTTCGTAGATATGTTAAAAATATTTCATAAAAGTTGTTTTCAATTAAACAAACATATATTTGAGATTTTCTTATTTTTTCATTGTTTAATTGAATTTATTTTTATCTATAATTTTATATTTTACATTTTTTGTGCATATATTAAAAATATTATGTTAAATTCAAATTCATTATAACGTCATTTTTTAATTACATGACTACTAAGTAAATATTTTTTATTTTAAAATGTGACATCAACAAAATTGACAAAAAAAATTAACGATGTTAACAATTGGATTTGATTTTCAAATTTGAAAAGTAAAGGGACTAAATTTGTAAAAATAAAAGTACAAAGGCTAAATTACAAATCTGTTAAAGTGTACATAGACTTATGACATATTTTAACCTTTATACTACAAAACATTTATTATTAATAAATTTATAATTGTAATAAATATTTATTATTAAAATATTAATATTGAATATTTTCATGTGAATAATATTATTTAAAATTATTATTTTTAAAATTTATTATTAAAATAAAATTGAAATATTAAATAATTTATTAAAATAATAAATATAATTTATTATATTAATAATTTATTATATGACTAAATATAAATAATTAAATATGTATGTTTAATAATATTGAAATATATAATATTTTAAATATTTTAAAAATAAAAATAAAATTTATTATCAATATAATAATATTAAGCTTGATTTAAGTTAATTTTTATATAAAAATAAAATTATCTATAGGTTAGCTCTTTTCCAAAAAATGACTTATGCTTTTCAAAAGGGTAAGTCATTTTACAGGAAAAATGGTTTATTTTATCTTAACCTGTAAGTCATTTTCCGTTGACCAAACTATTTTCAGTGAAACAAACACAGGAAAATGCAAAAAATATTTTCTGTAAAACATTTTATACGTAAACAAACGGACCCTTAAATAAAAATAAAATCTGAAGAGAATTCATACGTGATTTACATGAGATGGGATTTGAACTTAAGATCAGAGGCAAAGCCAGAAGAGGCAGGTAGAGGCTCTACCCCCCAAAAAAAGTAAAATTGCCCCTTTAGATCCTTGAGTATTTGCAAAGTTTTAAGTTATTTAATATTAAAATTGTATTTCGGCCCCTCCTGAAATTTAAAATTAAATTATGTCCTCTCCAACAACAAAAAAAATTAGTTTAATCCCTTGAAAATTGTATTTACATTAATACAATGATGAAATTATATTTTTAGCTCTTTAAAAAAAATTATAATTTAAATTTGTCCCTTCCGAAAGATATTTTGGCTTTGCCCTTGCTTAAAATCTAAAAATTCTCAAAATTTCAACCTTACTATTAAGTCGAGGCCTATTCATATTCAAATTTAATATTTAGAAACGCTAATCAAGATTGATCGAACCTGATTGAATTTATTAAGAAAAACATCGTCTTTCTCGACCCCCTTTTTGTTATTTTCCTTTTAGCGATTTATATTTATCAAGCTTAAGTTAAAAGAAAGACTAAACAATTATTATTAAGGTTAAATTCAATTCGGTTCGATTAATTTTTTTAGAATTTTTAAATCCTTCATGATAATTCAGTTTGATTTGTTTCTCACTTTTTTATACTAAATTTAGATTTGGTTATTCTTTTTAACTTTATTTTAACTTTATGACTTTTAGATATTTCGTTGAATTTTAATTTAGCATGTGCTGTTTTTGTTTTTTTAAAGGATAACAAAAGGATTTGTTATCTTTTTGGATACTAAAATTATAGATCACACAAGTAGGTTTCTAACAATGGTTCCTTTTAATAGAATTTATGTCCAAAAAGCCAAAATAATTAAATTGCTTAAAATGATTGAACAAGGTTGAGTTTTAGGAATGAATAGGAATGTTGAGAGAGCTTTGTTCAATTCAACTTTAAATTACAAATACATATATAAGGACCTTAATCTCGTACACAAAAATGGTAAATTATCATTTTAGTCTCTTTAAATTTCTTTTAGGGGGGTTGGTTTCTTCGAGAGAAGTTTTCAAAGTGTTGTCTACCAGAAAGCTGACTCAGTCTCCCAACAACTGAAGGTATTTTCCTTCGAGGAGGGTTTTGTCTCCCTTGAGCAATTACTCTAACGACCTAGTTCACAGAGAAGATAAAACGCATCGACTTTACGTAGGTGTATGGCCACCCACCAAGGTGACGTGAGTGTCTTGCCGCTGGCGGGGTTTAAACCCCTGACTTATGGCATATAGGTCACTTGTTGGGGATCAACACTTTGGCTCTCGGTAGAGTATAGGAGACGAAACCCTCTTTGGTGGATACCTTCAATTGTTGGGAGATTGGGTTGACTTCTTGACAAACAACAATTCGAAGATTTCTCTCGAATGAACCAACCTCCCTCAATAAATATCTAAAACTATAAATTAATTTACTGATAAAAATATACTTCGGGCCACTAGATGATAAAATTTTAATTTAATTCCTTTAAAAGTTCTTAAATAATAAGTATATATAATGATAAAATTATATTTTAATCCCTTAAAAATTATAATTTAATTTTGGACTGCTTAATTAAGTTTTTGGCTTCTTCCATGTATATACTTACCCAATTACTAAGTATAATCAAATAATTAAAAAGCACAAATGGACAAAGAATTGAAATATAATTAGACAAAATCCACCTATAACAACAACACATAGTGAGATTTTGAGACGAACATAGTTAGGGCAAGGGAGCCCCCAAATATTTTTTTGGAAAACTATGATTAAACCCTCCAGAAATTTTGAAAATTTAAAATAGATACCCAAAATCTAGAGAAATTTTTATTAAGCTACTCAAAAATTTTGAAAATTTAGTTAGGCAAAATTCATACCTGCTGAAATTGAAACGTATGCATAATAATATTTACACATAATAAAATTTTAATTAGATTTTGGTACTCAAGCATTACTTTTACGATGTTTTGGAACAATGGTCCCTGCAACAAAATTCATGAAAATGATTTAATAGCGAGAGTATTTATGGAACGAAATGATAAAAAAAAGTTTGATAGTATTATTTGTGGTTTGAATTTTATAAATAAAAAGCAACACTTAACAGTTTTTTTGAATTTCAAATTTAATCGAAATACAATATAATTATAAAAAAAAATTGAGAGATTATATATCGAGAAAAGGGTTAAATTATTTTTTGAGTCTGAATTTTGTAACTCTTTTTATATTGGGACTTGAATTATTTTATTTGTCCAAATTAGGTTATATTCTTGGCTGAACTTTTTTTATTCAAGTTTGATACTGAACTTGATAATTGTTCTCATACCGAGATTTGAATTTTTTTTTGTCTAAATTTGTCATTAATATTTTCTTAAAAATTTTAAAGTTTAGGTCTTAAAATAAAAAAAATTATCAAATTCAGACCTCAATATATTGAGTCAAATTCAAGTCAAAATAGTAATTTACCACGAAAATAATTATTGAATAGCCGCCCACTTTGTAATAATTAATCCTTGGGTAGATGAGAATCTGAAAACTGCCAGCGCCACGTTTTGATACTTCTTAAATATATGACAATAACATATCACACATTTTCAATAAGAGTTAAATTGTGATTTTCGTGTCTCTGTTATACTCAAATATAAATATTTATATTTTTATATTTCAATTTCAAATTGTTAAAATAAATATTCAACCGTTGAATTATTTTTACATAAACAAATGGTTAAAAATTTTATATTTATATCAAATTTGACATGAAATAGTTTATGGAATATAACGGTTGGATCGTTAAAATATTAATCGTACAAATAATTATGAAAACGTGTACAATTATTTTAATTTTTACACCGTGTAAGCGGATTACTCCCCGTAATAGTAAAACAAGAATAACAATGAATAGTAGTGCTTATTTAGATATCTGGGTGTTTCTAACTTTATGATTTCAGATATTGTAGGTTTGAATATTATTTGGATTTCAACTATTTTATGTATTATTTGTTGTGGATATAAATCTTCGGATATTCATAACCTAAATTTGCAAATTAAATATTTAAATTTAAATTTTGTTGGGTTAACATGTTATTTTGTACCTAAGTTTAGTTTTAATGTTTAATTTGGTATTCAGTTTCTTTTTTTTTTTTTGTCCCAATCAAGTATTTATATATTTTTAACTAGAGCATATATGTCAAATATTCAGAAGGTAACATGATGTCATTTTATCTGTAAATCAAATTAGACATTGAAGTCAAATCCATGCACCAAATTAGAATAAATAAACTCAAATACCAATTTGAACATTAAAACTAAATTTAGATATCAAATGATATATTAACCCAAATTTTTATGCATACTAAATACATATAATTAATGAACTCAAATATTCGACGAATAATTTAACTAATTCGGATTAATATACAAATAGCAATACTCGAATTTAGTCCTAATAATAAGTATATTTGGATTTAAAATTAAATTTCCTATGTACCTTATGACAAAGAAAAAAGGTTTTGCCACTTCGAATATGGATTATCAAAAAAAAGTTTGATCCCGAACTATTTTCTTAAAGATATGGTAGCAGAAGATGGAGCATGGAATCTAGAGGCTTTTAAGGAATGGTTATCGAAAGAAATTGTCAAAAAGATTACGAGCATTCCATCAATGCATTCTCTAGCCAACCCTGATAAATTTATTTAGACACGTACAGCAAACGAAGGCTATTCAATTAAAAAGTACATATCATATGCTAAAAGTGGTTAGGTGGAATGAGAAAGATAATAGGTGGAAGGCCGTCTGGAATTATCAAGGCCCACATCGCATTCACTTCTTCTTATGGCTCGCTTGCAAACAAAGATTGCTTACTAACGAGATGGTTACACCATACGTACCACGTGCACCTCATAATAATAAAAATGAATAAGATATTTTAAATAAAAAATTAAAATACAAGTTAACTCTATGATAATTTTACCCTCCGATCTTCAATAAAGAACATCAATTACATTTTGGCATAAATGTTTTGTCCGTAGATATGCTTTTTTTTGTTTGTTTAAGAATAACTAAAAGATTTGATGTTTGATACAAAAATTACAAACCACATACAAAAGAATTTATATGCAAAAAGCCAAAATTTATTGAATAACGAACGAAATATTATTAAAAAATAAAAAATTGGCGGTCCACGTATGTTAGACGTGTCCAACATTTTTGTAATAATTGATTGTCCTATGTGGATGAGAATCCAAAACCAGCCAGCGCCACGTTCTGATATTTATCCATCGTCAAAACAAAACTCTATATATATGTGACCCTGTCCTCTCGCATTTCATCACAAATCTACGTACATTTGCAATAATGAGATTACATACGTTGTTATTTTCTTCATTGTTTTTATCCTATGCAGTGGTTCTAGCCACAGCTGTGCAATGTGGCGAGGGAGCCGGAGGTGCTTTATGTCCTGGTGGCATATGTTGTAGCAGATGGGGCTATTGTGGCACCACTGACATCTACTGCCTCGTGGAAAATGGTTGTCAACTTAATTGCACTGATGGTGACTCTGGTGGCGGTGGCGGTGGCGGCGGAGGAGGCGAGGCAGCGGCGGTGACGGTGGTGCACTTGGTGACATTATATCGAGTGAAATGTTTGAAGAGATGCTGCCATATAGGAACGATCCTCGTTGCCCAGCCGCTAACTTCTACACCTACGATGCTTTCATAGCTGCCGCAAAGTTGTATCCGGACTTTGCGGCGACTGGGGATAACGACACTCGGAAAAGGGAAGTTGCTGCTTTCTTAGGCCAAACTTCCCACGAAACTAACGGTAATTAATTTGTCTTATAGCTTTTCCGAAGTACAGAAATATAAACATTCGTGTATCATATATATATATATATATATATATTTAACGAGTAAAATGATGATCTGCGTAGGTGGATGGGATGGTGCACCCGGTGGTCGATATGCATGGGGATATTGCTTCAATGAGGAAGTAGGTTGCCCTCCTGGTTATTGCGATAATAACCCAAATTATCCATGTTATCCTGGTGTAAACTATTGTGGCCGCGGTCCCATTCAACTTTCTTGGTAAATTCATACTGCCATCTTTCTACTTTTAAGATATCACATTAGTTTAAAATATGTTAAGGAATAAAATAAGTTTTGATTAATCATTTATAAATATAAATAGATTTGAACAAAATTTTAAAATTAAATTTGACTTAAATAAATATAAAATATATTAATATTAAGCTTAAATTTCGCCATGAACACCTCTTACATGTTGTAGGGTTGTTTTACCATCTATTGTCATTAGACAAAAACTTATTTTGTTGACACTGCGATAAAATGAAAATGGAATTTGATATGGCAGGAACTATAACTATGGCCAATTTGGAGAATCCATAGGACAGAAGGAGGAGCTTTTACAACGCCCTGAGGTGCTGAAAACCAATGTTACAATGTCCTTCATGTCTGCTCTCTGGTTCTGGATGACTGCACAACCCCCGAAGCCATCGTGCCACAGTGTGATCACCGGAGAGTGGACACCTTCCGCTGGCGACATAGCCGCTGGTCGGCTTCCAGGGTACGGTGTGACCACAAATATTATCAATGGCGGCTTGGAATGTGGTCATGGTCCAGACGATAGGGTAAAGCATCGAATTAATTACTATGAAAGGTACTGTGACATGCTTGGAGTTAGCTATGGCCCCAACCTTGATTGCTACAATCAGAGGCCTTTCAACTGGGGTCTCTTACTGGAGTCTATATATATGGCTTACGGTACTGTCTGAAAAGTAGATAAGCACTTTCCGCGTTGAAATAAAATAGACATAGAACAGTGTTGTTGTTGATGCTATAATATATAGATATATATATGGACAATGTGTTCTATGCTTAATTATGTGAAAGGTGTTGTGTTTTAAATTTTATGTAAGCTTTAGCAGAAGCATAATAAAATCTATGCTTAATCCTTAATTTATTACATTAATAATGTTTTGCATCATTTTAGCTTAAACTTTTTTTCCTTTGACTGAATGATTTATTATCTTCGCCTCTATTTAAAGATTTTATTATAATAGAATTTTGTGTGATATTTTTTTTAAATTAATGGTTGAAATAAAAAGGGAGAAAAAGAAACATCAATTCACGGTTGGTTATGCGATGTAGGATTTGTATTAAGAAACGTGAATTTACCTTTTAATTATATATTCAACTAATTTCAACATTAAAGGAGAGAAGATTTTCAGAGAAAAACAACTTACTTGGTAACCAATTTAACAAGTTCCAAGTAACTAACACAATTTTTTAGTTTCTAACATGACTTGATCAAATGCCTATAGTTTTTTCATTTTTGTCTTTTAACCACCTGTCTTCTTTTACTTACAAATGTCATGTAATAACATGGGTTCAAATATCACTAAAAGCAAATACTCACACTTTTTTGATGAGTGAGGTGCTCTCTCACTTTGTGAACCTCTTGAGGTACTCTGAGTGGTTAGGAGACAAAACTCAGGGATAAATTCGAGATAGACACCTCGGACACAACACTGACCATAGTTGAGATCCGCTTAAATACTTTAAACTAGAGGTGATCATGGGTCGGACTGAGTTCAGGTCAGGCCTAGCATAGTAATAACACAATTTATGCTTTCCCAAGTTTGGCCCGACTCAAAATATGAGTCTAAAATTTTGTCCAAGTCCATCCATATTTGTAAATAGCTAGCCCAAACCTATTTTGGACCCGCACATTTTACTTTTTTAAAATTTTAAAAATATATTTATATAATTTATTTAATAATTTAATATATTTTTTATTTATTAAAGTTTTTTTTTAGAATTATTTAAGTTTTCTTAATATTTTTTTAGTGTAACGATGATTCGAACCTAGGCTAATACTGGAGAAGATGAACACTGGACAAATATTTACACTATAAAAATTTTAAAAATATATTTTATTTTTATGTGTTATAAATTATGTAATATATAAAACATTACAAACTTAAAAAAATTTATTGGGATGAGCTCAGGCTTTGAATATTCAAGCACGAACCCAACCCATATTTTAAATAAGTTTAAGATTTTTTTTATTCAAACCCATTTTTTAAACTTAATATTTTTACTTAAACTTTCTCTAATTTCAAAAGAGCCTTTAAACTTGAACAAATAACCTTACCCATAAATAAATCTACTTTAAAAACTTATCCTAGAGCGAGTATGACTTCCCCTATCCATATGCAATTATACTTCGTAAGAAATTTTGTCAATCATGCACACTTGAAAACTTGAATTGTGGTTTATATGTATACATAAAACTTTGATTTTGATTCAATTGTACACATTTTAAAAAAAAAGAATACATATGTTACAAGCCCAATTTAGCCCTACTAACCCACCAAAATTAAACCCATGACCCAATTACCCAAACCCAATTTTAGCCCACAACCCAATTACAAATAAACTTTAAAACCCAGAAGCTCAAAACCCCAAGACCCAAATCAGAAAACACCAAACAACCCTAACCCCTATTCCCACTTGTGCCACCTACCCTCTGCGCCCCCATGCCCCTGACTGTCGGCCAACTGCTCTGCAAGCACCACCGTTCACCCACCCTCTGCACCTGCAAGAAATCAAAAAGAGGACAAGACAGAAACAATAGAAAATGGATGTAAAAGGGTTATAAAACCCGAATGAAAAACAAATGTAGTGGTAGATGTTTTTAATACATACATATACTTTCAAAAAGCAGTAGATAGAAAAAAATCAACCCAAAATCAAAAAAACAGAGAACAAAAATCGAAGTCAAAGAACGAAGGTTTTTTTTATTATATATTTTCGAATCGATTTTTTTTCTTTTCCTGCTTACAACCCTATACCTATATACATATATATATTCAAAGGAAATAAAAAAATTTTTTAAAAATTTTACCTTTCCGGCCACCGGGCGCCAACGCCGGCGAAGGTCCGGTGACCGGCCCCCTTGGCCGGATTTCCCCCCTCCTCCTTCTTCTCTCTTTCTCTCTTCCTTCTCTCTTCTTTTTTTTCTTTTCTCCCCTCAAATGATTTTTTTTTCTGAAAATGGGCTTATTTATAGCCCTCCAAAACGACGTCGTTTTGGGGGCTACACTTAAGCCCCAAAACGACGTCGTTTTGCTATAGTCCGACCCGACCCGACTTGCCCGGGCCAAGGATCCGCGTGTTTTCATACGGAAGGGCTAATTGCGCATTTAGCCCTTCCGCTTTTTTATTATTTCGTAATTAAATTTTTTTAAAGTCTTAAATGTGCCCTGAACTTGCGTTTGGATTCCAATTGAGTCCTGCTTGGCACTGCACGTTTTAAAAAAGGGGTTTATTATCCGATTTGGTTCCTTCCCTTTGCTTGTGCGTTCAATTTAGTCCTTTTCTTATTTGTTAACTTTCAAATTGGCCCCAGATTTTCTGTTTCAAATTCAATTTAATCTTTTTTTAGCTATTTTACTGATAAATTAGTTAGTTTTACTATTTTTATTATTATTTATATTATGGTTATCATTAATATTTATGACTATTGTTGTTATTAAATTTTTTATTTTTTATTACTATTACTATTATTGTATATTTCTTACCTTTTTATTTTCTATGATTATTATTATCTTTATATTTTCTACTATTATTATTAATCTTTTTATTATTACTAACGTCATTATTTCCACTATAATTATTTTATTAACATATTATTATTTGTCACCATATTATTATTTCCTATCCTTTATTATTATTGTCATTAGCTTATATATTTGTCATTAAAGTATCAATTTTTTTATTATCATTTTTATCATTTTTAGTGTTACTATTATTTCTTTATATTATATTATATTATATTATATTATATTATTAGTTTCCACTATTATTAGTATTTGTTATAGTTACAATCGATATTTCTAACATGCATATATATATATATATATATATATTACGTAACATTATTAATAATTATTCTTTTAATATTATTATCATTTTTAATACATGTGTATATTCTTTTGATAGATATTATGTATATTATGTATATTTTTTAATGTTATAGTTATATTTCTTACACTATTCCATATATGTATTTTTTATATATCATCTTATGTATGTATTCCTAGATACTATATTATATATATAATATAAATTTTTAATACCATGTTATGTATATATTATTATTATATCTATTTTTACCCTTATTATTTTTTTGTCAATACTAGTACATACATTTTATTATATGAGTATATATATACTTTCATATATAGTATTATTTTCATACATCACTATATTTATTATTATACCTATTATTTTCACTATTATCACTTATTATTTTATTTTAATATTATTATGTATATATATTTTTTATATATGTTATGTACATGCATTTCAATATTTATTTTATATATATTCTGTATATATTTTAACATTACTAGTTATATATTTTTACTATCTTATGTATATACTTCAAACACTATATATAATATATTTCTAATACTAATTCTATTTATATATATATATATTTTACGTACGTACTCTTAATATCATTATTATATATATTCATCGTTTCCATTTCATGTTAATTTTAGTATTATGTTTAATATCGCGCATATCTTTATTATTATTATTTTTTATATTATTGTCACACTTATGTCTACTTCAAAATATTTCTAGCTCTGTCCCTTATTTATTCTTATTTCATATCAATTTGCTTTGTATTATAACGAAAATTTTATTCTCGTTTTCTAATTCATTTCAATAAATAAGGCAACGTGCCGATTTAACATTAAGTCAACGATTTCATCGCTATGTTGGGTGAATATCAATTGACTCGTGTCAAAATGGTATGTCCTTCTCAAAAGAAAATGAAACTTAAAATTTCTCGTGTTTTGATCGGATCACAATTCAATGTTACTTTGAACTCGCATTTTTTAATTTTAAGACAACACGTGTTTAACAAGATACCAATTTTGGGCGTCACGAGGGTGCTAATACCTTCCTCGTGCGTAACTGACTCCCGAACCCTAATTTTTTCTCTGGCTTTTCACGTAGACCTAAATTTAGCTTTCGTTTTTGTTCGAGAATAAATTTTCTTTTCAAAAAAGACGATTTATTAGGTGTCCGATCACACCTATAAAAAGGATCGGTGGCGACTCCCTGTTTATTTCAAAATCAAACTTCAGTTCTCAAGTTTTTAATAAATCGCCACAATTAGCGACCGAAAGCAAATTTTACGTCGCTACAACATACATTTATTTTCATATTAGATTAATATAATTGTTTGTGCATGCAATATATTATGGTGCTAATTCGATAATGCTGTTAGTGATTTGTGAAAATTAAATTAAATTAAATTTTCATATATAAAATCACACAAAATCAAAGTCTATGTATGGCATTGCACATCAGATCAAAATTCATGTATAGTTTTGATATTTATCCATATTTATAATATATGATAATAAAAATTATGGTAAACAACAAAAATAGTCACCCAACTATATCTTTTGTTCTATTTTGATCACCCAACTTTTAATTTTTCGATTTAGTCACTAAACTTTTTGAAATGAAATATTTTACTCACTCTCCCGTTAATTATTATTAAATATTTTACAACACTCCTACTCTCTCCCTAGCTTTCCGAGCTCAATAAAATATTTAAATATAAGTATTCAATTAGGTTAAATCTTAATGCTTAAATAAAAATGATTCCATAAAAAGGTTAAATAGAACATTAATTTGTAGTTTCAGGTGTTAATTTATAGTGGGTTTGATGTGAATTAAATAAAATTTTTTCCAAAATTTTGAAAAAAATGAAAAATGAATAGAAAATTTTTATTTTTTTAGATCAAATTATTACATCACAGATAGATTAAAAATTGATACAATTCAAAGTAATCGATAAATTGATTGGACTAAAATCTACTATGGGAACTTCACATGATGGATTTGGAGACCTAAATATATAATTGTGTACGGCAAATCCCAAATTTGAATACTTAATACCCAAATCTTTTCATATTTAAAATTATTTGTCTGTATGTTTACTCTCAAATTGATCTTTTAGTATATTTATTTGACTTGTTAGTAAAAATTTTTAAAAAATTAAATTTTTTAAAATTATTCTTTTAATTTTTAAATTAAAAAAGTATTTTTTTTATTTTAAATTTTGTAGTTCTAAGGTGGATTTACTTGTAAACTTATATATTGATTTAAGCATCCTACATAATCTGTTTAAAAAGTATATTAATATTTGATATTAAATTAGGGTAAATTGTAAAAATAGTCACTACACTATGTTTTTGGTTCTATTTTAGGCACTCAACTATTAAATTTTTCGATTTAGTTACTAAAGTTTTCAAAATTAAATTTTTTAATTACTCTCCCATCAATTGTAACAGAAAAATGACGTGGGCTTTTTTATTAGTCTAATATCAAATTTAACCCTTCATTATTTACCCATTCTATTAATTTTATCCTAAAGATAAAAAAAATTCAACAAATTTGACCCTCAATGATTACAAAATTTATCATTTTAGCTCAAAATCTAAAAAAGTGAATATTTTTATTTTTATTTGAAATCTTAGAACTAGAACTAAATTGAAAATTTTTATAAATGTTGAGGGCTTAATTTATTGAATTTTTTATAATTTGAACTAAAATGACAAATTTTGTAAACATTAAGGACTAAATTTGTTGAATTTTTTATATTTAGGATCAAATTGATAGAATGAATAAGCATTAAAGGGCTAAAATTGTTATTAGATCAATAAAAAAAGCCCATGTAAGCTTTTTGCCATCATCTAACGGCAACTAAAGGAATAGTGAGTAAAATATTTAGTTTTGAAAAGTTTAGTGACTAAATCTGAAGAAATAATAGTTAGGTGATATTTTTGTAATTTACCCTTAAAAATTAACAAGAATCTAGGAAAAAGGGTAGTAATTATAGTTATATTTATACAGTCCCCTAGTCTTGCACTTCTTTACTCACACAATTGAGAGAAACCCACTTATATTTTACAAAAAAATGAGAGCTCCAGCCTTGTCATTTTGCTCTAATGCACTCCCAGGCTCAGCTATGCAGTGTGAAAAGCAACCTTGTAGTGCCACTGCCATGTTTCCAACAGCCCAATGGTGTTGCCGTGGCGCCAATAATAATTACCACCGCCACAAGAAAATTGGCTTCCGAAGCAACTGTAACAAAGGCGACGCCGGTTGTGGTTGCTGTTGCGGCGGCGGAAGTGACGGTGGAGGTGGACTGAGCAGCATTGTAACAAGAGAAGTGTTTGAAGAGATGCTCCCGTATAGAAACGATCCTCGTTGCCCTGCCGCTGGGTTCTATACCTATGAAGCTTTAATGGCAGCTGCAAAGGCTTACCCTGCTTTTGCGGCAACCGGCGATGATGCTACTCGCAAGAGGGAAGTTGCTGCTTTCTTCGGCCAAACATCACATGAAACTGCTGGTTTGTCCCATTTTTCATATTCTTATTTTAAATTTAATTGACCTACCCTCTGACAGATCCAATTAAATCAAATTTTAGTTTAATCAAGTTGGATTTTTGAATTCAAATATTACTTTAACGATTAACTTAATGATTTTTAGCTGGACGAGGGAGGAACCCACCAGGAGGCCCATTTGTATGGGGATACTGCTATAATAAAGAAGTAAAGCCTCTTTCAGAATATTGCGACGGGACAAGCAAACAATTCCCATGTGTTCCTGGTCAAAAATACTATGGTCGAGGCCCCATACAACTTACTTGGTAAACCACACGTCACATTCCACTTCTATGTTTTGATTCGGAAAACTATCTCGTTATTAAATTATTTAAATTTTTTACTTAAATTATTAGACTGTTCGTATTACTTGTACTAATAGAAAGTTTTCCTTCTATTATTTTCTATAGTTATTTTTTTATGAAATAATTTTAAATGTCATAAATCTACAAATTAAAATTCAAACAATTTTTTTCGATATCTGATATTAACCGTCAAATCAACTTGGATTTAAGATATGTTTTTCTATTTATTGATGAATATTGGTCTACTTTTTTTAGATTAACAAGATTCAATTGAGTGGATCAAAACGTAAATTTACTAATAGTTTAATGACATTGGGTGTAGTTTATCCTTTTGTTTTTATTATTACAATATAGGCAAAATTTAAATCCGTATCATTTGAATACCAAACAAGACAATTTTTTTTTGTTGACGTCGAAATAATGGAACAAAATTTGATAATTTAAGGAATTACAACTATGGTCAATTTGGAGCAGCCATTGGGAAGGAAAAGGAGATGTTAGAGAACCCAGATCTGTTATTAACCGATGCCTCATTGGCCTTCCAATCTGCATTATGGTTTTGGATGACTCCACAAAGGTTAATGCCTTCTTGCCACGATGTGATCGTCGGGGCATGGATGCCTTCAGCTAGGGACAAGGCGGCAGGTCGGTTTCCAGGGTATGGAGTGATCACGAATATCATCAATGGAGGTCAATGCGGTAGGGGTCGGAATGCGGCGGGTGAGGACCGCATTGGGTTCTATAAGAGGTATTGTGACATGTTTGGAGTTAATTGCGGCGACTATCTTGATTGCTACAATCAGAAGGATTTTAGAAAGGATTCTTTATATTAAATGATGTGTTATTATTTTATTTACGGAAGACATATAAAAAAAATGATGTGTTATTATCTTATTTACGAAAGACGTATAAAAAAATTCAATAAATGAAGATGAACATTATTAACTATCAGGTCAGGTTGGGTTGGCACTCTACTTTAGGTGTATAATAACTAGAAGTTTTTCTTTTGCCTACATTTGTTTGAATTCAGATTAAATTGAATTGAATCAGTTTATGTTCTAAAATTCTAAGATTTTGAGGTTGAATGAAGATTGGGTTTTAAGTTATTTGTGTGTGTGTTTTTTTTTTTTTTTTTTTGTTTTTTGTAATTTTGAAGTTTTTTTCTTTCTTTTCTTTTTTTTTAATTTGATGTTTTGAGTTTAAATCATTTTGAATTATTTATCCCGATAATTCTCGATTCATGTTTGTAATTTTTTTGGTAAAATAAAACAGTTTTAAACGACATTATTAAAAAACACATTAGTTCATTATACAACCAATATAATCTGCATGAACTAAATCTCGCATTGAACAAGGTGATTCTTTGAACTCTTGGACCTCTGTGAATCTTGTAGCCGTAACCTTAGCCATCTGGTCAACGACTGCATTATGAGCTCTTGGAATATGGCGTGTACAAACCTTTCTAATTTAGATGTATCATTCGATGAATAGAGTGTAATTTCAACATCTTACTATCAGCTGCTCCACCAGCCACAATCGTCTCCACCAAAAGAGCATTATCACACTCAATCTCTAACTGCTAAATCTCCTTCTTCCATGCTAAGTGTAGACCCTCTATAATAGCTCTCGCTTCGATCTTAAAAATTGCGTCTTTATCTAGCAACATTGAGAATCCCCATAACCAATTAACATTAGTATCTCTAATCACTCCCCCAATGGCAACATAAGATCCATTTAACGACACTGCCCCATTTGTATTAAGCTTACTCCAACCTCTATTCAGAGCTCACCACTACATAGCAGTAACCATAGGATTAACATGAAACACAGGTGCAAGCATCCTTACGTAACTCCTCGTCCAACTAACACCCATATCTGTGATTTCCTCAGCACAACTGTGACTACTAGAAACATATATATTCTAACTTTTCATAGCAGCCAGCACATTATAGGAAAAAAAATTCAACATTCTATCTCTTAACTATCAGTATAACCAATGTTTTGCATGTTCCATAAAATCCACTCATCTAATGGTAGAGAAAAAAAAAATCTTACTTGAGAATGAGTTGGCACAATTGATCATCAAACAGTGCAATCCCGAACAACATGGATCCTCGATTCATATACATTGCTACATCTCAGACAATGGCTTTCATTCGCCATATGTCTCCTTACTCTCTCTCCATTAGTCAATAATAATCTATTCTTCCACATGATCCAAATGAACACCCTAACCCGTTGAGGCTCCTTGATTTTTCAAATCAAATTCCTAACACTAGAATTATCGACCGAGCCAAGTTGGTGAATACCTCTATAAGTATCTGTCGATGAAAAATTGTAATACCCTGAAAATATTTACAGTAAGATATTATCCTTGATATAGTAAAATAAGGAAATAAAGTGAAAAAAGAAGAAGGAAATTTTGAGATATGTCAATATTGAGAAGTATATTATGATATATTAATTCAAGAAAGGACTAAATTGTAAAAGTGAGAAAAGTTTTGTTGCACAAGAGTAAATACTCAAAATTTGAGGGGTTAAAGTGTAAATATGAAAAATTTGAAGGACCAATAGTGTAAATATTTTAAGAGTGGAATAATCTAGAAACTAAGGAAAATGGATGAATTAGGACCAAATTGAATAGATGAAGAAACTATGAGGGACTAAATTGCAATTTTACCAAATTAAATGATGACTTAAGGATGGAATTTTAAAAGATAATGAAGGGCAAAATGGTCAATTGGAAGAGAGAGAAATCTAGAAAGTAATAATGATGTTAGAGATATTTTGATATTTTATAATTATTTAATTAGATAAATATTATTTTATTAATATTTTAATAAGATATTTTATTATTATTTTATTAGTATATAAAGAAAGAAAGATGAGAAATTCTCATCCATATTTCCATGCACTAACGTGAGAGAAAGAGAGGAAGAAAGAAAGTTTTGCTTTCTTTACAATTTGGTCCTTTTTACCAAAAATTCACCATTTTCACCCAAAAATCAAATGAATTTCCATAGCTACCAAGAGAGAAAATGTTAAGGAGACCATGGGGAGTTAGAATATCAAGTTGGATTCAAGAAATAGAAGCTGGAGGAGAGAGAAAATCAAGTTAAAGATTAGTATCAATAGAACAAGGTAAGTATATCAAGATTTCAATATGTTTTTAAGTTGTTATTATTGACAAAGCATGGGAATAATGTTATAGTAGAGTTTTCTTACATAAGGTCCTATGTTCATGATATGTTAGTGAAGATAAAATAAGAGAAAGTGATGAGAAATGGTGTAGAAAAAGAAAATAAGGGTGTTATAACATGGTAATTAATATCTTGTACTAAAACAGTTTTGGACAGCAGCAGTAGTCTAACTTTGAAAAATCATCAAAAATTGTAGAAATCTAATTATAGGATGGATAAAATATGAAATTAAAGATTATTAAGTCTAGTTTCTTATAGAAGAAATTATGTAAGCAATGGAATTCTAAATCATGAGATATGATGAATTTTGTGAGACAAGGTCAGAATGATTTCGGGTTCCCCTGTTCTGACTTTGTAAAATCATAAAAAATTGGATAAAAATAATTATGGGTTTAAATTTATATTTTTAGAATCCTAAATGAGTCTATTTTCAATATAAACAAACAGGAACATCATTTGAATTCTGTACAAGGAGATAATTAATTTTTAGTGAAGAAGGGTCAGAACTGTTAGACAGCAGAATAGGGGTAATTTTAAAGAATAAACTGTACTTATTGGATAAACTAAAAATTCTGAAAATTTTATGGTAATAAGATATATGAGTCTAGTTTCAGGGAAAATTAGCGGATCTTAATTTTGAGTTCTATAGCTCCAGATATAAATAATTTAGTGACCATGATGCAGATAGACAGCTTAAATATTCATAAAAGTAAATAATAAAAATTATGGATAATGTTACTTACAAGTGTATTATCTACATTAAGGATGTGGAATGGAGAGGAGGAGGAGGAAAAATATGTATGAATATTCATCTAGCATGGCTAATTTGCATATTTTAGGCTCAGGGACTAAATTGAATAAATGTAAAACTTTATGGGTAATTTTGTAAAAAAAATGTCAGAAATGACCAAATTGCATGAAATGGATTATTTTATTATTTAAATTACAAAATTGAATGAAATTATTAATTTAGTTCAAGATCGGGGGAAAACATGTTTTAGGGATTAAATTGAAAAGTGTTGAAATTGTGGAAAATTCTGATATTTTATAGAATTCATGGACTGTTATCAATATATATGAGAATAATAGCTGGAAATAAGGATTAAATTGCAAGAATTTTATTTTCCTGACCATAAGGATGAAATCGTCATTAATTAAAAGTTTAGGGGCAAAATGGTAAATTTTGCCTCAAGCATTAATTAAATGCATTAGAATATGAAATGAATGAAAATGATGATCAAATTTATTTATAAAGATCCGAACGACTCAAATATGAGACTCGATCGTGAAAAAGAAAAGATATCGGATTAATGAAATTATAAACACAAACAAGCCATGAGGTAAGTTTGTGTAACTTGAACTGTATTTTAAATACTTGAAATATGTGGTTATGTGATGAAAATATGATTTGAATGTTCAATTCATGATATTTGATGAAATATTGATAATACTCGAAATAAATTGAAAATAAATCCCGGTTGAATGAAAAGGAAAATTGATGGATTTCTTGAAAAGGAATTGACGGTAAAAAGGATCTAGCCCGGACGGGTGATCCTATCCTGATATAGCCCTCCCGAAGAATATGTGTAAAATGGATTTAGCCCGGACGGATAATCCGAATCGTGGTCTGGATTTAGCTGGATCGTATTCGATCCAAACTCATTAGAGTAATTGTCGTTGCGAGGGATTTAGCTTTGATGATAATCCCGACAATACTCTATGAGTTTATATTACAGGATTTAGCCTGACTGTAATCCCACTTTAAGGGATGAGGTTCATGAGTGTGCTCTCTGATATGAAACGCGTAAGACCATGGTTGAAAGATACCATGGCAACCTGACATGAAATGTATAAGACCATGGTTGAAAGATACCATGGCAACCTGATATGAAATGTGTAAGACCATGGTTGAAAGATACCATGGCAACGTGATATGAAATGAATAAGACCATGGTTGAAAGATATCATGGCAACATGACAGAAAATGAGTAAGACCATAGTTGAAAGATACTATGGCATCATGTCAAAGATAAATAAGACCGTGGATGGGAAATGCTATGACATCTGTTGAACAATTGATATTCAGGTAATATGTATCGGATGATGAATGGTTATTTGAAATGGTTGTGTGTAATGTTTACAAGTACTGGTCATATGGAAATATATGTATAAAATAGTTGTATGAAATAATTATGAAGATAGATAAACGAAATAAGTATGAGTACATGGAATATAATTTATGTTAAGTTTGATATAAGCTATTATCGGAATAAATATACATAAAATATATGGAAATGATGGAGCATGAAATATTATTATAATGAAATGAATCATATATGCTTATATAAAAAAAGCGGTAAGAGCATGATATGTTTCATGACATGTACATATATGATTATCTTTGATATGTTGATACAAGAAAATTATGTAAGTTGAGACTATTATTGAACTCAAGTACGATATGTCGAGAAAATAGTTATATCAATGTTGAATTTATATGAGATATGTGCAAGTACACTAACAATGTTACTGTTTGATGCTTATACAAGTATTAAACTGTTGATTGAATGGTAATATATTTATTTATATGATGCATTGAATCGGTAAGCATTTAAATTTTTTTTAAGTGATCTGCAAATAGTAGTAATGCTCCGAAACCCTGTTCTGGCAACGGATACGGGTTAAGGGTGTTACATATTATCCATTGTCGCCCATCTCCATGATAGCTGATTTGATCCTGCATCAATCGAATGAGACAACACAGTTGTTATTCTGCCAGCCAAAAGATAATTTATTCACTTCCCACATTCAATCTGTTACGGACTTTATTAACCACAAATTCAAAAGTGCTTACACCAACTTTCTTATGAATGAGAGGCACACCAAGACACATTCCAAGATCCTCAACCCGAACAAACCCCACTTTCCAACATATAATCGTAATTAAATCATGTTTATATTATTTTTTATGAGAGTTATTTTTTTAATTTAAATTATTGAGTTTCTATGATGAAATGGGATTAGATCAAAATAAAATTTAAATTATCAAGTCGAATTCAAATCAAAATTATAAAGTATCCTACTCCTAATTATTTCATTTTGATTTTTATACCTTATGTAAATAATTAATCATTTATTAATTTCACCCACATGACTAGTAGACCATTTTCCCTTTGTAAATGAAGCTCGATTTTTAGCTTAATTGAAATAAAACTGTTAATACATAAATATATTTTATACCCTATAATCATTTTACTGGGAAATTATTACATGAGTCTCACAAAAAAATTCTTAGACAAGTTAGTAAAATTCGATTCAATTCGAAAAAAATTAAAAAAAATTTAAATTTCGAGTTAATTGAATTGAGTTTTTCGTGTCAAGTCGAATAAGTAATTCAAGTTTCGAGTTAAATTTTACAATTCAAATGAGCAAATTAATCTCTATCTTATCAAAAATTACAAAAATAAAAAAATTATTTTTCAAAAATTCAAAAAATTATAAAAAAATATATTTTTTAAAAATTTGAAAAAAAATTAGAAAAAAATAATAATAATTAACGATTCAAGTTTATGAATATTTTTTTTTCTTATTTTGCTTTGAAAAAGTTATCAAATATATATGGTTTCAAATTTATGTGCTCTAACATGAAATTATTTATACAGTAACAATGTTTTAATTTGACATGTTTAATTTTTTTTAATTCAACTCGAATAATTTCACTTGGTTCGATTCAACTCGACTTAAATTTCACTTCACTTGACTCTATTAAAAAAATATTTCAAATCAAACTAAAATAATAAAATAAGATTTATCAACTCAATTAACTCAAATTTTTTTACTTACTAACCCTGATTAAACATACTCTAAAAGGGTCGAGAAAGGGGTCTCCTATCCCAAGTTGTTCTATCTCCTTTTCCACGAGAGAATCCCCATTTTTTGGGATTTCACTCATCTTCTGAGAGAAGCTATAAGCTCCATAGGTGGAAGAAAATGTATGTAACAAATATAGTAATAAATTTATATAAAAATTAAATGATTAAAATAATAAAATAAAAAATTTGAAATGCATATATACAAGTTCAAATTTCATGAGAATATTATTGTATTTAAAAATAAAATAAAAATTCATATGTAGAGAATATCCAGACAAAACTTTAGATATAAAAAATAATTAACGACAAATTTTTAGATTTACACAAAAAAATGCTTGAATTAGCGACAGCCTGCCCACGTGTTAACTAGATTCCCATATATCTACTTTTTATCTTCAATTTCTCAATTAGCTTTTATCAGACCGACAAATAAATTAATGTTAATAAATTTTAAAACTTGTATGGAAAATTGGAAAAAGATTCCTTTCCAGTTTTATACAACTTACTAAATTATTAATAAATTTATATTTTAATTATTTAATTTTATAAAATTATAAAATAATTATTTAAATATTTAAAATTTTTATTTAAATTATTAGACTATTATATTTATTGTTGTATGTCATCTATTCACGTTGTTAGCACCAATCGAAAATTCTTCTTCTATTTTTTTCTTAGAATTCAATTATTTTTCATTAAACAGTTTCGAAAGTTATGAATCTACTGATTAAAATCGAAATAATTTTTTTGTCTGATTTTTGACACTAATTGTCAAATCGATTTGAATCTAATATGTATTCTACTCATAAATGGGTATTGATCTACCATATCAATTGTCGAATCGTTAGTCCGCTTGTGAGACAAATTTTAAAAAGAACATATTCAATATATTAACTTAAATAAAAAAAATTAGTAATTCAATAATTATTTTATAATTTTTTAAAATTAAATAATTAAAAAGTAAGTTTATTAGCAGTTTAGTAACTTAGATAACTATTATTGCTTTGGTATTCACGGAGAAAAATAGCCGTTCATCTGAGCTAGCACTTTTAATGGATGGGTCCCCAAGGTTGAATAAAAGCGCAAAAAGCCAAAAACTTGAACAGCCATGGCAGACCACATTATTAGCTTTGGTAGATGAGAATCTGACATATATATTTATCTTAGGGTTGCCCTTTCTTCACTAACACAACTGAGAGAAACCCACTTACATTTTTCACAAAAAATGAGAGCTCCAGCCTTATCATTTTGCTCTAATGTATTCCCAGGCTCAACTCCGCAGTGTGAAAAGCAACCTGGCGGTGGCACTGCCATTTTTCCAAGAGCCCAATGGGGTTGCCGTGGCTCCAATAATTATCAGCGCCTCAAAAAAATTAGTTTCCGAAGCAACTGCAACAAAGGCAACGCCGGTTGTGGTTGCGGCGGCGGAAGCGACTGTGGAGGTGGACTGAGCAGCATTGTAACAAGAGAAGTGTTTGAAGAGATGCTTCCGTATAGAAACGATCCTCGTTGCCCTGCCGCTGGGTTCTACACCTATGATGCTTTAATGGAAGCTGCAAAGGCTTATCCTGCTTTTGCTGCAACCGGGGATGATGCTACTCGCAAGAGGGAAGTTGCTGCTTTCTTCGGCCAAACTTCACATGAAACTTCTGGTTTGTCCCTTTTTCTTATAATCAGTACAAAGTTTGAGCATATTTTTAGGGATAAATTTCATCCACTTTAATACATAAATTTTAATTTTTAATTTAGTGTAATTAACTGTGGTTGAAATGTATACACACAACTAATTTTAGTGATTAATTTAATGGTTTTAGGTGGAGTAGGGTGGAATGCACCCGGTGGTCCGTATGTATGGGGATACTGCTTTACTAAGCAAATAAACCCTCCTTCAGATTATTTGGACAAGACATGCAAAGAGTACCCATGTGTTCCTGGTCAGAAATATTATGGTCGAGGCCCCATACAACTTACTTGGTAACTATACATCACATTTCTATAATTGCTTGTTTTGTTATATTTTTAATAAAAATATTGACTAAAACATGGTTGTCCGGACTGCAATCCACATTAACTTCATGTTAATTTTATTGAATTTTTATATCTCGACAATTGTGTTTCTTTTATTGACATTGAAATAATGAAACAAAATCTGATAATTAAGGAACTACAACTATGGTCAATTTGGAGCAACCATTGGGATGGAAAAGGAGTTGTTAGAAAACCCAGACCTGATAGTAAGCGATGCCACATTGTGTTTCCAATCTGCATTATGGTTCTGGATGACTCCGCAAGGGTTAAAGCCTTCTTGCCACGATGTGATCACTGGAGCGTGGACGCCTTCAGCTAGGGACGTGGCGGCCGGTAGGCTTCCAGGGTATGGAGTGATCACAAATATCGTCAATGGCGGTTTATGCGGTCGGGGTTGGAACGCAGCGGGAGAGGACCTCATCGGGTTTTATAAAAGGTATTGTGACATGTTCGGAGTTAGTTACGGTGACTGTATTGACTGCTACAACCAGAAAAATTTCGGCCAGCATTAAGTCGATTCGATGATGTTGTGTTTATCATCTAATTTATATAATCAAATATGCTTTTTGCCCTCGGAATATTAATGTTTGTAGACTTTAGAAACATTAATTGTTAGTTAAAATGATAATGACATTAGTATTTAATAAGAGGTCAAAGTATAATTTTATCTTTATTAATTTAAAATTTAAATAAAATTTAGAGAGCTTAAATGGTAATTTTTTATTTTTGGGGACAGCCCTAAATTCGCCTCTGACTATACAGAGCACCATCTCTCTGCCTACAATTTTTGGTTAAAATGTCTAAGAAGTCCTTGTATTATAGGGATTGAATCAAATTAATCTTTCTATTATTAAATCGATCAATTTAGTTTCTATACTATTTAAAAAAATTCATATTTTAATAGAGTTAACATTTATTGTATAAAAATTATCTTGAAAGTTATTATTATTTTAATTATAATTTAATTCTAAACAAAAGATTTTATTTACAGAATCATAAAAAAGTTTAAAAATATTAACTTTGTTAAACAATAAATAATATTTTTTAAACAATAAATATTAACTCTATTCTAATTTGATCTTATTTGATTTTTTTAATAGTAGAGGGACTAATTTAACTAAATTCCTATAATAGAGGGACCTTTTAAATACATTCAACTATCATTTTTCCACCAAATTTCAAAATTTTCATTAAAATAAAACTCCAAAGTTACATAAACAAATTAATCACATAGTAAACATTTATGAAAAAAATATCATCAACAAAACAAGCAAAGGCTTCCAAAGCTTGAAGCTCTAAAAAGGTTTGGTCATCTTAGAGGCTAGTAGGAAAGAACTAAACTAAAACAGTAGGAGATAAGCTTATATACACAACATCAGGGTCTAAACTAATTAATACCAATGAAATAAGATGCCTTGTTGACCTGTTTTACAGTTCAGGATTAATCCTATTCGAGCTGAGATGATAATTAATTAAGCTTTTAGTTAGAAATTCAAGATGTTGGCATAGGTTGTGAGATTTTGGAACCAAGGGCTGTTCAGTTGAGTCCAAAACTGATCTTGGGTCCAATCACTTAGCACTTTGGGCATTTGAAGCTCTGGTAGTTTTTCACTATCTAATGGTAATTGTAGACATCTTTTCTTTTCCACCATTGTTTCTTGTTCTTGTTCTTCTTCATTTTCTTTCTTAAAGAACATTTGGGGTGCTGGCACTTGAGCCTCTTTTGGGCTGCAAAAAGATGTTGTCTCCATAGATGATAGTGGAGATGAAGGAGATGTGTTCTTTATTGCTTTCAACTCTTCCTCCATTGCAGCTCTTTGTTCAAGAACTTTCAGGGAAGTTGCTTTCCTATATACTTTGCACAACACTATGTCCTGCCATTCAATCATACAATGGCGTTAGCATTGATTACAACTTTCTTTTATATCTTTGTCCCAAAAGTTTGGGACCCATTATAAATCATAATACCAGAGTGTTCACATTAAAAAATGTTCAAGTCATATTAGTTTTGGATTAATTGCACTTAGGGTCCTAAAACTATGGTTCAGATTTTAAATTGGTCCTAAACTTCTAAACATTTCAACGAAGATGATTAAGTTCCTTCGCCTGTTTAAAACGTGTGGTTAAACTGCAAACATGTATGTGCATGAAGAAAGACTAAATACCTTAGGCAAGGAGCAACCATCCGGGAGACGATACTCGTTCATCACCCAATCGGTCTTGCACCCTCGTGGAGCTCTCCCTTTATAGAAAACAAGAGTCTTTTTCAAGCCAATAATGCGCTTCGGGTCCGATAAGCTCACGATTTTCCGGTCGGAACCGGTGGCTTTCCAGAACCCATTTGCCGTAGTCCTATTAGGCCTCCCACCACTTCCATGCTTCCTATCTCTAGGAACAAAAAAATACCATTCTCTCTCTCCAATCTTCGACAACCCTATTAAAAAAAAAAAACCAGTCTTATAAATTTGCTTAACATTACTTAAAACCATCATATTAAACCATATATATGTATATATACACGTACCAGGCAAGTCCCAAGGATCATGATGATAGATGTTACGGTATCCAATAATGTCGTAACGTAGCTTCTTGTCGTAGATCATGTTTTTGAGGTAAAATTCGAGCAGTTCTTCCTCGGTGGGATGGAATCGGAAGCCTGGAAGTTCGATCTTCGGGTTAGCATTATCATCCATACTGGATAGGCTACTCATTGTAGCTGTAGGCTGTTGCTGCTTATTTGTGTATGTATATTAAGTGAATATAAGATAAAAGAGAGTGTAAGGAATGTTTGTTGCATGCAAAAGACACAATGTTTGGTAGATTAACACACTTGGTTATTTATAAATGTTTTGAACAAGAGGGAAAAGACCAAGTAAATATCAGCAGCACCAGAAGTTTTGTGTGGGGGGAGAGAGAAAAGTCTTGTAATACTTGGAAGCATTTGCTAGAAAAATATGATGGAATGAGACTTTTGGGGTCTTTTTCTTTCATGGTGGAACCCACACGGTTAATCAGAATAAAGTCATCATTGATTGCTGTATATTGAAAATTAATTTTACTTTTGATTCGAAAATTAAAGTCTGGTAGATGTTTTAGTAGTATCAGTGATAATTGAAATCTTAAGATTTTGAATGTTCATAGTCGAATCTTGTTATATACAAGAATTTTATTTGAGTTTTCAGTTAATTGTGCTTTGTATCGAGTTTTAATTGATTAATCTTTTAGTAAGTGAAAACAAAAATTAAATTTTAAAAATTTATGAGTTCTTTGCTTGACCTCCTTTTTTGTGGACTAGGTTTTGCTTGGAAATTCCAGGGGCATTGCTACCAAACAACATTTTTTTCCAAGAAAATTTCTATCATATAATTTGATGTTTGAAAAATTAGAAACCAAGCCTGGTCTTCAGTCTTAAACCTTGTAAATTAGATTCCTTTGAATTGGTCATATTGGCTACTATTTTTGCATATATGCTTTTAAACATTTTAGCAGTTCCAATTTTATCTTCATATGCTATATGGCACAATGACTCGACTAACATGAATATTATTGTCAGTTTTTTTTATTTAAAGCTTGAGAAGAGCCTATGATTAATTTTAAAGATTGTGTCAAATATAATAAATATGATTAGGATCTATAATAAGATTGCTAAAAAAAAAAAACTACCTATAGTTCCTCTCAAACATAAATAGGAACACTGAAACCTACGTCTTCCAGTATTGACAACAATACTTATGCTAATCGAGTTAAAATTAAATATTAAGTAAATCCAAAATAAATTTAACTTCCAAATTTTAATCAACAATATATCAAATATTAAACTATTTTTATATTAGTATTAATATATTCTGGATAATTACTTGATATACAGATGATAAATTTTTTTTAACTCTATAAAAAGATTTGAAATTTTGTTTTATTTATTTATTTAAATACAACTTAAAAATATACCGTAAAATCACTCGCCTATTAAAAAAAAGTAATTTGTATTAAATAATTATTCATATATATTTTTGTAAATAATGTTTAATTAAAATAACTTTTATTAACTAAATAGTAACTTTAAATTGATGGATTAATATTTTTATTAAATATTTTATGTATTTTAAATGAAAATTTGAAATGGTCAAGCCGTAATTTCAGAGATTAAGAGTATTAAATAATTGAGGAAGAAGATAACATGTGTTGTGAGCATGTTCATCGAATCATTACTAAACTGTTGACTTGACGACTCTACAAATAATATAAAAAGTGTTACTAACTTTTAAAGAGGATTGTCGGAATATAATAAACAATTACTTTATATATATATATAATTTTATTTGGGTCGGGATAATATTTTGTTAAAGCCTTCTTAATAATGATGATTTAAAAATTTTGAATTTAGTGTAAATATTTGAGAAAAATCGAATGTCACTTTTCATTTTAATAATATCGTCTTCAAATTTGAATATTATTTTTTTCTTGAGATTATACCGTAACCAATCATATGTTGATTATTTTATTATATTTTAAATGAAATATTTAAACTACTATTTAAGCATTTTACTGGATGAAATCACTTTTAATCGGATCATCAACTCAGTCATGAAATTATAGAAATATTTCTTTTAAATTATAATTCATATTATTATATAAACACTTTTGTCTTTTAATACTTTTATATCATCTTTAAATAAAAACAATTGTAAATTGTAAATTCAAAAACTGGACACATGTTTAATAATATTAAAATACAAATTTATTGTCAATTGAGTCTTAACTCGATCGACATGTGTATTGTTGCCAATACATGAGAACTTAGGTTTGAGTAGGAGCGAAGCCAGAACAAATTTTTAGGGGGGCCGAATGAAATTTTAATTTTTTATAGTCTATATCTTTATAATTTTTGAAGGATTAAATCGAATTTTTATAATTTTAAGGGGCAAAGTACAATTTCACCTTTACTAATTTAAAAAAATTTAAGGAGTTAAATAAAAATTTTATATTTTAGGGGGCAGGGCCCCTGCTAGCCCCTTAAATTTACCCTTGAGTTTGAGTGCAATAAAACATATTATCCTCCTATTTATAAGTGAAAGAGACTATAAATAATTTTAAATAATAAATCATAAAATAAAGACTTTCTACCCAAGTTGTCAATCTAAAATGGAAAAGCAACACCGCGTTTCTAGCATAAATTGTCTCATATATATATATATATACTACTACTACTACTACTTTTTCTTTTATAAATTTCTGTAGTCAAGTGTAGTCATGTTTCGTGTTTCGTGTATGATAATTGATTGAATTTTAAAATGAGATATCATGCTAAAGTTATACACCACTTTAGGTAATATTATATTTATGAATGTAATCAATCATTATTAATTATAATAATATTTTATTCTTATTTTTTTATTAAATATATAATATGATACGCAAATTTTAATTCGATGTAGCTAAACATAAAACTTTAATTTTTGTTCAATTGTACAATTAAAATATTAATTTTTATTCAATTATAGAAGTTCGAAAAAATTAACTACTAAATATAATTATTTGTGTATGTAATATGCGACAATAAAATGATATTACGTTAATAACAATGTCAATGATTTGTGAAATTTAAATTGGAAGAGATCATTTGCAAAATTTCACAAATTGGTCCTGAACTTTGATTTCGTTATGGTACGATGATGTAGCAGTTTAAGATGATGTCGCATCATCGTTATTTAAAAAAAAATTCAAGAAATTTCTTTATAATTTTAATATTTTTTTGTATTTTTTAGATTTTACATAATTGTTTTAAAATTTTTTTTAAGAGATGATGCGACACAATTTTAAAAAGCCACACAATCATAGGTGAACGAAATTTAAGTTTAGGGGTTAATTAGGAAAAAAAGTTTTTAAGTTACATAGTAGTCCCCAAGAAGTCTCTTGCTTTTTTTAGTGTAAACAATAATTATATAATCAGTGACGTATCTAAGAGATGGCAGGAGCCTCGACCCCTTAAAATAGAATATTTTTTATTTAGGTTCTTTAAAAATTTTAAAATTTTAAAATAGTAAAAGTAAAATTGTACTTTAACACTTCTAAAAATGATAAAAATTTGATTTAATCATTTAAAAATTATAAAAATATAAATTATTAAAAATTATAATTTAATTTCGACCCTAAAAAGATTTTCTGAATTAGCTCCAAATATATAATTAGCCGTATTATACATAGTAATGAATTGATATTTGGCCAAAAGCTTAATTTTGAATTGGTCATCAGTTAATGCAAGTAGTTAATAGCAATCAATTTAATGTCTTATTCACATTTCTTCTAGTTTTGGTAAGTAAACTGTTGAAAGCAAACAAAGGTAGCTTTCGCTGCAATTTCCAAGAAATTTACTTGCTAACTATTGTGACGATTAGATCTAATTTTTCTATTAAATAGTTTACTCATTTGTACGGAATACACGGTTTCACTTTTATTACCATAATAATAATTGGGTTAACTACATTAATCCACCAAATTTCAAATTGATAAAATAATATTTAGTCCTTGAACTTGGATTTTTTTTTTCAATTTGGTCCTTAAACTTTTTTTAGCCCATATTAGTGTTGTAACTTGGCAACTTTTCCCAATTTGGTCCATAAGCTTGGATTGACGTGATTTTCTTAGATTGTACCATGCAATCACTTAAAAATTTATATTAAAAAACTAAAAAAAAAAAATTTAGGTGGTGTGACACCATTTTAGAATATCATGTAATCATACCTTAACAAAATTTAAGTTTAAGGATCAAATTGAAAAAAATTGTCAAATATTGCGATTGGTGTGGACAAAAAAATGTTTAAGAACTAAAGTGAGAAAATTTCAAGATCAAAGACTAGAATTACTTTATCCCTTTGAATCTTGATGTGCTAAGAAAGAGCATATCAAAAGTTAACACCATTGAAGAGGTCAATTTCAAATTGTTGTTCAAATTTTAAAATATCCGAATGAAATGTTTTAAGTATCAATATCGCTTCAATCATATCCTCTTATTTGCAAATTCTAGCTTATATATTTGAAAAGCATACTATTATAAGCATGGACAGCTTAGATTTAATGTGTTAAAAATAACAGACATTGTCATTAAATTTTAGGAGGATGCTTTTAATATGTTAGATCCAAGTTACCTATTTGATAGGTACACGTGTTTAAATTTTGATCCGTGTTTTAAATATTATTCATGTCAAATTCGAGTTAGCAGTTAATGTCCAAGTTGCTAGTTAAGATGATGAAATGATCGGATTGTTAGAATGTATTAAAATTTGAGAACCAATTTAGAATTCATATCATAGTTTGAAATTTATGATGCAGTTAACCCTTATTATTAAACAACAAAAAGATTATCAATTTCATTTCGACCTATCAATTAGATGGGTTGAGTCCCTTTGAATTGAGTTAATTTAGACTTAAAAATTTTCAAGTTATTTTGAGTTTGAGCTTATTTCGAGCTTGAATCATTTTATGTTTGAGTTGTTTCAGGTTCAAATCATTTTTGGTTCGAGTTATTTTACATTCGATTCATTTCATATTCGAATCGCTTTGAGTTTGAGTCAATTTAGATCTAGATCAATTTAGATTTATGTTGGACGAGTTCCAATAATTAACTTTTTATGAACAAATTGAGTTGGATCGAGTTGGGGCTTGAATTGATTGAGTCGAATTTTCAGATTCGAATAACAAGTAACATATTTTCATTTTAGTGTATATATATATTTAAAAATTATATTTTAAATAAAATATTTTTATTATTTAAATAATAATTGGAATTGAATATATCTAAATTGAACTGGATTTGAATGGAATTATCAAAGATTTATTTCAAACTCAGTCCTAATTTGGACCGAATTTGTTAAACTGACGGACCAAAATGTGAACAAAACTATGTCACGTACATATATAAGAACGACTATATGAATCCAAAAAATAATTACAATATGTAATTTCCTTCTAATACAATAATCAATTGAATATACAAGTGACCAATTAACTTAATCGGGGTGAACGGTCTTTACATAAGGACTTTGAACAAGGACTTGCTGAACAACGACGATGACCCTTGAAAATTGACCACCTACATCCACAAGGATTAATTCATTATATAAGATGACACTTAAAAGAAAAAAAAATAGATTTTCAATGGTCTAAAATTTACATGTTAATGTGAATACAATGACCATTTGCATGCTTAAATTTGAATGGACGAAACATTTTTATGTTTCAAACTTTGGGTTTTAAATTTGAATGGGCATGTCGATTAAATCTTCGCTCAATTGGTATTAGTATTGTTGTCAGTGTAGGAGGACGTAAGTTCGAGCGTACTGAAGCATATTATCCTTCTATTTAAGGGTTGGAGAGAAGCTATAGGTAGTTCTAGACATTATATCAAAAAGAGTAAATATAATAAGAACCTATAATGAGATTAATGTTCAATAAAAAAATTTTGAATGGGCAAAGTTTAAATATTTAAAAGAAAACCTCTAAATTATTATGTTTTTTTTTTTTGGGGGGGGGGTTATATTTGTATCCTTTTTATTTGTAGTCTTATACTCAATTGAGATTGTATGTTAAATGAGAGATTGAGTTTATCTTTTTAAGAGTTAATTACACCAGATATCCTCAAACTTTAAACCATTTTAATTACATCCTTAAATTGTCGATGTTATATAAATAAGTTTATTTTGTTACTAAAATCGTTAATTTAGCCGTTAAATTAGATGTTATCTTTCATCTGATCGAATTTAAAATGAAAATAAGAAAAATGAATATTGTGAAAATGGATGTTGTTAAAATCTTGGTTTGAGGTTTTCAAAGCCTTGACAGAAGCTTTATCATCTACTCTCTTTTCTTGGTTTTATTTTATTTTTGGTTTTTACTTTTAAAAGTTCTGTATCAATGTTTTACTTTTCTTTAAAATTTTCATTTTAAATTATGCCACGTAAGATCTGTTATTTCATTTAATATTTAAACTAATGATTTTAATAATGAAAAAACTTAAGTGATAAAACATCAATAGGTTAGGGATGTAATTAGAATTTTTTGAAGTTTAGAGATCAATTTATAATGAGTGTCATAATTTGGAGATGTCTAGTGCAATTAACTCTTTATTTAAAAAGTTATATGTCAATGAGATTTTGGTTTAATAGTGAGGTTGAGGTTTGAGAATTTTGTGATCCAAGACTTGAGTCTTACATTGTGTAAATCATGAGTAGACCATGTCTAGAATTATTTTAATGTTGGTCCAAATATATTTTAATTATCAGTTTGATTTGGTTTTCTAACTAATGGAAGCTGAGGAAATTTTCTTAGGACAAAAGTCTAGGATGACATTTTTTTTTTCTAGATAAGGAAGCTAACCCTAGCTTTCAATTCAACCATGGTAGTTTTAATGCCAAGGAATTCTAATGCAAGTAGCGCTAAAGAATATTGACCCATATCTTTTGTTCATTCTGTAACACCCCAAACCCGGCCTAGACGTTATGGCCGAATCTGGCGGCGTCACATGCGAGTGCTTTTTAGAAAATCTCTAATAAGTAAAAAAAAATGTTCAGTTCATTATCGTTACTTAAATCGGGAAATCCTTATTCCATTAATTATTTGAAAATCGTTCTTTTACGCGGAAGCAAAAACATCAATAATTCGTAAATCAACAACTTAACATTTTAAAAACCTCAAAATGAACCCCAAAACAAATAGCTCAAGTCCAAAAATTAAATCCCAAAACAAATATAGGGAAAAATTGAACAGATGATTTAAACGTTACTAAAAAATCCATGAGTCTAACAGTGGTCACCATCGAGCCCTCCGCCATACCGATCCATCTACTGCTGAGGATTACCTGACAGACAAATAAATAAAGGGGTGAGTTTTTGCAAACTCAGTGTGTACATCCCCAAGCAGCATGCATACAAACAGATAACAGAATACAGATATTCGGCCTTAGCCATACAAATATCGCATGCAGATTAGATCAGATATCAGAAAATAGAAATCATGCCCACCAACCCTGCACATCATCTCCGTCCAACCCAACACACCATGTGGGGATAAAATCGACCCACCCAACCCTGCACACCAAGTATGGGGATAAGATCGACCCATCCAGCCCTACACACCAAGTGGTACTGTAAAACAGTACATAATAGATATATGCAGCGTATCTGCCCGATAATAGGCAAATCTCCTCTCAGATTTCCTTCTCTTCACAACAACCCAACCCAATGCAATGCATCATACATATCATGGCATGCTTATATGCAGATAACAGATCAAATCTATCACATGGTTGAGCAGATATACATGCTTATAATCACATTCTTGCATACATAACAGTAAACAGTCAGAATATGAGGTCTATGTAACACTTACCGCCCCTACAAACAGGTCACATTTGACTTAGGCGACCCGTGCAACCTTACAGAACATTTCAGACAAATTGGGCTCACACGCCCGTGTGGCCCACACGGCCCAAATTAGCCTTGCCCGTGTGGATCACATGGCCTAGCCCAAGGCCCACACGCCCATGTGGTTCACTCGTGTTGTAATGCCCCCGTACCCGAGACCATCGCTGGAGTCGATCACAAGGTGTTAACGGGCTTAATTCATTAATTAAACAGTTTAAACAATTTATTTTAAAATTTTCAGACAAGCTGGTTAACTGTGTCACAGTCGCTTAAAAATTCATATCTCGAGTTTCGAAACTCGAAATTAAGATCCGTAAATTTTCCTTGAAACTAGACTCATATATATATCTACTAATTTTTTTATAGAATTTTTGGTCAAGCCAATTAGTATAGTTTATTATTTAAAATTTACCCTATTTCTGCATTGGACTGCTTTGACCTCTATTCACTACGAACCACTTTTCTCTTTGTACAGAAATCAAAAGACTATGCCGTTTGTATCTCTTAAAACTATACTCAATAAGGAATATTTAAATATAAAGAATAACTTATAATTATTTTTATACAATTTTTGGTGAATTTGCAAATTTAGAACAGGGGATTCAGAAATTGATCTGGCCTTATTTCATAAAAATTTAAATATCTTATAAAATACAACTCTTTTGCCTATTTTGTTTCTTCCAAATGAAAATAGATTCATTAGGCTTCAATTACATATTTTATTCATCATCTAATTCTATTTCTAATATTTTTAGTGATTTTTCCAATTCATGTCACTGCTGCTGTGTGATTCTGTTTTATAACCAATTTCACCATTTTATGGTTTTCCATGGACTAAGTAACACATTAAACATACATGACATCAAATATGATCTAGATTGGCCATTCCAATGGCTAATCATTTCCAAACCTTTTTTTACCAATCCATAACCATATCATAAGATTATTTACACAAAGTGAGTATAGTGCTATACATGCCACACTCAAAATATACAAGCCATTTTTACCAATTTAGGTCTCCGGATAGTGTGAGCGAGCCTTCGACTTATCCCGATTCTCAAACCGGCTTGTCAAAACTACAATGAATGAAAACGAGGGAGTAAACATAAATGCTTAGTAAGTTCACATGCAAATAACAAGTAACATGACCATGCAATCCAACATAAACATCATTAAGACACTCATGTCATAAGAATACTTACTATCTTACCACAATTTTGTCTTTCCAAATTCTCAACCAAGGATTAAATTCATACCTGTCCATTTTCACTTCTTCAACACATTCATCGTCAATCACTTTCGTTTTAAGTACTCTCCCTATTCTCTTAGGATTCTCCCGTTGAATACATCGGAATATAATTTCGGATACGCGGATAGTGTGTACTTAAGTGTTATACTCATAGCTAAACAAGCTCAATAGCTTTTGAAATTTATGTAGTCAAGCTACCATGTAACCCGCCCATAAACGAACTCGGACTCAACTCAACGAGCTTGGATGCCTAGTTACATCTCACGAACTCGGACTCAACTCAACGAGTTCGGAACTCAACCATCCTAATGACATGTCACTTGTACCCTAATCTATTCCCAAGGTTCAAACGTGATTCTTCTCAATTAGACATTTTGATCGCCTTCTTCGAAATGTAGAAACCGATACTTGCTAGCATCTCATACTTATCAAGTTGTTCACATAATTTGCATATTATCAAATAATAATTCACAAAGCATAATATTTCATGATAATAAGTATCATATCATATAAATAACATTAAATCACTTAAAATAAAAATTATGTTACCTTATTTACACATGAACTTACCTCGATACAATATATTAGCAACCGAACCTATTCCTCGTAAACTTTATTTTTCCCTCGATCACGGCTTGAATCTTGTTTCTCTTGATCTATAATACCAAATTAATTTATTTAATACATAAATTCGTCAAAACACCCTTAGTACGAACTTTGGCAAAATTACCATTTTGCCCCTAAACTTTCACATATTTACACTTTTACCCCAAGGCTCGTAAATTAAACCTCATCCTATTTTCTTATGTTTTATGACATGCTGATCATTTTTCCCTTCTATAGCAACATCAAATTCACACTCTAACATGTACTTATGAATATTAGGTATTTTTACCGATTAAGCCATTTTACTCGTTTTCACTTAAAACCGAGTAGCACAAGTTGTCTAGCATAATTTAAAACCTCATATTCTATCATAAAATGCCAAAATACACAAATTTCACCTATGGGTATTTTTTCAAATATGAACCCTAGGTTAAATTATTGCTAGCATAAGCTAAATCAAGTTACCGGGACTCCAAAAACGTAAAGAACATTAAAAACGGGGCTTAGAATCACTTACTATGGAGCTTGGAAGATTGAAACAAACCCTAGCTATGGAGAACCCTTTAATTTTCATCCTAATGAAGAAGATGGACATATTTTGCCATCTTTTTCCTTTTTTTTAATCTTTTAATTACCAAATGACCAAAATACCCATAATACATTTCTTTGAAAATTTTCATGTACAAGCCCATTTTTGTCCAAAAATTTAGAAATTGGTCAAATTTCTATTTAAGACCTCCTCATTAATATTCCAAAGTAGTTTCATACTAAAAACTTCTAGAATGCAAGTTTTGCAAATTATTCGATTTAGTCCCTAATTTCAACTTAAGCACTTTATGCATAGAATTTCGTCACGAAATTTTCACACAATCATGCAATCATATCATAAACCTCAAAATAATTATAAAATAATTATTTCTATCTCGGATTTGTGGTCACGAAACCACTATTCCGATTAGGCCCTAATTCGGGATATTACACGTGTGACCCACACGCCCGTGCGGTCTAGACAACCCAAATGGTCGATCCCGTGCCTCGCACACGGCTTCGCCAGCCTCACACGCCCGTGTCCGTAGCGCCGCTGTGGCGCCCGCAAGGCCTGGCTCGTCTGTCACACGCCCGTGTCTCACGACGTAGGCTACCACACGGGCAGACCACACGCCCGTGTGGCGTCGATAGACTGGTTTTTTGGCTTTTGTCGAAACTCATTTTCTACGCGATCGAAGTACACACCTGGTTCTTTCTCGCTGCTAATCCAACCACGAGCACTCCAAAGCTTAAGATTGACAAATCTGAGCCCAAATCAGTCACTTAAATTGATTTACCTAAGAACGGATAAAACCCGAAACACGAGATCTACTTACCTTCATCTAAGATCGATGTTTCCTTACTGTTTAGAACTCGATTACTGATCCACAGAGCCTTGAATACTCCCTAAACAGCAACGAAAATCCCTCTTAAAATAATCTCTAAACGGAATCACGCAATTTAATAAAACCATACTTATCGAGTTGATGAATCCATTAGCAATACGTCACCACTAATCGAAAAGAAAGAAAACGAAAGAGAGGGGAAAAAGAAAAGGGAATTTTTGGCAGCAAGGGGTTTTGGGAGAAAAAGAAAACGACAGAAAATAAGAAGTCAAAAAAGAAGGGAACAAACCCTATTTCCCCTTAAAACCCCAACTCAGATACCCCAACTCAGATTTCTGATAAGCCCAACTCTCAATTGCAACTTGCAGCAAAAATAATCCTAACACTACTGTAGGGAATCGAACTCCAAACCCTAAGCGTAATCCCTTGCCACTTAGCCACTAAACCAACAAGCCCATTCTGTTAAGTGTTTACTAATAAATTCTTATAAGCCCATTAACCAAAAGCCAGGCTTTATTCAGATAATTACCAAAATTTAGCCCAAGATACGGCCTGAACTTAGGACCTTCCAAACACACCCCAGAGCACATTATCACTTAACCAAATATACATTTAAGTTGAAATAACACGAACCACAAATTCAGACACTTCCAAGCCCGAAAATCGTAAAAAGCCGAAAATAAAAAAATTGGGGCGTTACACATTCATTTACAAATGCATCACTAGAGTGCTAGTAAAGAAGCTGGCCAAACATCTACATAACATCATAGCAAGGAATTAGAGTCCATTTGTTAATGGACACAATATTATAGATACTATTGGCTCAAGAATTGGTAAAATGATACAATAGAACACCTCCCTCAGCTAGGGCAGCTTTGAAAATTGAAGAGTACTACTCGTTTGATTATTCACGTAATAATATTAGGAAAAAATATCATTTATTACACATATATATTATATATATCATGATAGTTTGGCATAAAATAAAGACTAGTTAATGCACTTTTAAACTTGAAATAGTGAAAAAGTTTCCTCCTCTTTTTTCAAAACATGCCATGTGAATGGCTAATAATTATTGATTGAAATTAGTTTATTGCTAACTCATATACTAAAACATGATGAAAAATAATACTTTTTTCAAACGTAGCAATAACTTGGATGGCAATTCCTAACAAATGACAAGAAGTTGGCTAGACCGGAGTATGCAAATTGATAGTACTCTTCATATTTGGAGAGAAGAGATCACTTTTTTTTTTTTTTTCTGAATTTACTCAAAGGCATTCAAAGGGGGTTTTGAGACTTTGCTCAATAAAAAGGTTTGCAAGGCATTGGACACATGAGATGTAATGGGTAGTAACTAAAATCAAAGGTAAAACTTTGAGTTCCATTGTCTCAAGGCTTGCTTGGCATGTTGTGATTTACTAGAATTGGAAAGAAAGGAATTGCAAGTAGTTCAAGAATTGAATAGGAATGTTTATCAAGAATAAGGAGTTTAATCACGTTGAGGCTAATTGGAGAGAAAATTAGAAAGGACCATGGTGATATTAGAATTTGTGCAACTTAGGGAAGGTCGAAATTTTGTATAGATGATTTTTCACATTCTCAACCACTAATTTGTTGTATTGCATTGCAGGATAAATAAAATATATTAATTTATTTTAAAAAAACTTTAACTTGACAAAAAAAAAACATTTTCAAACTGCAATCCAACTCAATTGATGAGTAAGTTTAATAGTTCTTTTTATGATACAACTAAGCTTAATGATAATAACTATAAAGTTTTATTTTTTTTTAAATTGTAAATATTTATAAAATATATAGCTAGCTCTTTTGTTGATTGGATCTTAGCTCAATTGATTTCGATATTGTTGTCAGTGTAGGAGGACGTGAGTTTGAGTGTGTTGAAGCGTATTATTTTCCTATTTACGGGTTGGGGAGAGACTATGAGTAATTTTAAGTATTGTATTAAAAGAGCAGATACGATAATAACCTTTAATAAGATTAATGTTAAAAAAATATATATTGCCCTTTTATCTAGTGTAACTATAAATCCATACATTAAAAAAATGCCATATACTTAACTTTAATTCCTTGATCCATTCCTCTTCAAATGCCATTTTCCTATAGCTTTGCTTTGATTCCACTCTCATGCTTTTTGCATAACATAGAAACATGTAAATATTTCCTTTTATTTGGTAAAATTTCAAGTTTTAAATCAATAAAACACTCCCACTCCCTTTTAACTTAGTTTTTCCACGGTACAAGAAATCTTTTACTGGGAAACATCTTTTTCTCTTCTTCCTCCAAGAATATAATAAAGAACATTTTCAGTGTTATGGTGAAAATTCTTTTCTTGGGCTATGGGACTTTGCCCTACAATATTCATGAGTCATGCCCACATTTTAGACGTTCTTTGCCCTTTTTATGTTTCAATATAAAGGATCAATGCATGGTTTTCTTTCCTTATATAATTCCCCACTTTCAACTATCTTCAATTCCATGAAATTATTTTCCAAGAAAGTTTCCTAAAAGAATGTATGTTTCTCTAAATTTACATTCAAGATATGGGGTGGATGGTATTGGATTAGATATTTGTTGAAGTTTACTGGAAAATAGCAGTTGAGCGATGCTACTTGCAAGTCAGTATATATTGCTGTGATGATTAGTCGTAAAATTTGTTCATTTTAATTTCTCACTTAGCATTCATTAATTTATTAACATCCTCAATGTATGTATTTTCTTTTCTTTGCTGTCTATAAAGGGTATTTTATGATCCAGCTGCTTGTTTTAAACCAGATGTTTATAATATTGGTTGTGTTACGCGTAGTACATATATGATTAGGTTTTTCATTCCAACTCGAATGTTTGTTTCTATAGAAATTAAATCTATTATATTAAATATATATATAGATGCTTATGCTTAGGAAATTAATAAAAGAGTCGATTGAGTCTTAGCTCGATTGATATGAGCATTGTTGTCAATATAGGAGGGCTTGGGTTTGAGTACGTTGAAACGCTTTATCCTTCTATTTATGTGTCGAGGGATTTTGGTCACAGCCTGTGTGGCTCTCATAGCTTGTTCCGACATTAATTTTCACTTCTTTTGCTCTCAAGTGCTCCGCTTAGTATAAAAATGAAATTAAAACATAATACTTTTAGCACTTACCATACATCATAATTATGGTTTATGCATATAGAATAAACTAATATGACTTATTTTGATAATTGGAAAAAAGAATTTGCTTAACTATTAAATTGAATATCTTTTCAATGAACTTTTTTTTCCTTATTTTATCTAAGCTAATTGAGATTTTTAATTTTCAGTTGCCATCTCTCTACTTTTTGTAGAGGTTAAGGACTCAGTCTTGAGTAGGGTGTTCTCTGAAATTGTCAAAAAATTTTGGAGTAAATGGGAGCTTCGTTCTATGGTTACGTTGAGTCTTGTTCTTCAATTTCTTCTTGTTTATTTCGGGAGGAAACGAAAGAAGTATACTGGAAACTGGGTGCCATTGATAGCAATAATTGCTTGGCTTATATATCTCTCATCAGATTGGATGGCGACCCTTGTGCTTAGTACTCTTCTTCGAGGCAGCTACGAATTAAAAGAAGGACTCATTGTCTTTTGGACCCCTTTTCTTCTATGGCATCTCGGCAGCCCTTACAATATCACTGCTTACTCTTTGGAAGACAATGAGCTTTGGTTGCGCCACTTTCTTGGAATGTTCTTTCAAATCGGCGAGGCGATTTATATTTATGTGAAGTTTCAATCGAATACCGCGCTAAATGCTATGGCTATTCCGTTGTTCATTGGGGGAGTTTTAAAGTATCTGGAAAGGATATGGGCTCTTAGATGTGCAAATCCGAAGCAGCTCATGAAGTACTTTTACTCTGCCCCGAAAACGGAAAATCTGAGCAGTAGCGACAGTGTTAGAAGTGAAATGAGAGAAATGATCCGAACCGGCCTTTTTGATCCTTCGAAAAAGAGAGATTTTATAGGAAATTCAATGATTACTTCGGAAGTAAGGTTTCTTCGGGAGGTAGATTCAGCGTGTGATGTTTTCAAGCCTCTGTTTACTGATCTCCCGTTTCAGATCTCGAAAGAATTTCACGATGAAATGGTCTACCTCAATCCTGCTACAAGGACAGCAGCCCAGGCCTTCAATTTTGTCAAGATCGAACTCGAATTCCTTTACGATTTGCTCTACACCAAGAACCCCATACAACACAGACACCATATTGTGAGCTTAGCTCTTCGTTGCTTCTGTTTTTTCTCTCTTCTTTCTGTACTGATAGCTTTTTCAATTCTCTATCCCGAGAACGAAGATTCGACCGTTGATGTTGTCGTCACCTACATGCTGCTGTTAGGAGCGCTTTGGCTCGAGAGCTATTCGTTTTACATGCACATTCGTTCCAAGTGGACGATTCTCAGGCACGCTGTTAGAGAAGACAAAATGCGTAAGCTATACCATCGGCTTGTTCAAAACAGGTTACATTTGATGAATTCGAAGGAGGGAATACAAAAAATGGCACAACATGATCTTTTAGAGTATTGCGTGAAGGCCAAGGCAAGCCAATTTGCTCAGATCTTAAAGTTTATTGACCCCGGTGACCTTTTGCAGAAGTTTTGGTACACGAAGTGGAAGGAAGTCGATATCGAGTTAAAGAAGTTCATCTATAATCACCTGAACGAGAAGCGTTCCAAGTTCGAAAAAGGTCGGTTTAAGCTTGAGTGCCTGGAGAAGATATTGGCGGAGAGAGGTGACAATGTGCTCCAAGAGAAAGGCTTTGATCTAGATGATAAGGATGAGTATTGGAAATTGAAAACCACAGATTTCCCCCGTCAAATCTTCGTGTGGCACATCGCTACCTGCCTCGTTTATTACGAAGATCTCTCGAAGCATCGGAGGAGCACGTTGTTCAATCCGGCTTGTGAAATCAGCAAATCTTTGTCCGATTACATGATGTATCTGGTATTGGTTCGACCTACAATGCTGCCGAAAGGGTTCAGTGACATAGTGAACAAAGAAACTTACCAACAAACCAAGAGAATATCTCCGAAGAAAAATATGAAAGTTTCCATGAAGGAATTCAGTGAAGCATTACTGTCCTTTGAGTTTAATGAATTTTCTGAAATTGGGGCATTATGGGATGGAATCAAATTTGCGAGGCAATTACAAAGCTTGGTTCGTGAAGAGAGGTGGGATCATGAGGAGAAGTGGAAAATGATAAGCGAAGTGTGGATGGAGATGATGGTTTATGGCGCAAGTCGATGCACATGGGAGGAACATGCACAACAATTGAGGCATGGTGGTGAGCTACTCACTCATGTTGCTCTTATTATGGCTCATCTTGGTTTAACTACTCAAGTCCAAAGGCTTGAAAAATCATCTGATCAAGCTAGTGCTTCTGCATTTCCCACCCCTTTTTAAACTTTTTCTTTTATGATTTTAATTATTAGTCAATTTTTTATTTAATAATTTCATCTTAATTGTAGTTATACAAATGTATTGATTGTAATTATGATTTCGTTTGAGTACAAATTACTTGAAATTGCGAAATATACTTCCCCTAAAAAAATGCATTTGATTCAAGGTTATAATACTATGTTTGATGCTTTTTATTTTCAAGGTTGACTCGAGTAATAAATTCACTATTCAAGTTTTATCTTCAAGTCTAATAGTTAACCCTATTAATTTTTTTTTATAAAATTCACTGGTGTGTCATTTTGAAATAAAATAAATACTCATTTGATAGATAAGAAAAATAATGATGTAATGGACTTAAATTTGTCAGATAATTTTAATGGTATTAACAATTGGACTTATATTTTTAAATTTAAAAAGTAGAGAGACTAAATTCTTTGAAAAGAAAAATTCCATATGTATGAAGAGTAGAAAGATTTGGAGCCTTTTTTTAAAGAAAATATTTCCATTAATAGGAACTGTGAACAATAAGAATACAAAGACATGATACATAGTACAAATGATAAATAAAAACACTACAAATTGATACCCGAATGCTATGTTTGCAAAATAATCACCAAAGTGGTGAAAGACAAACCAACAATAACCACAACACTAGAAGAATTCAGAATCGGACGGAAGATGTTTTACCTTGATAAAATTGCTAAAATTTTCATCCTAGCCCTGTCGTCCAAGCCAACCTAACGATGAATTTTGATCAATCCAAAAATCACAATTAAGAACCTTAAGAGATCCACCGCATCAGTGATGCAAAAAAGATTTAGTCTCAGATGACCCATTCTCTTCATCTCGGGTTCCGATTTTACAAGTATCATCATTGTGCTCTATCATGATAAGGTCCTCCAAGGACTATTCTCAAGAGATCTAGAGGCACCTTTACCTTGAAAAGTAGCATATATATGCAAAAAAAAAAAATGATTAGAAATTAAAAATTAAAATTAAAATTTAAACCACCATTGTTTTCAAAAAAAAATAGAGTGACCAAAACAATTGAAAATTTAATAACGCGTGACTAAAATAAGAACGAATTCAAACATTAGTGTTGAAATTAAAAAAATTTAAATTTGAGTGACCTAAACAGGAACACAGACAGAATTGGGTGGCACAAGAAATAAAATTAAAAAAACAATCAAAATACAACAAAGCCAAACGTTGAAACACATAATGCTAATATATAGAAGCCTAAGTACCAATCTTTTTGATAATAAATTCTTAAACAGTGCTACCATTAAATTAAAAAAGGGTTTCATTGGAAAATGACATAAGCTTAATTTTTATGCCTTGATCCATTGCTTTACGAAAAATTGATGTAGTTATTTACTCTTCTTCAAAAGCCAAGTCCCTACTGCTTTGCTTGATGCCCCTCTCATGCATTTTACCCAACAGCAAATGGGAAAAACAATAACACACTTTGTCTTCTACAGCACAAAGAATTTTAAGGAAATTTTTAGCATTTAAGATTGCCAGTGAAAATTCTTTTCTTTGTCTGTGGGAATTTAATATTCATGTCAACATTATACACCTTCTTTTCCCTTTTTATGTTTCAATATAAAGGAGCAAAGCATGACTTTTCCCTTTCATCTATCTTCAATTGCATGAAATTATTTTCCAAGAATGTTTCCTAAAATGTAAAGTCAAGATTTGGGGTTGATCATTTGGGATTTACGTATTTCTTAAGTTCACTGAAAAGCAGCTGTGATCGATGCTAGTCAAGTGTAAATATTAGGATTTAGGAGTAAAACTTTTTATTTTTAATTGGGTAAATTGTAATAGAGTTCACCCATGTATTATAGTTTTGTTTTTCTTATTATGAAAAATTACAAAATGGTCACTCAATTATCAATAAATTTCTTCTATAAAAAGTTACAAAACAGTGATCACTCAACTATTCAATTTTATTTTATTTATCACTAGTCGGTTAATGTAAAAATAAAAACACCAAAAAAAATCTAAGATAGTTAAACGACCAAAATTGTTGAGTGACAATTTTATTTCCTATAATGACCTCTCGAAGCATTGAAGAGCCGCAATGGATCATTACCGTGAGATAGGCAAATCTTTGTCCGATTACATGATGTACCTGGTTTTGGTCCGTCCAACCATGCTGCCAGAGGGGTTCAGTGATAAGGTAAACGATGAGACCTACAGCTAAACCAAGAGAATAGTTATTCAACCAAAAACAAAACAGACCGCGATGAAGGTATTCGTTGAAACACTAGGGTCATTGTACTCTCACTCTGTGGTTCCTACAAGTTTTTCTGAATTTGGGGCGTTTTGGGATGGGATCAAGTTTGGGGGGCAAATACAAATGTTGGTAACCTCTGAAACTTTGATATGAAAGACATCCATCATCTTGTCTAGGGTTATGCAAAATTTGGGTAAAACCGAAAAAATTCGGTTAACCGATTGAATTCGGTTAATCGGTCGGTTAACTGAATTAATTCGGTCGGGGGTCGATTAATAATTTTTTAAGTTTTTGGTTAACGGTTAATTCAGTTTGAAACCGGTCGGTTGATCGAATATTTTCGGTTTAACCGAAAATATTAATGAATAAATTTATAATATATAAATAGTCCACTATTTATTCAAACCCAATTCAACATAAACCCAAATACCCAATGTAATACATATTAACCCAAGTACCCAACCCAACCCAATCATAAAAATTACAAATAATTTAATAAATAAAAATAAAAATCTAAAAAAAACATATAATTTTATACAAATAATTTAGTTAATTTGGGTAATTCAAGTAATTTGGTTAATTTGATTAATTCGGTTAATTTTATAATTATTTTAACCAAAAATAAAAAATATATATATAATTTTCGGTTAACCGACTGAATTAACCGAAAAAATTTTCGGTTCGGTTAATTTTTTTGAAAAAATTTCGGTTCGGTTAATTTTTTTGAAAAAATTTCGGTTCGGTTAACGGTTAAAAATTTTGAAGGGTCGGTTAATTCAGTTAATATTATTTCGGGTCGGTTAATCGATTGAACACCCCTAATCTTGTCATTATCAGCATCAATTTGATTTAGAATTTATGCAATACGTAAGATTTTAGGAAACAAATGTGGGTGACAATCAACATTCTTAAATATCAATTCTTTCTTAAGGATTATTGGACATGTACTCATTCTTAAGAAATTTTGAAAAATTTTAAAAACTTTGCTTAATATTTGTTGGATATTATGTCTAAAATTATTCATAACCCTTCTCCAAGGATAATGCACTTCAACGCATTTGAACCTACATCTTTCTGCATTAACAACAATGCGCATATTCTTAAGAAATTTTCGAAATTTTAAGAAAAAAATGGAAAATATATTCGCTCAATGCATCTATGTGAAAAGTGAAAAATGCAAAAAAACCTATTTTATAGTCATACTAGCAATGTCAAATCTTTCTTTGTTACTAGTAGGTGTCCATCGAGCATCACAAACTTGCCCCACTTATCACCCAACCCTTTTGAAAACATTTTCAAGCCAAGCATTTATAGGGTTCTTCTAGCACAACATCTATAGGGCATTGTTTCCAAGCCCCCATCCATCAACTACAATTTAATCTTTTGGCAATATAATACAAAAGTTAAAAATTAAGCTTTGTACATTATTTTTATTAAAAAAAACAAAAGAAGAAATAACGATATCGAAAGAAAAATATTCATCAATGAGAGAGATAGTAAGAAAGTGAAAAACTCACTTGTCGCATTTTAAATTAAGGATTTGAATTTTTTATATAAACTTGAAATCTGATAAGTGTCAAAAGTAATATATTTTAGCCTCATTTTTAATGCATATTTTGAGTGATTATTTAATGTTAATTGTGAATTATATACTCCTAATTCTTTATATTCATGTTTTGATGCTTAATAAAGCACTTGAGAACAATATGAGTGAAAAATGAGTGGAAATTAGAACATTGAAACAGTTTAAAAACTAAACACATGCAACAGAATTCCACATGGACAGACCCGTGACTAAAACCCCTTGTAATTTGGGATAATGTGAGATTTCTTTTAAAATACCCCTTATTTCCATCCCAATTACCTTCTTCAAGTCTTTCTCAGTTCTAAATCAAACGAAAACAAAAGTAGCCTTAACAAGTCTCCTTCATTGATTCAAATAAGCCACGTACACATTGTAAGCTCTCCACAAAGCTTCATTTGTGGATGTGTTTACTCACATTGTTAATGAAAGCAATGAAGAAACTCTAATGATCAGACTTACATTCCATTCTCTTTTTCTCCACGTAAACCTTTATATGTTAAACGAAATGTAGTAATTTAAGATTTTTTTGGATATGTTAGCTTAATGTTATCATGTGCATGATGCCTATATGATCAACAAAAAAAATGTATATATAAAAAAATTATATACTTCTTATTAGAGTTGTGTGACCCGAATCCCGTTTGATCCGATCTGAAAAGTTCGAAGTGCAACTCAATTGTTAAATAAATAAAATAGAGAGACAAAATTGGGGATTTGTGGGAGCGAAGGACAGAAGGCTGAACAAGTTGAATTTGTATAAGATTATACTTCTTCTATTAGACGGGCTATTTAACCCTTAAAAACTGTGTATGCAAACTTCTTGTATTGTTGTTTTCAACATTAGTAAATTACTCATCATCTGCGACGTATTCGTATTTTTCTTTCTTATTGCTTTGCGATCATTACTACTGTCATTATCGACGTATATTACACTTCTAACCTAACCAGTCATGCATGTTAATGCATAATCACTCGCTTGATGATAAATTGAAAATGGCAAACATTCATATAATTTATATATTAATGTACCTCTTTATCTAGTAACCAATAGCTATAAATCCATTGAAAAAGCCATATGCTCAACTTTTATGCTTTGATCCTTTGCTTTACTAATAATTCATGTACTTATTACTCTTCTTCAAATGCCAATTCCCCACTGCTTTGCTTGATTCCCCTCTCATGCATTTTACCCAACAGCACCAAGAATTTTAATTGGAAACATCTTTTTGTCTTTGTTTCTCCAAGAATATATGAATAATTTTTTTCACTGTTAGGGTTTTCAGTGAAAGTTCTTTTCTTGGCCTACAATATTCATGTCAACGTATTACACGTTCTTTGCCTCCTTTGTATGTTTCAATATAAAGGAGCCAAGCATAATTTTTCCTTGTACAGTTTGCCTTTCAATCTTCAATTCCATGAAATTTCTTTCCAGTAATATTTACAGTCAAGATCTGGAAAACAGCAGTGATCCATGCTATTTGCAAGTAAGTATATATTATTGTTATTATTAGTAGTGAAATTTTGTTCATTTTAATTTCTCTCTTAGCATTGATTAATTTATTAATCTCCTCTCCTCAATATGTATTTAGTGATGAAAGGTGTATTTAGATTGATGATAGGATCTCGAGCCATGTAGTTAAAATATGCTTCAAATTCTCGTAGTACTCTTTGTATATTTGGAATTTAGTCTTTATATTTATTTTTTAGATTTCAAAATTTATATCCAACTGTTAAAATTCTTCTGTTAGATTTATTTATGTAAAAAAAAAAAGAAGTTATAATGAATCTCAGTTAAATAGAATAATTACTACGGTGTTGATAATTGAACTTACAATTTTAAAATTTAAAAGTAGAATGATTAAATTCTCAAATATACAAAAAGTACAAGAATTTGAATTCTAAATATACGAAAAGTAGGACTTATAGCATATTGTAACCAATAAATTGTTACCCTTAAAATTTGATATTAACTCAACATATTTGTCATCTTTTGGTTAATCAATTAACCATTGATGATAAAAAAAGATAAACCCAATAAATTGAGTGATTATTTTGTAATTTTTTATAATTGAATGACAAAAAAAAAAATACTAATAAGTTATCTATATTTAAAATCTTACTAAAGCTATATATATACAAATAGTGGAAGATATATAATTCCTAAATATTACATAAAAATGATTATATTTGAATAACTATCCATAGTATTAACACTATGCATGCTCTCAATTTGACCCATAATCACCTCTAGGTATAAGTACTGGGCATAACTTTCTCAATTAGGATATCGATTATCTTCTCAATGACTATCTATTAAGTTTGTTAAGATATTTCTTTTTGGCATAATGGTACATTTAATTTTCAACGTTTATATCTTTTGTCAATTTGATATTTATTATTATTTTTAGATAAATTTGGACATTAAACTTTTAAAAATAATCAAATAGTTTTTAAATTATTTGGTGGCCATTCACACTTCAGATATATTTTGTACTAGTACGACTCTATTTATCTTATATATCAAGTCAACAAATAATTTAGAGTTATAAAAACACTCAAAATTTAATACATAAAGTACACGTGAATTGTCATATACGAGTTGTATTGTCTAAAACTTTAACATTTTGGTCTGTATTCCCGTAAAAAATGACAATTCAATCTTTTTTGAAATGTTGTCTAAGTGTTTTTTTCCTTCTTATTTTACCTAATTATTCAAGCTCATATAGATTTAAACCCTGTTATGTGAACCTTTTGTAACAATGAAAAAGAAATAATAATGGATGGTTTTGAATTTTCAGTTGCCGTCTCTCTACTTTATGTAGAGATAAAGGGCACAGTGTTGAGGAGGGTATTCTCACAAATAGTGAATAACTTTTGGAGCGAATGGGAGCTTCGATTGATGGTTCTCCTCAGTCTTGTTCTCCAGTTTTTCCTCATTCATTTCGGGAAGAGGCGAAAGAAATATACCGGAGCTCGGGTTCCGTTGATTGCAATCTGTGCCTGGATAATATATCTTTCTGCAGATTGGATGGCAACCCTTGTGCTTAGTACCCTTCTTCGAGGCAGTGTTGGATTGGAAAAAGGACTCGTTGTCTTCTGGACCCCTTTTCTTCTATGGCATCTCGGCGGTCCTTACAATATCACCGCTTACTCTTTGGAAGATAATGAGCTTTGGTTGCGCCACTTTCTTGGGATGTTCTTCCAGATCGGAGAGGCGATTTATATCTCCGTCCGGTTTCAATCGGACACCGAACTAAACGCTATGGCTGTCCCGTTGTTTATTGCTGGAGTTCTCAAGTATTTCGAAAGAATATGGGCTCTTAGATGTGCGAGTCCGAAACAGCTCATGAAGTCCTTTTATGTACCCCTGAGATCGAAAAATCCGAGTGATAGCAGCAGTGATGGGGACAAAAAGGAAAAAATGATCCGAACAGGACTTTACGATCTTTCGAGAAGGGAAAGGTTTATAGAAGATCCGACCATTACTGAAGAAGTAAGGTTTCTTCGGCTAGTGCATTCATCTTTCGAAGTTCTCAAGCCTCTCTTCACCGATCTGCCGTTCCAGATTTCGAAGGAGCTTCACGGTGAATTGGTGTACCTCAACCGTTGTACCAAGAATGCAGCAGAGGCCTTCAATTTCGTTAAGATCGAACTCGAATTCCTTTACGATTTGCTCTTCACCAAGAACCCCCTACATCATCAACACCATATTTGCAATCTAGCGCTTCGCTTAATATGCTTTTACTCTGCTTTTTCTGTGCTGATAGCTTTCTCGGCTCTTTATTACAAGTTCCAGGATCACACGGTCGACTTCGTCGTAACCTACGTGCTGCTGTTCAGCGCAGTTTTCCTTGAGAGCTCTTCGTTCCATATGTACATTCGGTCCAAGTGGACGCTGATGTGGCATGCAAATAAAAAAAACAAACTCAAGAGGCTGTACCTTTGGTTCGCGGAGAAAAATTTACGTTCGATTAAATCGAAGGAGGGATTACGGAGAATGGCACAACATGATCTTTTGGGGTATTACTTGAAGGCCAAGACAAGCCAAATTACTCGGGCGTTGAAGTCCATCGATTTCATTAACCTTTTGCAGAGGTTTTGGTATTCAGAGTGGAAGGACGTGGATAACGACTTGAAAAAATTCATCTTTGAACACCTCAAAAACATGCGTACCGAGCTTAGTAACGAACAGTTTAATCCAAAGCAACTCGAGAAGATGTTGGGGGAGAAAGGTGATGCCATCCTCGAGAGGAAAGGTCTGGATCCGATTGTGAACGAGGACTGGAAAATGGAATCCACGGATTTCACCCGTCGGATCTTTATTTGGCACATCGCTACCTCGATCGTTTACTACGACGATCTCTTGAAGCATCGAAAGTGCAGCTGCGGTTCGATATTCAAGATCGGCAAATCCTTGTCCGATTACATGATGTACCTTATTTTGGTCCGTCCTACAATGCTGCCGAAGGGGTTCAGTGATAGGGTAAACGATGACACTTACAACCAAACGCAAAGGATCCCTCTTCAACCGAAATCGAAACAGACCGCAATGATGGAATTCATCGAAACACTATGGTTACCGTCCCCTGACGTTATGATTACTCAATTACCAGAACTCGAATTTGGAGCGTTATGGGAAGGAGTGGATTTTGCCAAGAAATTACAAGCCTTAATACCAGAGAGGTGGGATCATGAAGAGAAATGGAAAATGATAAGTGATGTATGGATGGAGATGATGGTTTATGGTGCAAGTCGATGCACATGGGAGCAACATGCACAACAATTGAGGCATGGTGGCGAGCTGCTCACTCATGTTGCTCTCATCATGGCACATCTTGGTTTAAGTACTCAAATCCGTAAGCAAGAAAAATCGACAGATGATACTAACCTTATATAAACTTTTTTTTTTTTTTTGCATTCTAAGGTATTTCTTTTTTTCCCCAAAAAATTTAAATAAGATGTTTGCAAATATATATATATATATAGATTAGTTTTTTATTTTTATTTTTTTGTAGTAATTTATTTCTATTTGTAGTAATTACCTTAAAAAAAATTGCAAGTGAAATGATTTTGTATAATTTATTTATTTTTTTTACTTTTATATTATTTCTAATAAAATTTAGATTATATCACTATATATAATTTGATATATTGATAATTAAAAATATCACATAAAAATGTAATTTTTTTTTGGAAGAATGATGAAATTCATTAATCTAATAATGCAATTAAACTGTTACAAAAGAACAAAAAATATTGCACAGGAACTTTAAACTATACAATTAAATTAGCTAATGATACCCAAAAAGCATAAAGTGAAGCATTGACAACATCAACTCTATTGATTAGTCTACCTCCTAAACTAGCCCCACAATCTTTTTAATCTGTACGAAGACAGCATCTTCAGTCAAGAAAGATGCATCAAAATACCTATTGTTCCTGTGTCTCCATATCACTTACAAATATGCACCCCAAACAAGCTTGAGTATAACAACAAGCAAGGATTTTCCTTTAAGTTTCAATATCGCCCAAGCTAAATCCTACCTCTAGGTTCCTGCAACCCTATGAATGGAGTAAAGGCGCAAAATTGACTGCCACACATTTCTAGAGAAATTGCTCTCAGAAAAACTGTGATCACGTCTCTCTATAGCAGCCATACGGAGAAAGCAACAAGTATCAACCGAAATCCCAAAAGCAAACAAACGATCTCGCATATATAATAAAAAATGCAATTTTATATAATCAATCCAAAGATAAAATTTTATGAAGAGAGTTAATCAATTTTATTTAATTTCATATAATTTTTAAAAAAAATTATGAGTTAAAAGTAAATTCTTCAGTTATGATATATCAGTAATATAACACTAATAGAAAATATATTTTTTCTTTTATAGAATTATTTAATAAGTAATAAAACTTGAAGTTAATTCATGTGGTTAATAAATTAATATACTTGCATGCATAATTATTATATATATATATATATATCAAATTTTTAATATATAAAAAATTTTAATCCTTGAATTTATAACATTTTTATTTTTTTTAAATAGAGATAAAATCACTTCAATTTGAAGTGATTCAAAAAATTATAAATTATAATAAGTTATTTTTTATTAAATATTTTCAATCTTTTTTGCTAAGAAATATTTTCAAAATTAAATATATATTTAATATTTTTATTTTTTTTGTTGATTATTTTTAAAAAAATTTATTATATCCTTCTAATTTATATATAAAATGTACTGCATGATGCACATATGATATGTATTTTCCTTTTATCAAATGCTCAACTTTTATGCCTTGATCCATTGCTTGACTAAATAATTTATGTAGTTATTACTTTTCTTCAAATGCCAATTCCATGGTGCTTTGCTTGATTCCCATCTCATGCATTTTTACAGCAGAGAGAATTTCTGAAACCCCTTTCCCAGGCCAAATTAAGACCATATTTCTGCTTGAAGGGCAGAACATATACCACTGCCTGTAGTAACCTTTTATCCAATTGCTATGCCTGTCACGGATGACTCCACCAGCAAAGGCCATTTGTTCAACTCCTTTGACAGCACCCATCGAATGCCCATCATGGCTCTTCTTAGGAATAGGTCTTGTCCAAATAACTCAAGCAAAGCGACAGTTTCTAATAATATGGATGATAGTCTCATTGTAGTGTCCACAACGTAAGCTAGTAGGATTGAAGTCCAAACCTCTTCGACACCTCTCACTATTAGTGAGAAGTCTACCTATCAAAACTAGCCACAAGAAGTGTTTGATTCTTTGCGGGCATTTAAGCTTCCAAATTTTCTGCCATAAATCATTAGAACTATCTTTCACAATTGCTTTATAAGCTTCAGTCATAGAGAATTTGTCCATACAAATATCCCTCCCTGCAACCTTATTAGGAGGTCTAATAACCGTAACTTTTAAGATGGTAGAATGGTCTAATTGATGATCTGCAAATAATTCCCATGTCCAACAACCATCCTCACTGGCCATATCTGTTACTTGAGTATCTTTCGAAATCTCGCGCAAAGGGCCAACATCTGGGACCCAAACATCTCCCAAAAACGAGTGTCATTACCATCACCAATACACCAGCAAACATTTTGTAAAAGTAAGCTCCAAACATGAGTTAGAGATTTCCAAACAAAAGAAGTCTAGCTCCTCTTGATAGTGTCCTGTACTCATAGAGCATCAAATTTAGTCGATAAATTAAAACCAATTTTAAGAAGGAAGGACTTATTATGTTTTTCAAGTTTACGTATCCCAATGCCTCCATTAGCAAGCGGTTGGCAGCAAGAAGATCAAATGACAAGCGTCGTTTTTCTCTTATTAATGCTAGAACCCCAAATAAATCCCCTAATAACAATCTTCTCAAATTCATTGCAAACCTCCGAGGGAATTCTGACAGTTTGCATAAAATAGTTAGGGATCGCTAAGAGGATCGATTTAGCAAGAGTCATTTTTCCTGCCATCGAAAATAAGCTCGTATTTCAACCGCAAACTAAAAAGTGCTTGTAGTAATCTTTTGTGGAATAAAAAATATATATCATACATCTTCATAGAAACTAAAGGATAAAAAACACTTATATATTCTTTTACTAAATCTTATAAAATATTATTCAAACTATATTTAAGAACTTGAAATGATAATTATTGTTAGAATTAAGTGACCCAAATTCTTATTTAAATAAAATACAATGGAAAATAAAATAAAAGTAAAATCCATATAGAACTAGACTTCTTTTATTTTATTTTAGAATAAGGTTTTTTAAACCTTATTAAACTTCATCTATTTTATATTGATTAGGATACAGTGTTTCAATCCTACTAGAATATGGCTTTACAAGCCTATAAATAGACATAGTCTATTCCTCTTGTATTGATTCAAATTTTTCGACATAGTGAATTTTCTTTTCCTCTGCCCGTGGTTTTTTCCCGAAAGGGTTTCCACGTAAAATTTGTGTGTTCTTTATTTTATTTATTTTATTCTATTTTATTTTTCACAAATTAGTATCAGAGCTTCCGGGTTATTCATCTCGATCACGGTAATAGCGTCTATGAAGTATGAAATTCCGCTGTTGGATCGCAACACCAGATTTGCGTTGTGGCAAATTAAGATGCAAGCAGTTCTTGCACAGATGGATCTGAAAGATGCCCTGCTAGGGATGGATAAGATGCCTTCGACATTAACAGATGAAAAGAAGAAGCGTAAGGATCGAAAGGCATTAACACAATTACATCTACATTTGTCCAACGAAATTTTGCAGGATTTGATGAAAGAGAAAACTGCCGCTGTATTATGGAAGAGGCTAGAACAAATATGTATGTCGAAAACTCTAACAAGCAAGTTGCATATGAAGCAGCGTCTTTATGCTCATCGTTTGGAGGAAGGTGCGTCTGTACATGAACACTTAACAGTGTTTAAAGAAATTCTCTCAAACTTGGAGGCCATGGAGGTTCAGTATGATAAGGAAGATCTAGGGTTGATTCTACTTTGTTCGTTGCCCCCGTCTCGTTCAACCTTTAGAGACACGATTTTATATAGCCGCGAGTCTCTCACAGTTGATGAGGTTTATGATTCTTTAACCTCATATGATAAGATGAAGCATCTTGTAATTAAACCCGACTCTCAGGGAGAGGGTCTCATTGTTCGTGGGAGACAAGATCGGAATGTTGATGATAATCGTGGTAGGACACGGGAACAGAATCCTCGTGGTAAATCTACTAGTAGATCGAAGTCTTCAAACAGAGGTAAAACTTGTAACTTATTCAAGAAGAAAGGGTACATTAAATCTGAGTGGTATAAGCTACAAAATAAGATTAAAAGGGAGGCTGCGAATCAAAAGAGAAAACAACCAGAAAATTCCGGTGAAGCTGATGTTGTAGAAGACTACAGCGATGGTGAACTTCTAGTAGCTTCTGTCAATGATTCTAAAGTAAGCGAGGAGTGGATACTTGATTCAGGCTGCACCTTCCACATGAGTCCCAATGGGGATTGGTTTACAACTTACGAAATAGTATCTGAAGGTGTTATTTTGATGGGAAATAATGCTTCGTGTAAAATCGCAGGTGTTGGAACAATTAAAGTTAAGATGTTTGATGGAGTTGTCAAAACACTTAGTGACGTGCGGCATGTTCCAGAATTGAAAAGAAATTTAATTTCGTTGAGTACTCTTGATTCAAAAGGGTACAGATACACAGCTGAAAGTGGGGTTTTAAAGATTTCCAAAGGGTCCCTTGTTGTGATGAAAGAAGCGGAGAGAAAGATTGCCAAGTTATATGTTTTACAGGGTTCTAGTGTTACTGGTGATGCAGCTGTCGCTTTCTCTTCCTTGTCAGATGATGATATTACTAAACTTTGGCATATGCGCCTAGGGCATATGAGTGAGAATGGCATGACAGAATTAAGCAAAAGAGGACTTCTTAATGGGCAAGGAATTTGCAAACTGAATTTCTGTGAGCACTGTATTTTTGGGAAGCAAAAGAGAGTTCGATTCACTAGAGGAATCCATAACATGAAGGGAACGTTGGAGTATATTCATTCTGATCTGTGGGGGCCATCCAGAGTGCCTTCGAGAGGTGGAGCTAATTATATGCTAACCTTTATTAATGATTTTTCCAGAAAAGTTTGGGCGTTCTTCCTGAAGCAGAAAAGTGATGTGTTTTCCGCATTTAAGTCTTGGAAAATTATGATTGAAAAAGCAGACGGAAAAGCAGATAAAATACCTCCGCATGCACAATGGCTTAGAGTTACGTTACGATGAGTTTAATAGATTGTGCAAGTCAGAAGGAATCATGAGACACTTGACAGTTCGTCATACTCCACAACAAAACGGCGTTGCAGAACGAATGAACAGAACGATCATGGAGAAGGTTCGATGTATGTTGTCAAATGCCAACTTACCGAAGTCATTTTGGGCGTAACAGCGTCTACTGCATGTTTTTTGATCAACCGATCTCCATCCGTTGCCATTGAGAAAAGACTCACAAGAGGTATGGTGCAGTAATCCTGCTAATTATTCTGATTTAAAGATCTTTGGGTGTCCCGCATATGCTCATGTTGATAATGGAAAATTGGAACCGAGATCCATTAAATGTGTTTTTCTTGGTTATAAAGCTGGTGTAAAAGGGTATAAGTTATGGTGTCCTGAAAATAGAAAAGTTGTGATTAGTAGAGATGTTGTTTTTGATGAAACTGCTATGCTACCAAACTTATCTCTTAAATACTCTTCCAATAAAGAAAATCAAAAAGCAGTGTAGAGCATCGATTAATATAGAGTCAACTCCTCAAGCCAAGACAAAAATTGAGAATAGAGTTGCTTCTTCACCACAATACTCTATCGCCAAAAACAGAACTAGAAGAGAAATTAAACCTTCAAAGAAGTATGCCGAGGCTGATCTAGTTGCTTATGCTTTAAATGTGGCTGAAGATATAGATGCGAATCAAGAGCCATCTAATTATACTGAGGCGGTTAGCTGTGAAGGCTCAGAAAAGTGGATGTTTGCTATGCAAGAAGAGATGGAATCACTCCACAAAAATAGAACATGGGACCTTGTGAAACTTCTTAAAGGTAAAAAGGTTGTTCGTTGTAAATGGGTGTTTAAAAAGAAAGAAGGGACTCCAGGAGTTGAAGAATCCAGATATAAAGTAAAGCTTGTTGCAAAGGGTTACAGTCAAATTCCAGGAGTGGACTTCACAGATGTGTTCTCCCCAGTTGTTAAGCATAGTTCGATTCGAGCTTTGCTTGGTATTGTGGCCATGCATGATTTGGAGCTTGAGCAGTTAGATGTAAAAACTGCATTTTTACATGTTGAACTTGATGAGGATATTTACATGCAACAACCAGAAGGTTTTACAGTTTCAAAAAAAGAGAACTATGTTTGCTTGCTGAAAAAGTCCTTTACGGTTTGAAACAGTCACCAAGACAGTGGTACAAGAGGTTTGATTCCTTTATGACTTCTCATGATTTCAAAAAAAGTAGTTTTGACAATTGTGTTTACTTTAAGAAAAACAGTGATGGTTATTTTGTGTATCTACTTCTTTATGTTGATGACATGTTGATAGCAGCAAAAGATAAAGAAGAGATAAGAAAGGTCAAAGCCCAACTAAGTAAAGAATTTGAGATGAAAGATTTAGGACCAGCAAAGAAGATACTTGGTATGGAGATTCTCAGAGATAGAAAATCAAGTAAATTGTACCTAAGTTAGAAGGGGTGCATTGAGAAAGTTCTTTGCAGGTTCAATATGCAGAGTGCTAAGCCTGTTAGTACTCCTTTAGCAGCCAATTTCAGACTTTCATCGGTTTTGTCTCCACAATCAGATGATGAGATTGAGTACATGTCACATGTTCCATACTCTAGTGCAGTGGGATCTCTCATATATGCTATGGTTTGTTCACGTCCAGATTTATCATATGCGATCGATGCGATTAGCGATATACATGGAAAATCCCGGTAAAGAACATTGGAAAGCGATTCGATGGATTTTAAGATACTTACGAGGCACTCACGATGTTTGCTTACAGCTTTGGAAGAACTAAAGATGGAGTCATAGGGTATGTTGATGCTGATTTTGCTGGAGACCTTGATAGAAGAAGATCTCTCACAGGTTACGTCTTTACAATCGGAGGTTGTGCAATTAGTTGGAAAGCCACTTTGCAAACTACAATCGCTTTGTCTACCACTGAAGCTGAGTACATGGCGATTACTGAGGCTTGTAAAGAAGCTATTTGGTTGAAGGGACTATTTAGTGTGTAACACCCCCTACCCGTATCCGTCGCCGGAATAGAGTACGAGGCATTAACGAGGACTACAAAAAAACACTTACAGATAATTTAAATATATTTTCATAACAACTTGTCTTGATTTCATACTATTTCATATTTAAGCTTTACTCACCAAAGTATTTGAAATATCATCTTTATGCAAATAGCACACATGAGGTACATAATTCCATAATTAAGAATGAACACATTTATCAAACATATTCCACATTCATATATCAATGTCTCACATTTTCATATATCAATAACCGTCATTTTTCTTGTTTTTCGATAATTATGTATAACCATTGATAAGCATGCAACTCATCGCTTCTTCTTGTCAATCACAATTTCAAATGACAAATTCGTGTGAATGAGCTCAACCTCATTAGGTATTTAAATTCTATCATTTTGATTCACATACTCATAATTTACTAACATATCCTGTCAAACACAATCTCTGAATGACAAAATCACATAATTGAGCTCAATAATAATAATGATAACATTACTTACATTTCTTTTTCCACATGTTACATTTACGACTTACCAACTTGTCCATTCAAGGAACAGCTTACGGATTTGAGTACATCATGATCTCAAGTCCGAAAGTCTAGCTGAAGCACATAAGTGCTAGACGGAAGCCCGAAGGCTAATCAAGCACATAAGTGCTAGACGGAGCCCGAAGGCTAATCAAGCACATAAGTGCTAAACGAAGCCCGGCTAATCAAGCACATAAGTGCTAGACGGAAGCCCGAAGGCTAACTGAAGCACATAAGTGCTAGACGGAAGCCCGAAGGCTAACTGAAGCACATAAGTGCTAAACGGAAGCCCGAAGGCTAACTGAAGCACATAAGTGCTAAACGGAAGCCCGGCTAACTGAAGCACATAAGTGCTAAACGGAAGCCCGAAGGCTAACTGAAGCTCACCAGAGCTGAACTAAAACCCCAAAAGGGTTAATTGAAACTCATATGAGTTAACGAAAGCTCGTAAGAGCTAAACGGAAAGCAAACACGAGAATTCGCAACAAATGCTGAATCTCGGTTTACTTGGGTAATATGCCGTCAATTCATCTTTTTCACTGAAAGATTGTACTTATTTCCTGCGTTCCGTTCCTCCAAAATTCTCAATTCAATTTCATAACTTTTGTACATAATTTACTTATTTTCAACAATTAACATACATAAATATTAATCACCATTCATAAAATAATATTGAAATTTAATAATATTAACAAATGGTCTCTAAATTTAGTTATATAAACTCACAAGTTCGATTTTTATATTATAGCGATTATCATAATTTCATAATAAATATTCCAAATAAAACATTATATCGTTTCTAATTCAACACTTATCGATTATAATCAGGCATGTGATCAATTTATACACGAGTCATTCATATATTTTTGTATATTTTCCTCCTCCTCCTCTCCATCCACATCCTTAGTATAAACAACACACTTGTAGGTAACATTATCCATAATTTTCACTATCTACTTATGTGAATGTTCAAGCTGTCCATCTGTGTCATAGTCACTAAATTATTTATATCTGGAGCTATAGAACTCCAAATTAAGTTCTGCTAATTTTTCCTGAAACTAGACTCATATATCTTCTTACCATAAAATTTTCATAATTTTTGGTTAGGCCAATTAATACAGTTTATTCATTGAAGTCTCCCCTGTTTCAGAGTACGACTACTCTGACCTCTGTGCACTACGAACCAAATTTATCCCTGTAAAGAATTCCAACGACCATGCCGTTTGTTTCCCTTAAAAATAGACTCAATAAAGAATCCATGCATGTAAAGTATGACTCTTAATAATTTTTTTACAATTTATGGTGAATTTCTAAAGTCAGGACAGGGGATCTCGAATTCATTCTGACATTGTCTCACAAAATTTATCATATCTCATGATTCACAATTCCATTGCTTACATTATTTATTCTATAAGAAACTAGACTCAATAAGCTTTAATTTCATATTTTATTCATCCTCTAATTCCATTTCTACAATTTTTGGTGATTTTTCAAAGTTAGACTACTGCTGCTGTTCAAAACAGTTTTAGTGCAAAATGTTGATTTCCATTTTGCCCCAAATTTCACAATTCATACAATTCAGTCCTTGCTCAATTAACCCCTAAATTAAGATAATTTTATCAATTAATACTTTTACTAAACATTATAAGTTATTTCATAACTATTAAAATTCAGAATTTCCACATAACACTCTAACTTCAAACTCTTTTACATTTAGGTCCCAAACATTCACTTTCTATTCAATTCTTTCAATAAAATCAACATATAAACAATTTAAAGCTCTAATTCCATGTCAAATCATCATATACTTCCAGCACATATTCATAGCAACTTTCAATTTCTTTCATGGAATCAAAAACTAATGAATTCAACAAGTGGACCTAGTTGTAAAAGTCACAAAAACACAAAAATTTCAAGAAATAATCAAGAATTGAACTTACTTGCAGTAAAAATATGAAAAACCAGCTTGAGGGAACTCTTTCCTGGTGTTTTTGCTGATGAGAATGCAGAAAAATAAAGAGAAATCTAGATAATTCCACTTTAGTCCTAACTTTATTAAGTAAATTTTACAATTTTCCAATTTTGCCCTTAATTCTCCTTGTTTTCTTGCTGATTTCATGCCCTTGCCGTCCAGCCCAAATAGACCTTGGGTCTATTTTCCTTTTAAACCCTCTTTCTTTTATCAATTAAGCTATTTAATCATTTCCTATAATTTTGCATTTGATACAATTTAGTCCTTTTTGTTCAATTAATTATCAGAACTTTAAAATTTCTTGACGAAACTTTAATACTAACATATTAACACTCCATAAATATTTATAAAAATATTTATGGCTCGATTTAAAATTCCCGAGGCCTCGATACCTCGTTTTCGATTCTAATTATTTTAATATTTATTTTTAGTACACTATTCACTATTTCAAAATTTTTCCTAACTTCACATTTAATTTATACTCACTAAATTAATAATATTTCCTACTCATTTGTCAAATTTAGTGATCTCGAATCACTATTCCGACATCACTGAAAATTAGGCTGTTACATAGTGAACTCAATGAAAACCTTCAAATCAGAACAGTATTTTGTGACAGTCAGAGTGCTATATTTCTTACAAAAGATCAAATGTTTCATGAGAGAACAAAACACATTGATGTTCAATATCATTTTGTTCGTGATATTATTGCTCGTGGTGATATTGTTGTGAGCAAAATTAGTACTCATGAAAATCCTGCAAATATGATGACTAAGTCACTTCCTATAACCAAGTTTGAGCATTGCTTAGACTTGGTTGGTGTTCATTGTTGAAGTTAAACCCTTAAGGGGTTTTATGGAAGAGGTGGAGAACTTGTTTATTGAAAGTTCGCGATGAAGAACTTGTTCATTGAGAATTTGTGTCAAGGTGGAGATTGTTAGAATTAAGTGACCCAAATTCTTATTTAAATAAAATACGATGGAAAATAAAATAAAAGTAAAATCCATATAGAACTAGACTTCTTTTATTTTATTTTAGAATAAGGTTTTTTAAACCTTATTAAACTTAATCTATTTTATATTGATTAGGATACAGTGTTTCAATCCTACTAAAATATGGCTTTACAAGCCTATAAATAGACATAGTCTATTCCTCTTGTATTGATTCAAATTTTTCGACATAGTGAATTTTCTTCTCCTCTGCCCGTGGTTTTTTCCCGAAAGGGTTTCCACATAAAATTTGTGTGTTCTTTATTTTATTTATTTTATTCTATTTTATTTTTCACAATTTTATTTCTTTGTTTATTTATTTATTTACAGAAACCAGGGATCAGAGTTTAGCCCCAATAAAAATGCTTTGTTCTTGGTCTTGTTCATCACCAATTCCCATAATCACAAGGAGAGCAACCTTCTTGTGCAATGTCAGTGATTTGAACCTCAGAATCATAAATAACCCCAATTTTCCAATCAGCTGGAAGCACATTTTTGGCCCAAACCCACTTCCCATCGTACCCAGATGTCACCACAAATCTGAATTGTAAGGCACCATTTGGGACCCTACTGGAATCCCAAACTGCCCCATAGTTCCTAGTCATGAAACTCCAGTTTGATGATCCAACTTGAGCTACATCAATGGCTACTATTTCTGTCTGGCCACCTTGGTATAGCAGTTTAATAGCCAAGTAATATGGTTTATGGCTTGATTCTTCAACTCTAATTGCCAAGTTCTGGTTTTTGTATTCACAAGGTATCCTGTAAATTTCACATCACCAAAATCAATAGCAAGTTCAACATGCATGGAAAAGGAATAGGGTAAACTAACACAGGTAGTAACCCGAGTATGAAAAGTTACAAAATGATTACTAAATTATTCAATATTATGTTGGATTTTTTGGTGTTTCTATTTTTTTTATACTTTCAATCAAATTTAGCTGATAAATTTATTTTTTTTAGCTTTTTTAGGTGAAAGGTTCACAAACAAAAGTAAAATTGCAAAAAAGACTGAATTACACAATGTGTATGGGTTAGATTTTTTAGAATCAAGACTAAATTGACACAATATATAAATGTTAAGAATTAAAGCTATTATTATGCCGATTTTAAAAGCTACCATAATTAGCCAATGAGTGACCAAAAAAGACAAAATTAAATAGTCAAGTTATTATTATGTAACATTTCATAATTGGGTGACCAAACAATAAATTTACTAATAATTAGGTGACCATTTCATAATATTTCATAATTAAGTGACCGAAAAAAAATTTATTAATAGTTGGGTGCTACTAGTGTAGTTTACCCAAAGGAATATAATGAAGATATTGGACCGTTAGCTATTAGTGTGCCCCATTATATGTTAAAGTTGGTTCAACCAGGGCCTCACCTTTTTCATTATTTTATTTTTGAATCAAGCTCACCTTTTGTATTCCACGTCCACAATCCCAAGTTTCAAAACGTCTTGACCCTTGCCCCTGTTAGCCATGGCCATGAAAGCTCTGCTAGTAAGAACAAAGTCTGTTTGGTTATTGTGATTAAGATCAGTTAGTGTCACCTTTGTTCCTTTACTGCTACACAGTTTTGAATCCTTACACCTTATCTGCCAATGTTAAAAACTCAAACCTCAATTTTCCAATATAAGAATTAAAAAGAAGACAATAATAAATGTGTACAAAACCTGAAAGCAAGCACCACAACCAGCTCCTTGTTTGTAAAGCGAAGAAACACCAGCTGCAAGGTGGCCACCGCTAATGGTTAATGCTAAGGAACCATATCCACAAGCTCCAGCTACAAATATCAAAGCCATAAAAAAAATGTTACCGACAATATTTTTCGCAAAAATATGATCTGGGTCTTTGTCAAATTCCATTTTCATGTAAGAAAACAAGTCTGGGTATTAATCAAGAAGAAAGATGGCAGCAAGTTACATGATGCAGCGGCGTCGGAGAAATAAGAAGCCTTGGATTGGTGCACGCATCGATCACAAGCAGTGGCTGAAGACAAGACAAGGAACAATAACATGCAAAGAAAGTGAGGCTGAGCCATTTTTTTTGTTGAACTGAGAAATGTAAGTGACAAGTAAAGAAAGATAGGGTTGATGAGTTTTATTTATAGTGTGGTGGACTACAGGTAAGCATTTCCGGATAACCATGGATTGATTTGCTGTACTTTAAAGAAAACCCTTTTTTCGGATTTGAATACAAGGAAAAGGACTTGTATTTGCTCAAACGCGGAAACTAAAAGAAGATGAAAACAATAATGAATTTTGTCACCGACTCTTTGTCTATGTCTAAACAGCTGTGCCTTGTAGCTGTAAGAAGTATGAACTTGAAGATTTGTGTAGTTTTAAATAGGACATAACTTTGTTGAGTTTTCAGACAGTGGGATTGATGGATATGTAAGTGAAAGTTTTGGTAAATTGCTTTTTTTTTTAAATTAATTTATGTAAATTAAATTATAGAGTAAATTTTTTTTTCATTTCTCTTGTATATTTTATGTTGATGTAAAGAAATCAATTTTTAATAATAAAAATAGAATAGATGAATATTTTAATTTAATAATTTATTTATTCTTTAATTTAATATATATGTATTAATTTATTTATTTTTTAAATAAATTAAACAAAATATAATTAGATACTCTTATCAAATTTTAACCATTTTTTTATTTTGATGAGATGAAATCAATCAATCAATTTTTCTCAGCTTAGTGCCCCAAAATTCTCCCTTCTTCTTCCCTGTTTTTCAAAGCTATAAAATCCAAGGACCATTGTTCCACTATAGAAATAATGAAGTGTATTCACTGCCTGCTGACTTTTAATCATCCAATATGTTAACAAAACGTATGCCTGTGGCATCATAACGTGGATCAATGGATTCTGACGTGGACTTACCATCATGCTTTATCCAGCTGCCTGAAACTTGATGCTTTTATCCCTTTGTACCATTCAATGTTTCACTTAAATTATGTAACAATGAAAATGGGATTTGACCACAGCAGCCGGTAGTTTATTGCTACATGTGTCATAAAATAAAAAGCATTGTGTGTTACGTATAGGTAAGTTGGCTGGTGCTTTGGGGTCCCTTTTGGTGGAACTCAGCTGACCAAACAAGATAATATGGCTACTTAATCATAAGATCATTGAAAACCATCAATGGCTATTGTCTTCTCTTTCTTTCATTTTTCTTCATTTTGCTTCTTTTTTTTTTGATGACATGACTATTACCATCCACAACATGGTGAAAATATCATGAAAGCCTCTGTATTAAGAATTAGATTATATTTATCTTTACAAAAAATAAGTAAATTAATTCATATATATTAGATTAAAGCGGAAACTGAAAGCGTAAATTGATCTTTCTATTAAAAATTCATCCATTTTTAGTGATAAAAATTGATTCATATAAGTCAAAATGAGGTACATGTAACCATATCAGTTTTAAACAGCAAAATTGGATGAAAATTTTAATAAAAATGACCAGTTTGTTTTTTGAAGTTACTTATAGGGGTTAATTTATCTTTTTTTAAGTAGGTGGGACAAAATATAATTTGACCCTAGTACAAGACCTCCATGATACTTTTACCTCCAAAACATGTAGATACCAATATCAATACAAAACAAATTTACTTACAAGTACACATTGCAAGACATAGTGCTTGATGATGGTGCAAAGAAAGCTACACGTAGAAAACCATATGATTGTGGGTGCCTATATATACATACAGTATTCAATTGTAACTTCGCTTGAAAAATTTGTATTAGGCAGAGCCTACTTTAACCAGAAAAAGAATGCAGAATTAAAGCGTGAAAGTGGAATGCCAAAGATAGTAGAAAAACAAAAATAGGGCTGACAGCCTATTAACATCAATGATTGTGCAATTTAACAGTTACCCTAGCATTAGCTAAACTATTCAAGTAATTTAATAGAGGGAACCAATATTCTCCTATGAAACACTTAATTTTGGCTATGGTATTCATCTTTAAAAAGAATGTAAAATTACCTGTACAGTCTTTTCCTTCCAGTCCATTGAGCATATACAAGGGCATTCTCATTGGCCTCTGAAATATTTAAGCACTTATCGACACAGAATCCTAGCATTTGATCTTTTTGAAGGTAATTTGACCAAGTAAAAAGTTAGTATTTCAGCTTGTTTTTTGGGATAGAATTGAGATGATATCTTCCCGTGCCTTTTCAAGGGCACTCGGCAGATTCTCTGGTTTCCTCCCACCTGCTTGAGCAAAATTTGGTCTGCCACCACCTCCTCCACCACACAGTTTAGCTATGGGGCCTATAAATTTCCCCGCCTGTATACCAAGATCAACCACGGCTGGTGTGAAGGCAGCAACTAAACTAACTTTCCCTTCATCTGGACAGGAGCCTAAGATTACAGCTGCAGGATCTTGCAGTGTATCGATTAAATTCTCGGCAGCAGCTTTTAGTGAATCAGCATCCACATCATCCAATGATTCAACTAGCACCCTGGAGTTAAATGTTCAGAGGCCAAAGAACAAAAGTCAGAAATGAGTTCCATTAAATAGCAAAATTTGATATCTTTGAAACAATATTACACATTACCTTATCTTTTGTGAAGTTCCTACTTCAAATGCCTTGTTTGCAATCATTAGTGCTTTATATTCGGCTGCTTTTGTACGCAAATTAGCAACTTCAGTTCTTGACATTCGTAACTCCTCTAAGAGTTTTTCTACCCTGGTAGTCACTTCTTCAGCTTTCACCTGCAAAGATGAAGTTAAATAACATTAAAACCAGAGGTTCAGCCGAGTCAGGCATTTTCCAAAACAGAGAAGCTCTACATGATAAGAGAGAAGATCAGAATAGCCAAGGTATACCCAAGATTCTTGTTGTAGTTTCAAGATCAGATCAGTTTTTTGCATGGGCTTTAATCTTTTACGATGAAGTACATTGGGAGAAGGTTTCAAGTTAAAAGCACAAAAAGAGAACTCACCTTGAGCATGGAGCATAGATTCTTCATTTGTGATTCCCTGACATTGATATATTCAATAAATGCTTCACCAGCAACAGCTTCTATACGCCTGACTCCAGATGCAATCCCTTGCTCGGAGATTATTTTGAAGACCCGTATTTCAGAAGTAGTGCTGACATGGGTCCCACCACAAAGTTCCATGGAAACACCAGGAACTTCCACAACTCTTACCTGCAATGCATTATAAAATTAGGAAGAACTATTTATATAAGCAAGTACAAACACGGAGCACGTAAACATTCAAGTTCTAGCTCAGACATCATAGTGAGAAAGAGAATGCTAGGATATAGTAGCAAGCAATTGTCTAAAGAATGAACCGAAAATGATTCAAAGTTTAATTTGTTTTGCTAGTTTAACAAAAATAACAATGAACCCAAACACAAGACAAGCTAAACAAAGCATGGATAATGTCAGTTGGTATAATGAAGAACAAATACATACCTGCTCGCCATATTTTTCCCCAAACATTGCGATGGCACCAGCTTCTTTCGCATCGTTAAGGGGCATTACTTTTGTTTTAAGAGATGTTGAAGCCTCAATCCAACCATTGATCAGTTGCTCAATGTCTTCAAGCTGAGTGTCAGTAAGGGCATGACCATAGTTGAAATCAAACCTGAGACGATCAAAAGCCACTAAGGAACCAGCTTGTGATATTTCCTGGCTAATTAATTTCTTAAGTGCGGCTTGTAACAAATGAGTAGCCGTATGATGGACCTGAAAGAAGAAGAACAAAAAACATCTTAAGATAGTTTATGTTAGATGAAACGACCAATTCAATTAACACAAAAATAAAGCCACAATTAAGCATTAAGCTAGAACCTTTGCCCGCTGTCTCAGTTTTGCATCCACGGCAGCTTCCACTTCTCTGCCAACTTCCAGAACCCCCTCTTTGATAGTCCCTTTATGAATAAATAAGTCACCTAAGGATTTTTGAACATCCTTGATCTCGACAACAGCTGTTTGTTGCTTTTCACCTCCGGTAACATATAGAAAACCATGATCTCCAATTTGACCACCGGATTCAGCATAAAATGGTGTTTTGTTCAACAAAACCTCTATATCATTTCCTTCAGAAACCTGTATCACAGGACTCCCATTCACCATTAGGCTTTCTACTACTGCTTGAGTAGAAAGGGTATCATATCCTACAAATTCAGTTTTGTTTATATTATTCATAAGATTAGTACCATCTTCAACTGCAAGTTTAACAACATTGTGTGCAGCTCGAGACAGGCGCCTTTGGTTTTCCATCTCTATATCAAAACCATTCATATCTACAGTAATGCCTTGCTCTTCAGCAATTTCTGTGGTTAACTCCACTGGAAATCCAAAAGTGTCATACAAAAGAAATGCATCTTTTCCAGACAAGCAAGGCACAGTCCCACTTTTCTCGGCATATGATGATGCATCCACTAACATTTTTTCAAGTAAAGTTTCTCCTCTCTCTAAAGTTTGCACAAAATTAAGCTCTTCCTTCTTCAGTTCCTCAAGAATACGGGGCGCTTTAATCTTGACATCCGGATCAATATGCGTGCTTAATTCTATTACTCTTTCTGCAATTATAGGTAAAACTGCTCCTTCAAGATTATCTCTTCTTTCTCCCTTTATACCGAGGGACCTGCCAGCTCGAACAACCCTTCTAATAAGCCGTCGAACCACATAACCTCTACCAATATTTGACGGCAAAACACCATCCGATATGAGATACACTATTGCCCTTAGATGATCTCCTACAACCTAAAAGCAATAGAAAATTTTGAACACTAAGACCATGAAACAAATTAAGAAACTTTATTTGCCAAAATATCTTACATCTAACAAAAATTATTGCAAGAAAACTGAAACTTTTACCTTTAATTTCAGTTTTGTTTGCTCATCTGCCAAAGGATATGAGATATTAGCCAGTGCTGATGCCTTTTCTATAATGGGGTAAATCAAGTCAGTCTCATAGTTGTTTGGAACCTGCAAAAAAGGGGAAAAAATATCATCTTTAATTTCAAAGCATATAACCTTGCAAATGAGGCATACCTTCAGTAAAATATAATTTTAGTTTGACATGAAAAAAAAAAATTATAAATACCTTTTGCAGAATACGGGCCATACGCTCCAAGCCAAGACCAGTATCTATGTTCTTTTGCTTTAAGGGCTCAAGTGTTCCATCATCTTTTTTATTGTATTCCATGAATACAAGATTGTAGAACTCTATAAATCTTGTATCATCCCCGAGATCCTGCATATTACTCACCCAGGTTAAGCGAAAAAGAAAACTGGAATGAGAAACCTATGAGTAACCTGACCAATGCCCGGACAGAACCTGAATAACCCCCTACCCAACTGAAAGACATAAAAGAATTGTTTGAAGCGAGTAAGTACCAACCACATCAGCAGTTCCCCTCTCTGGATGAAAATCATAATAAATCTCAGAACATGGACCGCAGGGACCAGTAGCACCACTCATCCAAAAGTTGTCCTCTGCACCCATTCTTTTTATATGGTCAACAGGAACACCCACCTGATGAGAACTTATATCATCAAAATCATTTAACATAACATGAAAAATATTATGTCTAAATCATTCAAAAATAAAAATGTAGCTTCTCGAACACTAGGCACGATGGAAAAGACACATTGACCTATCAAGGGAACTTATATAGAGAGAAAGCACATCTAAAAGCAGAACATTCCTGAAAGCAAAACTCTAACAAGTGCTAAAGTGCATCTTGGATTACCTCCTTGTGCCATATTTCAAAAGCTTCGTCATCATCCTCATACACACTTATCCATAATCTTTCAGGTGGCAACTGAAATCTGTAAGCACAAACAACTTTCATTTTCATATGGAAGAAAATGAATGTGTGATAAGGAACCACCATGCTAGAGAAAAATAATACTAAAATTTGGCATTCAGAAAACAAAACTAAATTCATGCTTACTCCTTGGTGGAAAGCTCCCATGACCATTGAATTGCTTCCTTCTTAAAGTAATCACCAAAGGAGAAATTGCCTAGCATTTCAAAAAATGTATGATGCCTTGCTGTTCTGCCAACATTCTCCACATCGTTTGTGCGTATACACCTTTGTGCAGTAGTAGCACGAGGTACTTGTCTAGGAATCTAAATATAAAGAGCGAGTTACATCACATCAAAGTCTAACAATCAAAATAATGTCAACTTACTTTTAACACACTAATTTAAGTGCTATCTTTACCATTTAGCAAGCTTATAATTGACAACGATGTCATATGCTTTTCTAAAGATGATCAATTAGCTACAAACATATAATTAAAGCTTTTCACAATAAGTGAAGAACCATTTAAAAAAATTTTAAAATAATAGTTCCATATACCATGTAACTAATAATACGCGCAATCTTAACAATTACTAGGAAAAGGCAAAGATAATTCTCATGATTTTCAATGCTTGAGTAAAGGTGCAGTCAGTAGATTCATTAAGAATCTCATATATTACCTTCCCAAGGAATATTGGCTTGAAAGGAAGCATTCCTGCAATTGTTAGTAGGACTGTTGGGTCATCTGGCACAAGAGAAGCACTAGGAAGAATCTTGTGACCACGAGAAGCATAAAAATCAAGAAATCGCTGGCGAATAGAGTTCCCACTGACAAGAGAATACTTTGATTGATCCTCCATCAATTCCTCGGCTACGCGCTGTACCGATGCTGAAAATTCACATGGTAACTACTATATCCACTGATAAAGAAAGCTAAAGCATGACTGAAAGAATAGATAATTAAGCATAGTAACCTGATCTAATTCTCGACTGATTGCCCCGAACTCCTCTCAAAGAACTATTTTTACACACCACTATGCCAGGAGAGAAAAGGGCCAACGTTCTTGTAAGAAAGCCTGCATTTACTTGAACACAATTACACAAATATCTAGGAATTAATGCATAATCCTAAAAGATATATAATGCATCACTTAGCAAAAAGAAAATCAATGGAAGAATAAAATTACATATGCAAAAGTAGATTCCAAGAAACCAAACACATAAAGTTGAAAGAGCTCAAAATACTAAAATTCTAGAAGAAAAAAGAGAAAAATCTCAGTAATGCATATACAATGAACCATTCTTTTCCCATTTTGAAAGAGTCCATCTCCCTGCTTAAACTGAAATCCCCATCCGAATAAGAAAATGTAAAGTTAAACTAAATAGCAGAAAATTTCACCATTCAAATAAGTAAACTCGGTATATAAAAACCCAACTACATCTAAATTTCAAAAATTTGCATTAAAAAAATGAGTAAATTTGGCATTATTTTTTCCCAATTATGAACTGAATGCAAAAGATAAATTACAAGTCAAGGAGAGAAGGCAAGAAATTAACTATTTTGCTCACTTGGGTTCTGTCTAATGAAGTAAAATATAGTTCAAAGAGTGTACTTTATCAATAAAATTGCTTGTATAACGAAGAACAGTGAAAAGAACAAGAAAAAAGAAGGAAACTTTTACCAGATGAAGTGGCAAAACTGTAATTGGAAAGGGGCGAAGAAGGCGGTTTTGGAAATAACATGGTGGATGCAGGAAAAGGATGGAGAGATTGGCGTCCATGAATTAGGCGTGGAGAGTGAGGCAGTTTCAGGGCTGCCATAGCTCCTCCCTCTGTTTTTGAGATAATATCCCCTGTTTTCGGTTTTGTTTTCTGAAAGTGGCGTTTAAATACGTTGCACTAAACATGTTAGTTGGAAAGATAAGCTTTTTTCAGACAGCCACATATTTTTTACTTCTTATTTATTTCGTAATATAAGGTCAAGTTTTACCGGAACCGGAATGAAAAAACTGGTTGGATCAGAAATTAATTAGTATATTTGTAATGATTCAGTTTTTAGTGATGTTAGGAAATAGGTTTTGAAATCTCGTTTTCATAAGTATAATTCGTAAAAATTAAATAAGGATATTCACAAAGTTATTAAGGAGATGTATTAAAATTTAATTAAATAATTTAGTCGAAAATATGGTTAATTAATATTCAGGGATTAAATTATAAAAGATTAATTGTTATAAATTTTTAATTAAAAAATTACTTGGGGGACTTAAATAACAATTATCTAAAGAACTAAAATGATTAATAAATCAATTTTAAATAGGTAATAGTGGATGATGATGATGCATGACATTATATTTAGTTAATTGATGATTAACATTTAATTAATTAAGTTAATTAAATTATACTATATAAACCAAAACTAAGTGGAAAGAAGTGGTCATCTTCTTCAACTGTCTACCATTGTAGCCAAAGAGAAGAAAGCTTTGAAACCTAGTTTTTCATTTGGTCACTTATTTCAAGTAAGTCTTTAGTCATTTTTTTATTTTATGAAAATTAAATTATGAGAGCCCATGTAAAATATAAGATATAATATCAAATATAAAATTTTAAACTTCTCATTTTTGCTCATTAGTTTCACTTCCATTGGTCCTCAAACTTGTAACATGTTAGAATTAAGTGACCCAAATTCTTATTTAAATAAAATACGATGGAAAATAAAATAAAAGTAAAATCCATATAGAACTAGACTTCTTTTATTTTATTTTAGAATAAGGTTTTTTAAACCTTATTAAACTTCATCTATTTTATATTGATTAGGATACTTTGCTTCAATCCTACTAGAATATGGCTTTACAAGCCTATAAATAGACATAGTCTATTCCTCTTGTATTTGATTCAAATTTTTCGACATAGTAAATTTTCTTCTCCTCTGCCCGTGGTTTTTTCCCGAAAGGGTTTCCACGTAAAATTTGTGTGTTCTTTATTTTATTTATTTTTTATTCTATTTTTTTCACAAATTGGTATAAGAGCTTCCGGGTTATTCATCTCGATCACGGTAATGGCGTCTTTGAAGTATGAAATTCCGCTGTTGGATCGCAACACCAGATTTGCGTTGTGGCAAATTAAGATGCAAGCAGTTCTTGCACAGATGGATCTGGAGGATGCCCTGCTAGGGATAGATAAGATGCCTTCGACATTAACAGATAAAGAGAAGAAGCGTAAGGATCGAAAGGCATTAACACAATTACATCTGCATTTGTCCAACGAAATTTTACAGGATGTGATGAAAGAGAAAACTGTCGCTGCATTATGGAAGAGGCTAGAACAAATATGTATGTCGAAAACTCTAACAAGCAAGTTGCATATGAAGCAGCGTCTTTATGCTCATCGTTTGGAGGAAGGTGCGTGCAGACACGAACACTTAACAATGTTTAAAGAAATTCTCTCAAACTTGGAGGCCATGGAGGTTCAGTATGATAAGGAAGATCTAGGGTTGATTCTACTTTGTTCGTTGCCCCCGTCTTATTTAACCTTTAGAGACACGATTTTATATAGCCGCGAGTCTCTCACAGCTTGATGAGGTTTATGATTCTTTAACCTCGTATGATAAGATAAAGCATCTTGTGGTTAAACCCGACTCTCGGGGAGAGGGTCTCATTGTTCGTGGGAGACAAGATCGAATGCCGATGATGATCGTGGTAGGACACAGAAAGTAATCCTCGTGGTAAATCTAAGGGTAGATCAAGTCTTCAAACAGAGGTAAAACTTGTAACTTCGCAAGAATAAAGGGCACATTAAATCTGGGTGCTATAAGCTACAAAATAAGATTAAAAGGGAGGTCATGCGAATCAAAAGGGAAAACAACCGAAAAAAATTCGGTGAAGCCGATGTTGTAGAAGACTACAAATGATGGTAAACTTCTAGTCGCTTCACAATAATTCTAAAGTAAGCAAGGAGTAGATACTTGATTCAAAGCTACACCTTCCACATGAGTTCCAATCGGGATTGGTTTACAACTTACGAAACAAAGATTCTGAGGGTGTTGTTTTGATGGGAAATAATGCTTCGTGTAAAATCACAGGTGTTGGAACAATTAAAGTTAAGATGTTTGATGGAGTTGTCGAACACTTAGTGACGTGCAAAGATGTTCCGTAATTGAAAAGAAATTTAATTTCATTGAGTACTCTTGATTCAAAAGGGTACAGATACACAAAAAAGTGGGGTTTTAAAGATTTCCAAAGGGTCCTTTGTTGTGATGAAAGAGCGGCGAGAAAAGATTGCCAAGTTATATGTTTTACTGAGGTTCTAGTGTTATCGGTGATGCAAATTGCCGCTTTCTTTCCTTGTCGATGATGATATTACTAAACTTTGGCATATGCGCCTAGGGCATATGAGTGAGAATGGCATGACAGAATTAAGCAAAAGAGGACTTCTTAATGGGCAAGGAATTTGCAAACCGAATTTACGTGAGCACTTTGTATTTTTGGGAAGCAAAAGAGAGTTCGATTCACTAGAGGAATCCATAACACGAAGGAACGTTGGAGTATATTCATTCTCGATCTGTGGGGGCCATCCAGAGTGCCTTCGAGAGGTGGAGCTAATTATATGCTAACCTTTATTAATGATTTTTCCGAAAAAGTTTGGACGTTCTTCCCGGCGCGAGAAAAAGTGATGTGTTTTCCGCATTTTTAAGTCTTGGAAAATTATGATTGAAAAAGCAGACGGAAAATGAGATAAAATACCTCCGCATGCATAATGGCTTAGAGTTCGCTCGATGAGTTTAATAGATTGTGCAAGTCGGAAGGAATCATGAGACACTTGACGATTCGTCATACTCCACAACAAAACGGCGTTGCGTAAGAATGAATGAACAGAACGATCATGGAGAAGGTTCGATGTATGTTGTCAAATGCCAACTTAACGAAGTCATTTTGGGCAGAAGCAGCGTCTACTGCATGTTTTTGATCAACCGATCTCCATCCGTTTCCATTGAGAAAAAGACTCCACAAGAGGTATGGTCCGTAATCCCGCTAATTATTCTGATTTAAAGATCTTTGGGTGTCCCGCATATGCTCATGTTGATAATGGAAAATTGGAACCGAGATCCATTAAATGTGTTTTTCTTGGTTATAAAGCTGGTGTAAAATGGTATAAGTTATGGTGTCCTGAAAATAGAAAAGTTGTGATTAGTAGAGATGTTGTTTTTGATGAAACTGCTGTGCTATCTAACTTATCTCTTAAAGACTCTTCCAATAAAGAAAATCAAAAACAGGTAGAGCATCAGATTAATACAGAGTCAACTCCTCAAGCCAGTACAAAAATTGAGAATAGAGTTGCTTCTTCACCACAATACTCTATCGCCAAAAAGTAACTAGAAGAGAAATTAAACCTCCAAAGAAGTATGCCGAGGCTGATCTAGTTGCTTATGCTTTAAATGTGGTGAAGATATAGATGCGAATCAAGAGCCATCTAATTATTCTGAGGCGGTTAGTGTGAAGGCTCAGAAAAGTAGATGTTTGCTATGCAAGAAGAGATGGAATCACTCCAAAAAAACAGTAACATGGGACCTTGTGAAACTTCCTAAAGGTAAAAAGGCTGTTCGTTGTAAATGAGTGTTTAAAAAGAAAGAAGAGACTTCAGGAGTTGAAGAACCCAGATATAAAGCAAGGCTTGTTGCAAAGGGTTACAGTCAAATTCCAGGAGTGGACTTCACAGATGTGTTCTCCCCAGTTGTTTAGCATAGTTCGATTCGAGCTTTGCTTGGTATTGTGGCCATGCATGATTTGGAGCTTGAGCAGTTAGATGTAAAAACTGTATTTTTGCATGGAGAACTTGATGAGGATATTTACATGCAACAACCAGAAGGTTTCTGATTTGAAAAAAGAGGACTATGTTTGCTTGTTGAAAAAGTCCTTTTACGGTTTGAAACAATCACCAAGACAATGGTACAAGAGGTTTGATTCCTTTATGACTTCTCATGATTTCAAAAGAAGTAGTTTTGATATTGTGTTTACTTTAAGAAAAACAAATGATGGTTCTTTTGTGTATCTACTTCTTTATGTTGATGACATGTTGATAGCAAAGAAAAGATAAAGAAGAGATAAGAAAGGTCAAAGCCCAACTAAGTAAAGAATTTGAGATGAAAGATTTAGGACCAAAGAAAGAAGATACTTGGTATGGAGATTCTCGAGATAGAAAATCAAGTAAATTATACCTAAGTCGAAAAGGGTACATTGAGAAAGTTCTTTGCGGAGTTCAATATGCAGAGTGCTAAGCTCATTAGTACTCCTTTAGCGACCCATTTCGGACTTTCATCGGTTTTGTCTCCACAATCGATGATGAGATTGAGTATATGTCACATGTTCCATACTCTAGTGCAATGGGATCTCTCATGTATGCTATGGTTTGTTCACGTCCGATTTATCATATGCGATTAGTGCGATTAGCGATACATGGCAAATCCCTGTAAAGAACATTGGAAAGCGATTCGATGGATTTTAAGATACTTACGAGGCACTACTGATGTTTGCTTACGATTTGGAAGAACTAAAGATGGAGTCATAGGGTATGTTGATGCTGATTTTGCTGGATACCTTGATAGAAGAAGATCTCTCACGATACGCCTCTACAATCGGAGGTTGTGCAATTAGTTGGAAAGCCACTTTGCAAACTACATCGCTTTGTCTACCACCGAGCCGTTGAGTACATGGCGATTCGAGGCTTGTAAAGAAGCTATTTGGTTGAAGGGACTATTTAGTGAACTCAATGAAGACCTTCAAATCAAAGCACAAAGATTTTGTGACATCAGAGTGCTATATTTCTTACAAAAGATCAAATGTTTCATGAGAGAACAAAACACATTGATGTTCGGTATCATTTTGTTCGTGATATTATTGCTCGTGGTGATATTGTTGTGAGCAAAATTAGTACTCATGAAAATCCTGCAGATATGATGACTAAGTCACTTCCTATAACCAAGTTTGAGCATTGCTTAGACTTGGTTGGTGTTCATTGTTGAAGTTAAACCCTTAAGGGGTTTTATGGAAGAGGTGGAGAACTTGTTTATTGAAAGTTCGCGATGAAGAACTTGTTCATTGAGAATTTGTGTCAATGTGGAGATTGTTATAATTAAGTGACCCAAATTCTTATTTAAATAAAATACGATGGAAAATAAAATAAAAGTAAAATTCATATAGAACTAGACTTCTTTTATTTTATTTTAGAATAAGGTTTTTTAAACCTTATTAAACTTCATCTATTTTATATTGATTAGGATACGGTGTTTCAATCCTACTAGAATATGGCTTTATAAGCCTATAAATAGACAGAGTCTATTCCTCTTGTATTGATTCAAATTTTCGACATAGTAAGTTTTCTTCTCCTCTGCCCGTGGTTTTTTCCCGAAAGGGTTTCCACGTAAAATTTGTGTGTTCTTTATTTTATTTATTTTTATTCTATTTTATTTTTTCACACTAGTTTTCCATTTGGTCACTTATTTCAAGTAAGTCTTTAGTCATTTTTTTATTTTATGAAAATTAAATCATGGGAGGCCATGTAATAATTTGTTAAATTGGTGAAATTTTGATAAGTTGTTATTGTTGAGAATTGGATGAATTAGGTGTGAAATTAATAAAAATTAAGCTTAGATTATAAAAAAAGACTAAACTGTAAAGTTTAACAAGCTTGATTGCTAGTTTTGTTACATTATGGATCAAATTGAATAAAATACAAACATGTTATGAAATTGTGGTAGGAATAGAAAGTATAAGGTCCCTAATGAATAAATGTGAAATCGAATTTTAGTTTGAAGCTCTATATCGAAAGTTATAATTGCATCGGGTTTAGGGGCTAAATTGAATAAATTACAAAATATGCTTGATCTAGTATTTGATTGTAAATTAGATGAAAATTGATAGTTTTTTATGTTTTGTGACTGTACGTAGCTAACGTCGACGCGGAACCTTAGAGAAAAAAGCGAAAGTTATTGATGAGTAACGCGAAATCTTGATTTGTACTTTTATAATTCGAGATAAAAATATTTGCTTGCATATGCATGTTTATTGAATGAATGATCATTGAGGTGAGCATATGGTGATAGCATAAATTGCTTTAAATAAGATTGATATGGGATATTTATATAAAGGACTAAAATGAATAAAATGGAAAATGGCATGAATTGCTTGAATTATGATATGTGAAATGGAAATTTGGATAGAAATATGTTGTTTAATATGAAATACATGTATATAAACAATGAATTAGATTGTGTTTATGAATATGATTGAGAAATGGTTTATGTACCAAATTGTAAATTGGAATTGTGCTGAGTCAGATATAGTTGGCATATCATAGGATTGAATTGTGTACGAGCCTATGTGCTTATGCGTCAGGATGTACCCCGTGTGCCAGGATACACTTTTTGTGCCAAAATCTGCTTCGTGCATCAGTATAAGGTTTGTGTGCCAATATGCACTTTATGTGTCAGTTTTCCCTACTCCGGTTTATCCGATGATGCACTTCGGTGCCAGCTAATGTGTTGGTTGGACGATCTGTGTATCCATCCGAGTCCAAGTTAGAGTCAAGTTATTAGGGGTTATAAATTGTAAATTGATATGTGATACCAAAAATGAAATTGGTAATACTATGGAATTGATTTCATTCATGTATATGGACTATGAATTGAGAAAAACATGTAACCTATTATGCATAATAGTTGAAAACAAGCCTTGGGGGCCGAAATGTATGCAAATGAGTCAATAGACTCCTAAAAGGGTTTTAAATGTTATGTTAAATGGTCTATTGATGAAACATGACTATGGGAATGAATGTCAAAATGTTAAGGTTATAAATGTTTGAATTATGGATTGGTATTGATAGCTAAAAGGCTTTAAGATAAGTTTTGGTATATGTAATTGAGTTGATCATTCTATTGCGTTGAAAGTTGAATTGGTTTGACACTTGATACATTTATCCTTTTATGTGGAAATGGTCATGTAATTGTGTTGCAATTGGGAATATGTATTGGTAGACATTTGGATTATGTGTATCATGTTAAATTGCTATTGTTAACTTATTGATAAGTGATGAAAGTAACATATTTTAATATTGTTCTTAATACATTTTTGGATGATTATTTATGCAAATTGGTGAATTTTATGCTCCTAATCCTTTGAATTCATGTTTGTATACTTAGGTAAGTATTTGGGAGCAAAAGGAGTAAAAAACAAGCGAAAGACAAAAAGAGCAGATTTCAAGAGCCACACGGGCTGGACACATGGCCATGTGACTTATGTTATGTTATCTTCAATAATGAAAGTACTACTGAGCTTTATCACTTAGTGTACAATTTGTTTGTTCCGTGCGTAGGTATAGGTAATATTTGAAGCCCTGGGAAGTAAAGTCAACATTTGGACTATCATTTTCGACTCAACTAAGTTTATATAACTCTTTCCATTTTTATTAAGCGGCATGTACCTAGAAATACCTTGTTTAAGGTTACAAATGGTCAATTTTTGTAAATGGATTGTGAATATATGAAAATGGTTTTAACTATGCATAGAAATGAATGGTTTGATAGTTGTATATTGATCATGTTTATTGATGTTGAATGGGTGATTGGAGCCTTAAGGCCAAACATTGTTGTTCCATGCTAGGTTGATATCAATGGAAAATAGAGACTTAGTGGTTTCCCTATGAAGTCGCGACTTCACACCCTGAATGTCGTGACATCAGGTTATCACATTGCGATGTCAACTCTATTTTATTTTGAAAAATTTACAAATTGGTACTCGGGCTGAAAGCTTGACTATTATCTCCAAATTCGCAACACCAAGCCTTGGAAGTCGAGATCCACCTGGGAAGTTTTGAAAATTTTGTAGTTTAGCCCTTATTCGATGTCAAGATGGTATTGAGCTTTCGTAAACTCGTATTTGACCCAAAAACGATTATTTATTGTGTTTGATGCATGTAACACCCGTATATGAATGTTTAATGATGGAATTGGAATATAGTTTATTGTAGTTGTTTCGGCAACGAATGTGACATCCTGTAGCTCAGACCAAGCAGTCGGGTCGAGTATGATGAGTTTAATATTAGTTTAAATAAAGTTGTTGAATTAGTATCTAAGCGAACTATTACAATAGAAAATGGAAACTAAGACAAAAAAAAATTGATAGTTTAATCGACTTTCATAAAATATATTTTTTAATTTTTTATGAATTTTTAATTATTATTGGATCAACGGTTGAATTCGGAATTAATGGTTTGACTAATTCGACCACCAATTTGGTTATTAAACATTGAATTTTACCAAGGGCAAATTCAAAATTTTTTAAGGGGCAGAACTGAATAATAAAATTTTGAGAGATCAAAACATTGTTTTATAATGTATTCATTTAGTATTTCATCATTTTTGAAGGGATTAAACATGTTTTTTTTTTTCATTTTGGGGGGCCAAAGTAAAATTTTATCATAAATTAATTTTTAATTTAATCATCTTATAAGGGACTTAAATAGCAATTTTCATTTGAAAGGGGCCAAGGCCTCTGCCTACCTCTCAAATTCGCCCTTGAATTTTACTATTAGTTTCTTTGCTATTCTTGTCATGTGTAATCGAAGAATCTAGTCTCTGTATTTTAATTTGGACATTTTTTTTTGTTTATATACATTTTAAAATTTGAAATTTCAATTTGAACTTATATGACAGTTATTGAATCCATAAAGTTAAATTATGATATTTTCATATGCGACAAACTTATTATCACATGTGTAATCTCATATCAACTTGCTATTTTGAATATTGGTTTAAATGTTTATGGTAAGAAATTAAGGTAAGTGTTAGCAATTTTGAAATTAAATTGAATGTATGTGAATTTGTGATTGATGTGATATTTGGATATTGGATAATTATGGCATTCAAAAAGTGGATTGAAACCCTATTAACTATATCGGGTTGATTCGGACATAAATGGCATGCTATAGGATTGGAAGTGTTCAGGGATTACTTCGACTTCGAGTTGATGAGACACTGGGTGTCAAATTATTACTTCGGATAAATTCGATAAGGTACTGGGTACCAATTTACTTCGATTAAGCCGATGAGACACTGGGTGTCAACTTATTACTTCGAATTATTCGATTAGGCACTGAGTACCAATTTAGTTCAGTTAAATTGATGAGACACTGGGTGTCAACTTATTACTTTGAATTATCCGATGAGGCATTAGGTGCCAAACTGGCGTGTTTTGGTTAGATCCGTGTATCCGTTAGAGTCCGAGTCGTGTTAATAGGGGAAATTAAATGAAGTGATATTATAAATGGTATTTGATAATACCAAATGTGAAATGAAAATGAGACATATGAATTGTGAACTAAATTGTGAAAAGCTATTTGAGATAGTAAATTATGAGATTGAATGTGTTAAGATTGATCTATCTTTGAATTGAATTATGGAATGGTTATGGTTATTGTATGATTTAATGTATATGTTATATTATTAGTAATTTACTTTTAAGTATTCAGATTATAGAAATACCATTGAGTTTATACTCAGCGTACGGTTTATTTCCGTGCGCAGGTTAGGTATTTGACTTGATCACTGACTCAACATCCATCAACAATCCCGAACTCAAAACGTGATGATGTATGTTCTTTTTTTGTGTCGGCATGTATCTAGGATGTCTTATGCTTGTCATTTTGGGAAGTGGATGTAAATAATGATATAAGATGATATTGGTTACTTATATATATATATATATATATGAATATGTGTGTTATTTTGAAGCTATAATATGGTATGCTTAAGTTAGTGTATAAATGATCTTAATATAGGTTAATTTGAATTGAAATTGGTATGAATTTAGAATTGGCTTGAATGGTGTTTTAATGGTTTGTTTTGATAATATATGTGAAGTACCTATGAGGGTACTTTGGTTAGGTTATTAGGATAATTGTTTTGACATGTTTTTAAGGTATTTGATCATGTTTTATAGTGATTAAACGATTGGTTTTTGAGTTGCTTAGTGTTCAAGGTTGCAGAGAAAGGTAAATTTGATGTTTAAAGTTCATTTTGAGCCCACACGGTTAGACACACGAGCGTGTGATTAGACCATGTGAGACACATGGCTAACACATGGGCATGTGATTTGGCTGTGTGTCCCTTGCAACTTAAAATTTTCAAAATAGAATGACCAAGTATATTCATACGGGTAGAGACACAGGCGTGTATCTCAGCCGTGTGAGACACAAGGCCTAGCACACGGGCATATGCCCTGGCCGTGTGAAACCTGCACCTAATTTTTTAAAAATAAATTGACCATAAGGTCTAGCACACAGGCGTGTGGCTGGTTGTGTAACCTAATTCAGAGAATTACACGGGATCGAACACGGCCTGAGGCACGGGTGTGTTCTTTAGCCACACGAGCGTGTGTTCCTTGTACCTAGAAAAAATTTTGAAATTTTGTGAAAAATTCTCTAAATTCCCGATTGAGTCCCGATTTGTTTCCAACATATATTTTGGGCTTCGCAGGCTCATAAAAGGGAAAATATGATTAAATTATTATGTGTATGCTAGATGATTATGTAATGTTCATATTTGATCTGAAAAGTCCGATAATACTCCGTAACCCTGTTCTGGCTCATGTAAGGGGTGTTATATAAACTACACTGGTAGTCGCCCATCTATTAGTAAATTTCTTTTTTGGTTACCAAATTATTTGAATTTTTCTTTTTTGGTTACCAAGTGTTAAATTAGTAACGTGAAGATAACAACTTTTAAAATTAGTATAATAGCAACTTTAACCATCATCATTTATACATTGTGCCAATTTAGTTTTGATTCCAAAAAAATTAACTCTCAACAATTACACATTGTGTAATTTGGACTCTCTTTTTTTTTCCTTTACAATTTTACTTTTATTTTGATGAGCAACAAAGTTTTGTTGTTTCTGGATATGAGGGGGGAGAGCTGATTCAATCAAAATTGCTTTGGATATCTTCTTTGAATTTCGTTGGATAGGTAAAGTGAGACTTATGTTGAATCCAATTAAATTTCCATTGTCTCTAGGGTTCTTCATAAAAACCTAAGGCCATGGTTTATGTGCTCTATTTTTAAGGCAATCGATAAGTGTCTAGATGAGATTGGTTGTGTTCAGTAGGCAAATGTGTGGAGAGTTAAAAAATATATCGTAAATGCTATCGTGAAAGTTACGATGCATAGTTCTACTACAACAAAATAAGCCTAAGACAACACTTTTGGGCCGACACTTTCCTAAGATTGGGATAGACTTGCCAACATACGCTTTGACCAACTCCTTGATAAGAGTCGAGATATGCATGCCTAAGGCAACCCTTAAATAAAGGTCGTCTTTGTCCAACACTATGCCAACACTTTCCTAAGTGTTGGAATAGACTTGCCGACATACGCTTTGGTCAACTCTTTATATAAGGGATCCCTTAGTTTTCAAAGCATGGTGGTGATGAAGTTTAGTTGAATTAATATTTTGCGATGGCAAATTTTGGTAGGTTTTAGGTATTATGCTTCTTGTTATATGGTTGGTTTGTTTATCTTTTGTCATTTCTCTTAATTAAACTTGTTTTTCTTAAGAAAGAAAACATCCAAAACAAATTAAACAAAAAGGTAGGGTAAACAAATTTGTTACTTTAACAAAAAGTAATTCCAAACTTTTCTTTGTTTAAATTTAATGATAACCATTAATTTGTTAAACACTTTGTCAAAAACTACTACGTTATAACCTATCCACAACAATCTAGGAACGCATCGTAATCTCTTTCTATGTAAAGAACTTTAATTCTAGAAGGTCTCACTTGCTATAAAACCCATTGCCATGCATAATGAATTTCATCACACAACAAAAACAAATACAAATAGAAAAGAAGGGAAGGAAAGTTTCATTCTTTAAAAAAGTTTCCTCCTTTCTTTCTTTTTTTGAGAGGGGGAATCATATATTTTGCTATCATATAGTTCTCTCCATAAGCATCCTGAAGTAGAAATATCATATTCATTAAAACAACAAAGAAAAAATAACAAATATGTCGAAGCAAGTGATTATTGCTGGGGTTTCGCTTATTCTTGTGGTGGGAGTCATTATTGGCATTACTATTACATTTCAACAGACTAGCAATGATGAGGACAAATTGTCACCAACAATGAAGAAAGTTTCTATCTTTTGTTCATCTACTTATTACCAAAAATCATGCCAAAAGACCCTTATGTCAGTTAATAGCACTGATCCTAAAGAGTTCATTGCCAAAGCTATCTTAAGTGCTGAGGAAGCAGTCAAGAAGTTTATCAACTATTCTGACTCCTTGATTGTTCAAGTCAAGAATAATAGCCTAACAAAGATGGCCTTAGATGATTGTAAGGATATGATGAACTATGCCATAGATTCACTTCAAGCATCATACTCTAACGTCACTAGTAATGAATTGCGCAACATTAATGACCGTATAAATGATCTCAGAACCTGGTTGAGTGCTGTTATATCATACCAACAATCATGCTTGGATGGTTTTGAACATGATGATGACATGAAAGGAACTTTACAAAAAGGTATTGTTGATGCTAGTGAACTCACATGCAATGCCTTGACAATTGTAACAAAATTGGTATACATTCTTCCCAAATTTGGCATCCAATTCAATATTCCTAATACTCGTAAACGTCTTTTTGTCGAGAAAAATGGTTATCCCCCATGGTTCTCAACTAAAGACCGTCATCTTTTGGCTAAGATTGATAACAACAACTTGAAACCGAATGTTGTAGTGGCCAAGGATGGTAGTGGCCAATTCAAGACCATTGCTGCAGCTCTAGCTGCCGCTCCCAAAAACTCCAATGTCCGACATGTGATTTATATCAAGGCTGGAATTTATAATGAGTACATCACTGTAGGAAAACAATACACCAATATACTTATGTATGGTGATGGCCCAAGAAAAACTATTGTCACAGGTAGCAAAGGTGTAAAAAACGGTGGTGGAATTACGACTTGGCAAACAGCCACTTTTTGTAAGTTTCTAATACTTAGATCATTCTTTTCTAACTCAATTAAGATAATTATTTGATTGATAGAAAAGAAGTCTTGTAGGACAACCAAATAAGTAACATATAATTACAAAGTAACCAAATATAATCTTATAACATTGCAAAAGACAACTTAAGAAAATTAATTAATCATGATTCTCATTTGTAATAACTATTTTATACTAATATAATTTCATAATATTAATGGTGCAGCTGCTATTGGAAATGGATTCATAGCCAAATCCATGGGATTCCAAAACACTGCTGGTCCTAAAAAACACCAGGCAGTGGCTCTTCGTGTTCAATCAGATAAGTCAGTCTTCTTCAATTGCAGGATGGATGCCTACCAAGACACCTTGTATAATCAAGCAAATCGCCAGTTTTTCCGCAATTGCATTATCTCTGGAACCATTGACTTCATCTTCGGTGACTCTCCCACCTTTATCCAAAACTCATTGCTCATTGTGAGGAGGCCAATGGATAATCAATTCAACACAATAACTGCACAAGGCAAGGACTTCATTGATGAGAATACTGGTACTATAATCCAAAATTGCAGGATTGTCCCTGAACAAAAGCTATTCAATGAAAGGTTCAAATTTGCAACATATTTGGGCAGGCCATGGAAGAAATTCTCTACAACTGTTATCATGGAGTCCACATTGGGAGACTTCATTAAGCCTGAAGGATGGGTGCAATTTGAAGGACCTGACAAAGTCAATTTTGAAGAAACTCTCTACTATGCTGAGTATAACAATCGTGGCCCTGGAGCTAACCTTAATGCAAGGGTTAATTGGAAGGGTTACCATAAGATTGAAAGAGCAGCTGCCATGAAATTCATTATCCAGTCATTCCTTTTGAGTAAAGAGGATTGGTTGCCTTCAACTGGTATTCCTTTCACTACTACATTATGATATTGAAGGCAACATAATCCAATAAATTAAATAAGAGAAATTATCTATAGAAGAAACTTAAATAAGAAAAAGAACTTCTGTAATGTTATTTGATTATGTATAAAAATCAAATAGAGACACATCTTGTAATTTATAAAAGTAACAAGTGCTCATTAATTTCATCTATATCAAGTTTATTAATAACATTTTTTTATGTGTAGAAAATAAAACAAACTTTATGAGAATGGGCTTTTATAACATGCATTTGTTTGGTCAAAACCAAAATTTTTTCCCTAAATCAAGTTTGTTTATAGAAATGAAACATCAATTATCATAGTTCACCAAAAACATAAGAGGACAAAAAACATGACAAGTGAATTTCTATTAAATTCTATGGTGTATAAAGATAGATGGGCATTAGATAGAATCTTATAAGTTCAATATATGTTGTTGTCTAACAAAGTAAACATCTCCAATAAAGGTAATGCCAAAAATTATTTTTTGAAGATTAAAAGTAAATTATAAATATTTGAGGGCTAAAATATTATTTTATTAATATATTAACTATAAAACAATCTTACAGTTTTTTGATGAGGTTAGGCAAGGCCCCTACCTGTCCTTGGCTCTGCAATTGATCCCATTTTATAATATATATAATACATCAACAACTTAGTTGGTCATCACTTTCTTATATTACGTGGATAAACATTTATTTCATATAAGATAACTAGACCACTTGGTAGCATAGAAAATTATTTTTCCCTTAGTCAAACTCTATATACTAATAGTGAAGTGAAACTACGGGTATAAATAATATAATTTAGAACATAAATAGCATAATTCAAAACGAAAAATATTACAAATAAATAGAAAATTACGCAATTATTGAATTCCCCCACACTTGAATCATGCTTGTCCTTAAGCACGAAATTAATATAAATAAATATGCAACCTAAAGAAATACTTACCTTAAATCGACAATTGGAAATATCATTATATACCAATGAAACAAGTAAACAAATAAGTCCACGTAAGGGTGACTGTAGTTCAAGAATTAATTTTGAAATCGCATCTATCTATCTTGTCTTTGTGATCAACAAATAAGTCTAACGATAACAAGAATTTAATGAGAAAAAAAATCAAATAACAAATTGAAACGATCTCACCAAATTTCCAAAGTTGCTCCCTTGATATATTGTAGAAACTTTTCTTTTGTTACACTTGAATTCGAAGAAAAATAGAAAAACGACTAAACCGAATGAAATGACTTTAAGGTCAAATATAAGATATAATATCAAATATAAAATTTTAAACTTCTCATTTTTGCTCATTAGTTTCACTTCCATTGGTCCTCAAACTTGTAACCTGTTAGAATTAAGTGACCCAAATTCTTATTTAAATAAAATACGATGGAAAATAAAATAAAAGTAAAATCTATATAGAACTAGACTTCTTTTATTTTATTTTAGAATAAGGTTTTTTAAACCTTATTAAACTTCATCTATTTTATATTGATTAGGATACGGTGTTTCAAACCTACTAGAATATGGCTTTACAAGCCTATAAATAGACATAGTCTATTCCTCTTGTATTTGATTCAAATTTTTCGACATAGTGAATTTTCTTCTCCTCTGCTCGTGGTTTTTTCCCGAAAGGGTTTCCATATAAAATTTGTGTGTTCTTTATTTTATTTATTTTTTATTCTATTTTTTTCACAAATTGGTATCAGAGCTTCCGGGTTATTCATCTCGATCACGGTAATGGCGTCTTTGAAGTATGAAATTCGCTATTGGATCGCAACACCGATTTGCGTTGTGGCAAATTAAGATGCAAGCGCTTCTTGCACGATGGATCTGGAGGATGCCCTGCTAGGATAGATAAGATGCCTTCGACATTAACGGATGAAGAGAAGAAGCGTAAGGATCGAAAGGCATTAACACAATTACATCCGCATTTGTCCAACGAAATTTTACAGGATGTGATGAAAGAGAAAACTACCGCTGCATTATGGAAGAGGCTAGAACAAATATGTATGTCGAAAACTCTAACAAGCAAGTTGCATATAAAGCAGCGTCTTTATGTTGATCGTTTGGAGGAAGGTGCATTCAGCACACGAACACTTAACAAAGTTGTTTAAAGAAATTCTCTCAAACTTGGAGGCCATGGAGGTTCGGTGATGATAAGGAAGATCTAGGGTTGATTCTACTTTGTTCGTTGCCCCGGCTTATTCAACCTTTAGAGACACGATTTTATATAGCCGCGAGTTTCTCACAATTGATGAGGTTTATGATTCTTTAACCTCGTATGATAAGATGAAGCATCTTATGGTTAAACCCGACTCTCGAGAGAGAGGTCTCATTGTTCGTGGGAGACAAGATCGGAATGCTGATGATGATCGTGGTAGGACACAGGAACGGAATCCTCGTGGTAAATCTAAAGGTAGAACGAAGTCTTCAAACAGAGGTAAAACTTGTAACTTCGCAAGAAGAAAGGGCACATTAAATCTGAGTGCTATAAGCTACAAAATAAGATTAAAAGGAGGCTGCGAATCAAAAGGAAAAACAACCGAAAATTTCGGTGAAGTGATGTTGTAGAAGACTACAAATGGTGAACTTCTAGTCGCTCACAATGATTCTAAAGCAAGCGAGGAGTGGATACTTGATTCAGCTGCACCTTCCACATGAGGCCCAATCGGGATTGGTTTACAACTTACGAAAACAATGATCTCAAGGTGTTGTTTTGATGGGAAATAATGCTTCGTGTAAAATCGCAGTGTTGGAACAATTAAAGTTAAGATGTTTGATGGAGTTGTCAGAACACTTAGTGACATGCGGCATGTCCCAGAATTGAAAAGAAATTTAATTTCGTTGAGTACTCTTGATTCAAAAGGGTACAGATACACAGCTGAAAGTGGGGTTTTAAAGATTTCCAAAGGGTCCCTTGTTATGATGAAAGGGCAGAGAAAGATTACCAAGTTATATGTTTTACAGGGTTCTACTGTTACTGGTGATGCAGCTGTCATTTCCTCTTCCTTGTCAGATGATGATATTACTAAACTTTGGCATATGCGCCTAGGGCATATGAGTGAGAATGGCATGGCAGAATTGAGCAAAAGAGGACTTCTTCATGGGCAAGGAATTTGCAAACTGAATTTCTGTGAGCACTGTGTTTTTGGGAAGCAAAAGAGAGTTCGATTCACTAGAGGAATCCATAACACGAAGGGAACATTAGAGTATATTCATTCTGATCTGTGGGGGCCATCTAGAGTGCCTTCTAGAGGTGGAGCTAATTATATGCTAACCTTTATTGATGATTTTTCCAGAAAAGTTTGGGCGTTCTTCCTGAAGCAGAAAAGTGATGTGTTTTCCGTATTTAAGTCTTGGAAAATTATGATTGAAAAACAGACGGGAAAACAGATAAAATACCTCTGCACAGACAATGGCTTAGAGTTCTGTTCTGATGAGTTTAATAGATTGTGCAAGTCAGAAGGAATCATGAGACACTTGACAGTTCGTCATACTCCACAACAAAACGGCGTTGCAGAACGAATGAACAGAACGATCATGGAGAAGGTTCGATGTATGTTGTCAAATGCCAACTTACCGAAGTCATTTTGGGCGTAAGTAGCGCTCATCGCATGTTTTTTGATCAACCGATCTCCATCCCTTGCCATTGAGAAAAAGACTCCACAAGAGGTATGGTCCGTAATCCTGCTAATTATTCTGATTTAAAGATCTTTGGGTATCTTGCATATGCTCATATTGATAATGGAAAATTGGAACCGAGATCCATTAAATGTGTTTTTCTTGGTTATAAAGTCGTGTAAAAGGGTATAAGTTATGGTGTCCCAAAATAGAAAAGTTGTGATTAGTAGAGATGTTTTTGATGAAAGCTATCGTGTGCTACCTAACTTATCTCTTAAAGACTCTTCCAATAAAGAAAATCAAAAACAGTAGAGCATCAGATTAATACAGAGTCAACTCCTCAAGCCAAGATACAAAAATTGAGAATAGAGTTGCTTCTTCACCACAATACTCTATCGCCAAAAATGTAACTAGAAGAGAAATTAAACCTCCAAAGAAGTATGCCGAGGCGATCTAGTTGCTTATGCTTTAAATGTGGCTGAAGATATAGATGCGAATCAAGAGCCATCTAATTATTCTGAGGCGGTTAGGCTGTGAAGGCTCGAGAAAAGTGGATGTTTGCTATGCAAGAAGAGATGGAATCACTCCACAAAAAGCAGAACATGGGACCTTGTGAAACTTCCTAAAGGTAAAAAAGTCATTTCGTTGTAAATGGGTGTTTAAAAAGAAAGAAGAGACTCTAGGAGTTGAAGAACCCAGATATAAAGCAAGGCTTGTTGCAAAGGGTTACATCAAATTCCAGGAGTGGACTTCACAGATGTGTTCTCCCAGCTTGTTAAGCATAGTTCGATTCGAGCTTTGCTTGGTATTGTGGCCATGCATGATTTGGAGCTTGAGCAGTTAGATGTAAAAACTACATTTTTGCATGGAGAACTTGATGAGGATATTTACATGCAACAACCAGAAGGTTTTACAGTTTCAGAAAAAGAGGACTATGTTTGCTTGTTGAAAAGGTCCTTTTACGATTTGAAACAATACCAAGACAAAGGGGTACAAAAGGTTTGATTCCTTTATGACTTCTCATGATTTCAAAAGAAGTAGTTTTGATGATTGTGTTTACTTTAAGAAAAATAAAGATGGTTCTTTTGTATCTACTTCTTTATGTTGATGACATGTTGATAGCAAAGAAAAGATAAAGAAGAGATAAGAAAGGTCAAAGCCTAACTAAGTAAAGAATTTGAGATGAAAGATTTAGGACCAAAAAGAAGATACTTGGTATGGAGATTCTCGTAGATAGAAAATCAAGTAAATTGTACCTAAGTCGGAAGGGGTACATTGAGAAAGTTCTTTGCGAGTTCAATATGCAGAGTGCTAAGCTCATTAGTACTCCTTTAGCAAAGACATTTCGACTTTCATCGGTTTTGTCTCCACAATCGATGATGAGATTGAGTACATGTCACATGTTTCATACTCTAGTGCAAAGGGATCTCTCATGTATGCTATGGTTTGTTCACGCCTAGATTTATCATATGCGATCGATGGCAGATTAGCGTATACATGGCAAATCCGGTAAAGAACATTGGAAAGCAGCGATTCGATGGATTTTAAGATACTTACGAGGCACTACTGATGTTTGCTTACAGTTTGGAAGAACTAAAGATGGAGTCGTAGGGTATGTTGATGCTGATTTTGCTGGAGACCTTGATAGAAGAAGATCTCTCACAGGTTACATCTTTACAATCGGAGGTTGTGCAATTAGTTGGAAAGCCACTTTGCAAACTATAGTCACTTTGTCTACCACTGAAGCTGAGTACATGGCGATTACTGAGGCTTGTAAAGAAGCTATTTGGTTGAAGGGACTATTTAGTGAACTCAATGAAGACCTTCAAATCAGCATAGTATTTTGTGACAGTCAGAGTACTATATTTCTTACAAAAGATCAAATGTTTCATGAGAGAACAAAACACATTGATGTTCGGTATCATTTTGTTCGTGATATTATTGCTCGTGGTGATATTGTTGTGAGCAAAATTAGTACTCATGAAAATCCTGCAGATATGATGACTAAGTCACTTCCTATAACCAAGTTTGAGCATTGCTTAGACTTGGTTGGTGTTCATTGTTGAAGTTAAACCCTTAAAGGGTTTTATGGAAGAGGTGGAGAACTTGTTTATTGAAAGTTCGCGATGAAAAACTTGTTCATTGAGAATTTGTGTCAAGGTGGAGATTGTTAGAATTAAGTGACCCAAATTCTTATTTAAATAAAATACGATGGAAAATAAAATAAAAGTAAAATCCATATAGAACTAGACTTCTTTTATTTTATTTTAGAATAAGGTTTTTTAAACCTTATTAAACTTCATCTATTTTATATTGATTAGGATACGGTGTTTCAATCCTACTAGAATATGGCTTTACAAGCCTATAAATAGACATAGTCTATTCCTCTTGTATTTGATTCAAATTTTTCGACATAGTGAATTTTCTTCTCCTCTGCCCGTGATTTTTTCCCGAAAGGGTTTCCACGTAAAATTTGTGTGTTCTTTATTTTATTTATTTTTTATTCTATTTTTTTTTCACATAACCCAAGTTCATATACACCTAATCAAAGTCATGAAACACTAAACTAATTAATAAAACTAAATTATATAAAATTAAGATAAAAATGTTAATATATGCACATGTGACACTAAACATGCAAATGAAGTTAAAACATGATATTTTACTTAAAAGCAATTAAAAGTGAAGCAATAAGGGTCCAAAATATATGAATTATGAGCATTTATCACGCTTGACTTTTTATTTTTCTTCAAGAAAAAAAAACGCTAATGCACATGAAAATGCAAATGCACACACAATCTAAAGATGCATTCTATATGTAATGCAATGAATAAATAAATATTGTTTAACCACAAAGTTACCTCTCTGTAAGCATTTTTGTTTAACTTTTTTGGCTAGACATTTTTAAATATTGCCACCGAAAGATTCGAAGAACGCCTTAACTTAATAAAATCAAACATTAGGCATAAATTAGAAGTCGATGCAATTTAGAGTTTTAATCCTCCTTTGATTCTTTAACCAACCATTCCCAAATCTAATTATAATTTCAATATAGTAAAAGCACATGAATGGGTTGAACGGATGGTGGTTGTTTGACATAACCTGTAGAAAGAGCAAAATGGTTAAAAATAAATTGAGTATTAAAACTAAAAATTCGTAGAAGAAATTCTAGTATTATCGATTTTTCGTGAGGCTCAAAGTTATTTAGAGCAAAGATAAAATCAATGTGTATAGTCTCAACAAAATAACTTTCATCTTGTACTATTATTTCATCCTTAACCTCTTCCCTCATATCTTCATCTTCTATTTTTTGTGTGATTTTGTCGAAAGTCTCAAGAATTTCCTCCTCATTCTTTTTGGTTTCGGCGAAACTTTCTAGAGGAGGTTTTATCGTGAACGACTTCGATTTTTCGCCATTATGCTGATCAGTTAATTCCTTGAGAGCAACCACCTCTTGGTCAACTTCTTGAGATTCTAATCTGCTACATTAAAACCGTGCGTTGATTGATTTGATTTTTTATATTCTGGAAGTGGTTCTCCATGTTTGCTTGCAAACGTTGAGCTATATTAGTGAAAGGCTCAACTAAATCTTCAAGAGATTTACCTGGCTTAGAAGAAGATGGTTGTGAGGAAGATGGTTGTGAGGAAGCATGCAGGCTCAATTCATAGCTAATATCAGGAAAATTTAATAAATTCAACCTCAACATTTACACAAATGTTGCAGGATAAATTTATTAAATTAGGACCCAATTGATAGAATGTATAAACAATGAGGGCTAAATTTATTATTATTTCAATCAAAGTCATGTAGAATCGATGGAAAAGGTTAACTCTATGATTAATTGTCCTTAATTTCTAACCCTTGAAATTGATAGGAAATAAATTACTTTGATTTTTTTAGAAAAACCATTTGCTCAATTCGAAATTGAGAGGAATTGAAGAGGTGTTTTTACCATATATTTTTTATGTCTATCCAGTTATAATAGTTATCAGGTAAAAGCAGCTCAAATAGATTTAAGCCTATATTTGACCCCATAATCTCTTGAAGCAATTAACAGATAGATAAATGCAAAATAGATTTAGACATAAGACAATTTAAAAGCATAACAGCCTAGAGGTAAACAGTCTTTAGGGGCAAAATCTGTTTCAGAGATTATAAAAACTCATCAATCCAGAACATATGGATCATTTGACCACTTTCATTACTGGACCTTATTCTTGTTAAACCACTTGGAAGTTACATAAAGATGTATATATGAACTTCTATATATGATCAACTTTGTTGGGGGTTAACCATCCAATAAAAGTAAACATGGTCACCTTGCAGACCACACATATCTACCTACCACATGTCTTTGTTTCCAATAAATACCGGCATTGTACTATTCATTAAAGGGACTGTCTCTCACCTTCTGGTTATATATTCATCAAATTTCCATTGCTTTATATCCAGAAGAGTTTCAAGACCTAAATCATCCCTCTTTTTCCTTTCATCTCAGAGTTCTTTCCTATTAACCTTAGAGCAAAGCAAGATGGTCAGTGCTAAGAAGCTTATTAAATTAGCAAGAAAATGGCAAAAAATGGCTGCAATCAGGAGAAAGAGGATCACATCACCAAGTGCCACCTCAGATACTGACGCAAACAGTTGCAGCACGTCGACAGCAGTTGAGCAGGGCCATTTTGTTGTATACAGTGTGGATCAGAAACGCTTTGTGCTTCCATTGGAATATCTCAAGAATGAAATAGTCATGGAACTATTCAACTTGGCTGAAGAAGAGTTTGGTCTATCAGGCAATAAAGCTCTCATCTTGCCTTGTGATGCAACCTTTATGGAATATGTAATAGCTTTGATCAAAAGGAAACCAAGTAAAGACGTAGAGAAAGCATTGATCTTGTCTGTAGCTAGTGGCCGTTGCTCATCATCATATCTTTATCAGCAAGAAACGAGCCTACAGTTGCCATTATGGAGCATCTGAAGCAAAATTTCCTTTTCTTTTAGCATCTTGTAATTGACCCACACCTTTGTAGATTAACGTATACAATGCAAAACATCAGAATTTTTTTTCTCTACAATATCACATCAACAATTTATCTCCAAACAGAACTGTTATACCCAAATATATATTTGAGATTGGAATCTGTAAATATAAGCTAGTTCTTCACTGGCCCTTTCTGTATTTCCTGCTGATGGTTGGTCTTTTCCTCAAACCAGCACAACACGAACCCTTGGAATTATATCATCTTATTACCAAAGGAGAGCACACCAAATAATGTTAGAGTTGTGTGACCCGAATCCTGTTTGATCTAACCTGAAAAGTCGAGTTGCAACTCACTAATGTGTAAAGCAGCTGACGATTTGCTGGCTGGAGTGGATTAATTCAAAGGACTTCCTTTGGGACATTTTTTTGGCTAACCAATTACAGTAGTTATCAAGTAAAAGCAGCTGAAGTAGATTGAAGCCTATTGTCTGGGTTGTGGATTGAAGTAAAATGCTACCATATTTGACCCCACAATTCAAGACCTTCAGTACTACAAAGTATACATGACGACCAGGACCACTGCTGTTAGAAATCTCTTGAAGCCATCGACAGACAAATGAATGCAAAGTAGATTTCTATATGATATATCTAAAAGCATAACAGCCTGGAGATAAAGACATTTCAACCTAAGTATAGTCCTTTGGGGGGCAAATCCTACTCCAGAAATCATAAAAACCCATCAATCCAGAGTTAAGTAAACTAGAACCGCATTTTTTTCTTTTCTACTTATGTAATATATCCAGAACATGTAGGTCATTGGAGCACTTCCCATACCTTCCAGACATGCCCAACTGGCCACTTCCCAAGTGATGGATCATATTTTCCAACCACATGGTTTTGCCTCCTACATCTAGTTGATTCATTCAAAACACTGCTTTTGGAACTTTTGTGCATCTATATATATGTTTTCATCCATTTTCAATTTTCATCAGCCCAGCACAAGAAAGCTTTTTCAGTTTCCTAAGATCTTTTAGATTCTCTTCCTTCTTTTGTCCTACTAAACATTCTCCCTTGTTTAAGAAAGCAAACAAAATGACCAGTGCAAGGAAGCTTGTTAAACTGGCAAGGAAATGGCAAAAATTGGCATCAATTAAGAGAAAAAGGATCACATTCTCGAGCACATCATCAATGGTGGAGAAGGGTCACTTTGTGGTGTATAGCGCTGATGAGAAGCGCTTTATGCTTCCTTTGGAATATCTGAAGAACGAAATAGTGATGGAGTTGTTCAACTTGGCAGAAGAAGAGTTTGGAATTCCAAGCAATGGACACCTTAAACTGCCCTTTGATTCAACTTTCATGGAATATGCAATTGAATTGATCAAAAGGAAAGCAAGTAAAGAAGTGGAGAAAGCATTGATTATGTCTATAGTTAATGGCCATTGCTCATCATCATTGAATCTCTATCAGCAAGAAACAAGCCAACAGTTACCAATATGGAGTTTCTAAAGCCAAATTTTGTTTTCAGTTTTGTATACTGTAGCAGTTAATACCATTGTACATTAACATATATACATAATGAGAAAACTCACGGTTTTCGTTTCATATTTAGTTGTCTGCTTCCATGGCAGTTGTTCTTTTACCTGCACTACGACATGAACAACAGAATCCCACATATTCCTATATGACTGCTGCACCGAATCCATTGTTTGGGCCTTTTCTGAGAAAACATAAGACCCTACTCCACCTTGGTGGGTATGGAAGAAGAAACTAACGGATTTCTTAAACGGGGTTTCCATTGGATAAGGGTCTGGAATTCTTCCAAATTCTAGGCCTTGCAGGCAAAAATATCTTTTACCTGCTCCACAATGTATTAGATTACATGTAGAACTTGGTGTGCCTTTAAACCAAAAGGCAGACAAGAAGAAAGAGGCCCCCACCCCAAAGTCTTGTTTGGTTGCCTAACATATGCAAACATGTCTATCCAAATAGCTATATCACTGGAAGTAATCTCATGCTGTTGCATAGAGATTTACGACACAAGAAAAAAAAGGCTTACAACTTAACGAGTTCCTTTTTTCTGTTGTGCTTTATAAATACCCCCATCAGTTCCTTCACTTAAGCACAAAAAAAAATAACCTTTCTCTCTTCTAATTCATACAATTTCCATCCATTAGTCACTAAGCAAACAAGCATGGTTAGCACAAAGATTCTTATCAGAAAGGCAAGAAAGTGGCAGAAATTGGCTGCCATTGGAAGAAGGAGAATTACTTCATCACTTGTTGATAAAGGGCATTTTGTGATCTACACAACTGATCAAAAGCGATTTGTGATTCCCTTAGCTTATCTAAGAAACACCATTTTCGTGGAGCTCTTGAAGATGTCTGAAGAGGAGTTTGGATTGCCAAGCGATGGACCAATAACATTACCTTGTGATTCAATTGCCATGAATTACATTCTCTCATTACTACAAAGGAGTTTAGCTAAGCATTTGGAGAAAGCTGTACTGAACTCTGTTGCAAGCTATCGCTGTTCATCAAATACTAGTTACTGCCATCAAGCCCATACAGACCAACAGTCACTTGTTTATGGATTCTGAGGAAATTATTCTTTGATATTGTAAATGGTTTATGTAATAATATCTTGTAAATGTTGAAATCCGCAGTTAATGAAATGCAATAGCCTTTTTTGATGACTAAAAAAGATCATTTAACTATTATTTGTTCTTTTTACTGTTTATAATTGATGTCTCTTTACAGATTCAAGCATCAAATTCAAGAGTCTTTAATTCTTTTCTTCTTTTAGATTTCAAACCTTCAATCTTAGAGTTATAACGTCACTTTGCATATGAAATACAGGTAGGTTTGTCTTAGTGCTTTAGGGATAGCAAGGTTTCAAGCCTTATAACTAACATTGTTTCCACACAATATTTTCCTCATATTCTCAAATTTAATGCTCTCAAGGGTCCAAATCTATAGTTCAATGCCGACCCAATGGTGAAAATTATGTAAATTGTGTGTCTCACTTGATTTGTTGTTTGTGAATATTTCTGGTTGATTTGTATTGATTGAAAGATATATTGTGCTTGTTATTACCAACTTGTATTTATTAGGAGACAGAACCCCCTGTTGTGCTTCAGCTTTCTTCGGTAAGTTCGGTTTCGTCCTATCAGTGTCCTTAAGCCACAAGACAGGAAAGGACGCTCTCCGCCAAGACTTTCACAGTTATGTTACTCGGACTCTTTTCATTTTTCCTAAAGTATAACTATCTTAAACTTGTTTCCAACCTATATTTGGGTATGTATACAAGTTTATGATTCCACAATATAACCAACTCTGATAGCGAAGGGATAAAGTATTGCATTTTATCAACCATGCTTAGTAATTAACTGTAATTACAAACCTTTTCCTTGTTTCGATGGTTTCCATGTCCTTTTGTTACTCAGTATCTTCATCTAACTAATTACAATCTAGCATTGTTTATTCCATAGCAACAAAGCACATGGTTTTATCTGCAAGCTTTGGATTGACTAAAAGACATAAGATTTGGTTATGTTTCTTGTTTGTCAAGTTACAGCATCAAGGTATGAATTCCGTACTCGTATAATACTTTATAGGATATAATAAATTTCATTATCTTCCAAATTTTATTGGAACTCACTAATTGGTCTTAATTAGCATCGAAAGAATCTCAAGCAAAGTTGCCAACGTAGATTCCAATAGAAAAGCTTACAAGCTTTGACATTGAAATACACAGCACAAGTAGCGTCAGAATAGCAAGCATATAAATAGCTGAATGACTTCTTCATCCAGTATTACTAACCGTCAAATACCAATCAACCTTCTTTGTTATTTTCTTGCTTTAAGATTTCCATCCACAACATGTAAACTAAGCAAGCATGATTACAACAAAGAAGCTTATCAGAAAGAAAGGAAGTGGCAGAAGATAGCACCCATTGGAAGGAAAAGAATTGCCTCAGAAAGGACTAGTACAAAGATAGCTGCTGCTGCTGCAAATGATTACAATAGATCATCAGAGGTTGTTAAAGGATGCTTTGTTATCTTCACAATGGATAAGAGACGCTTCCTGATTCCCTTGGCATTTCTTAGCATCTGCATTTTCCGTGAACTCTTCAAGTTGTCTGAAGGAGTTTGGACTGCCAAGTGATGGAGCTATAACATTTCCATGTGATTCAGTTTTCATGAACTACATTGTCTCCATTGTGAAACGAGGATTGTCCAAGGATTTGGAGAGAGCAGTGGTCAATTCCATCTCTACATATCATTGCACATCGGATACTTATTTCAATCAAGGACATGAATATCCAAAGTCACTTGTTTGTGAATTCTGAGTGATTTAGTCATGAACCTTGTAAAGAATTCTGTTGTACGAAACCATCTCTTCCTAGGTGTAAAATAGTCAGTATCATATCGTATTGCCAAAAGATGTTTCACTGTAAAATCATTCTAATTTTGTAAAAGCAATTGACATTGTTGAGAACTGAAATCAGTTGTTTCTTTGCAACATTTCAAGAAGAAAACTTTCTTTTGCTTTATGATGCACTGAAAATACCTTCTAGAAACGGTATCCGAAGATCCAACGGCCTTATAGATTTTATATTTTTTCTAGCATCAGTGATAAAAATATTTAGAAGTTCATTTATCTATCTGATCTAATGATAATGTTATGCAAATTCATGACTAAGTTTTAATAGTTTTGCACCAGCAACAACAATCTGTAGGTGAACCTGTACATTACCCTAACTAGAAGGCCTACCAAAAACCGGCTGTCAGGACACATAAAGTGGGTGGCCAAGATGCTAAACAGAATATATGTCAATGTAATCACAAAACAGTGTTGCGTCCCTGAGGGGTACTAGCCAAAAGACGGATTCTGCGGATTGGCATATCTCAGCAAGAAAGCAACAAGGACAAGAAAATTACAAGGCTGTAACTTTGTAATGAGCAAATATTAGTTGGTTGATTATTATTTATGTTATGACCATGGGAAGTAAAATTTGGAATATTTTATTGTTGTCCTGCACTCTTGGTCACATAGTTTTGACCAAGACTTTGGCCTCATCAAAGACATAGTTTATCAAACAATGTGATTTGCCTCTTTATTATCACTTGTTTTATATACCCAGAAGAAATCTTTGTAGTAATTATTTAACTCGGAACAAGTACTACTGAACTCAAACTCTTTCATTTTTAGAATAATAAAAAAAAGGTAACCTTCCAAATTTTTCTTTATAAATTCTTGAGATTCGTCTTGGTTTGTATCTGAAGAATCATAGTTAGTTGAATAGGAGACAACCACATTGTGATGCAAAAGGATTGTTCTCTCTTTACATTCAAAGTCCATGTGTTAATAGCAAAGTGAAACTAACAGTACTGATCAATGATTTGGGTACTCTCTTGTACTGACACATGGTTTTGCCTACCTAACATCTTTATTGAGAACTATATGGAAGAGATTGTTTCTCCACATGGAGACATGAAATAAATCTCTTCTAAACAAGACCCTAAATATCTGTTGAAATCTGTGGTGAACTGATAATAAGTCAATAATACTGCACCTTATTGTTGCTAAGCCACTTGGAAGATATATTACAATGTATTTATGCACTTATATATAAGCTCCACCTTGTTGAGTTAATCATCCAGACCAAACATGCCCACCTTGCAGATTACACCACATATCTGCCTATCACATGTCTTTGTTTCCAATGAATACCAGCATTGTACTATTCATTAAAGGGACTGCCTCTCTCCTTGTGGTTATATATTCATCCCATTTCCATTGTCTCATATCCAACATAACAAATTCATTCTGAAATTCAGAGTTTCAAGATTTAAATCTTCACTCTTGTTCCTTTCATCTCAGAGTCTTTCCTGTTAACACTATAGTAAAGCAAGATGGTCAGTGCTAAGAAGCTTATCCAGTTAGCAAGAAAATGGCGAAAAATGGCTGCAATCAGGAGAAAAAGGATCACATTACCAAGAGTCACCTTGGATACTGATGTAAACAGTTGCAGCACATCGACAGCAATTGAGAAGGGTTATTTTGTTGTATACAGTGTGGATAAGAAACGCTTTGTGCTTCCATTGGTATATCTCAAGAATGAAATAGTTATGGAACTACTGAACTTGGCTGAAGAAGAGTTTGGTGTACCAGGCAATGGACTTCTCATCTTGCCATGTGATGCAACCTTTATGGAATATGTAATAGCTTTGATCAAAAGGAAACCAAGTAAAGATGTGGAGAAAGCATTGATCCTGTCAGTAGCCAGTAGTCGTTGCTCCTCATCAAATCTTTATCAGCATGAAACGAGCCAACAGTTGCCAATATGGAGCTTCTGAAGCAATTTTCATTTTCTTTTCGCATCTTGTAATTGATCGACACCTTTATAGATTAAAGTATACAATGCAAAACATCAGAATTTTTGTTCATCTTCAATGTTACATCAACGATTTGTAATTGATCCACAACTTTATAGATTAAAGTATACAACGCAAACTAAACAGTTCTACCTTAAATATATACTCAAAATTGGCATCTGTAAATATAATAAAATTATTACACTCTAACAATCTCTTCATTAGCCCGTTCTATATTTCCTGCTGATAGTTGGTCTTATTTTCAAGCCAGCATGACACGAACCCTTGAAATAATATATAAGAACTTAAATCATCTGCCATGTTACAATAGTTTTATTTCACTCACCATAGAAGCTGCTTTCTAATACTTTGTTATACATTTTGATGAGCTTAGAAGACAGAAACTTAAAAGGCAGGGAAACAAATTATGGTTTGTTACTTTGTTTATGATTAACATTGTCCAAGAAGTGGTGAAAATAAGATATCATCTCAGTCAGAAAGTGGATACTTTATTTTTGGTCTAAGCACTTGCAATATTTATTATTCGGTCACTTAACAAGAAAATTACAAGGCCCTAACCTTGTAATCAGCAAAATTAGTTGGTGGATTCTTGTTTTAGTTGTGGACAATGGAATTACTGATATCGTCTTAGATTATATCTGAGTAATCATAGTTAGTTAAATCTTCATCTATAATGAATCACATGTTGGGTCCAGTAGTCATTGTTCTACTGCCAAATACGTACACAACAAGGATGTCCCAATTTGCTTGCTTTTGCCAGCCATCTTTTTGTTATTATTATCATTTTTTATTAAATTCTATGGTGTATAACGATTGTTGGATGTTAGATTAGAACGTGATAAGTTCAACAGATGCTTCTGTCTAATAAAGTAAACATCCCCATCTCACAAAAATGTACCTCTCCCCCTCGCAACTTCCAATTGCATGGCTTTGTTTCTCTTGTCCATAAAGAAGGGAAAGGATGGTCATGATATAGATATAATCTAAACAGGATCATAAATGCCTGTTGAAATTTGTGATCAACTGATCATGAATCAATAATACTGGACCTTATTGTATATGTAAAGATGTGTGTATACACTTCATTATATGCTCCACCTTGTTGATCTAATCATCCAATAAAAGCAAACATGTCCACCTAGCAGATTACACCTAACATCTGCCTATCACATGCCGTTGTTTTCAATGGATACCAGCATTGTACTAAATTCATTAAAGGCACTGTCTCGCACTGATTATATATTCATCCCATTTCCATAGCCTCATATTCAGCATAACAAATGCATTCAGAAATTCAGAGTTTCAATACCTAAATCTTCCCTCTTTTTCCTTTCATCTCAGAGTCTCTCCTATTAACCTTCGAGTAAAGCAAGATGGTCAGTGCTAAGAAGCTTATTCAGTTAGCAAGGAAATGGCAAAAAGTGGCTGCAATCAGGAGAAAAAGGATCACTTTACCAGGTTCCACATTGGATAGTGACACAAACAGCTGCAGCACATCGACAGTGGTTGAGAAGGGCCACTTTGTTGTATACAGTGCAGAACAGAAGCGCTTTGTGCTTCCTTTGGAGTATCTCAGGAAAGAAATAGTCATGGAACTATTCAACTTGGCAGAAGAAGAGTTTGGTCTACCAGGCAATGGACTTCTCATCTTGCCATGTGATGCAACCTTTATGGAATATGTAATAGCTTTGATCAAAAGGAAACCAAGTAAAGATGTGGAGAAAGCATTGATCCTGTCTGTAGCCAGTAGTTGTTGCTCCTCATCAAATCTTTATCAGCTTGAAACGAGCCAACAGTTGCCAATATGGAGCTTCTGAAGCAATTTTTTTTTCTTTTCGCATCTTGTAATTGATCCACGCCTTTGTAGATTAAAGTATACAATGGAAAACATCAGAATTTTTGTTTATCTTCAATATTACATCAACAATTTCATTCCAAACTAAACAGCTCTTCCCTAAATATATACTCAAAATTGGTATTTGTAAATATAATAAAAATATTACACTATAATATTCTCTTCATTAGCCCGTTCTATATTTCCTGCTGATAGTTAGTCTTATTTCCAAACCAGCATAACACGAATCCTTGAAATAATATATAGGAACTCAAATTATATACCATGTTACAATAGTTTTATTTTACTCACCATAGAAGCTGCTTTCTATTACTTTGTTATACATTTTGATGAGCTTAGAAGACAGAAACTTAAAAGGCAGGGAAACAAATTATGGTTTGTTACTTTGTTTATGGTTAACCTTGCCCAAGAAGTGGTGAAAATAAGATATCATCTCAGTCAGAAAGTGGATAATTTATTTTTGGTCTAAGCATTTGCAATATTTATTATTCGGTAAAAGCAGCTGACGTTTTACACGTAGGAATGGATTAAGATGTAAAGTTATGCTAATTGAGCAGTGTGTACCATACACATAGGCTTTGGCGCATTAAAGTAAAATGATACCATACCCATACCCACAATTCAAAATCTTTATCAATACCTAATTATGACAATCAGCTGTTGGCAACATGTTGGAGCCATTAACAGACAGATGAATGTGAAAGTAGATAACGATATGAGATATCCGAAAGCATAACAGCCTGGAAATAAAGACATTTTGCACTAAGTACAGTCATTTTGGGTCTACTCCTGTTTCAGACTTGTACAATCCATCAATCCAGGTTGCAGTAAACTAGCACCACAATTTCTTGTTGTTAGGTAATATATCCAGAACATATTGTGGGGTACTACAATGCCTGCTGTTGCACTTGCAGATGCCACAATTTATAACCACATGGTGTGGCTTCCATTGAGTCCCTACAATGAGTTGCTTCATTCAAAAGACTTCCTTTGGGATGCCAGTTTGTGTGTGTATATATATATTCATCCAATCCCCATTTTCATCAGCTCTGCACAACGAAAGCTCTCCAGTTTCCAAAGATCTTTACATTCACTTCCTCCTCTTGTCCAACTAAATATTCTCCCTTGTTTTACAAAAACAAACAAGATGATCAGTGCAAAGAAACTCATCAAATTAGCAAGGAAATGGCAAAAAATGGCAGCCATTAAGAGAAAAAGAATCACCTTCTCAAGAACTAGTGGTGATGTTGTTGACACAACCAGTTGCAGCACATCATCAGCGGTCAAGAAAGGTCACTTTGTGGTATACAGCGCAGATGAGAAGCGCTTTGTGCTTCCATTGGAATATCTGAAGAACAAAATAGTAATGGAGCTGTTCGACTTGGCAGAAGAGTTTGGTCTATCAAGCAATGGGGCTCTCATCTTGCCTTGTGATGCAACCTTTATGGAATATGTAATTGCTTTGATCAAAAGGAAACCAAGTAAAGCTGTGGAGCAAGCACTGATTCTTTCTATAGCCAGTGATCATTGCATATCTTCGTATCTTTATCAAGAAGAAACAAGCCAGCACTTACCAATAAGCAGCTACTGAAGCAAAACTTTTTTTTTCTCATCTTGTAACTCAACCCATTCCATTGTAGATTAAAGTACATAATGCAAAAGAGTTAGAATTCCTGTTTCACATGTTTAGTTTTCTTGAATCTTGACATGGAAATAATTTCTAGCTATAATATTAGTCACACAATTTCATACAACTAAAGACTAATTATTATGTCAAACAGTACCTTGTTGCAGTTCCACCCCAAAAAGAAAACTATATATAAGATTCAAATTGAAATCCTTCTCTTTTAGTCCTCGATTTGACCTGCCTTTCCTTTTTCCTAGTAAATTGGTCTTGTTCTCAAACAAGATCCAAATCCTTGAAAAAATCCAACAAATGAAAGCCAAAGTGAAGATAATAAATAATTTATTTGAATGTTTTAAATCTAAGACTACAGTATTACAATGGACATAAGCAATGCTTTCTTCATATCTTTAGTCCCATGCCCTTTGATCAAAAAAATTGCATATTCCATAAAGGCTGAATCACAAGGGAAAATACTTAAAAGAAAACTTTTGATCGGTGCAATCAAAACTTTTGGTAATTCAGTGACAAATTATAACTGCTTTTAGTTGAGTGACCAAAAAAAAAATCTATTAATAATTTGGTGACTAATAGTGTAATTTACTCTTATATTTTATGATTAAGTGGAATTGAGTTAGATTCAAATTCAGACTAATCAATTGAGCTTTTGGGTTTGGATCAGAATCGACGTGTTTAAAGTAATCTAATACACTGTGGAGCAGATAGAAATAATCTGGGATGAACCCGAGGCCATTATCGAAATGAACCAGTTTTAGAATATCCATTTGTTGCTTCGTCCATACCCACCAAGGCGGATTTGGGTCTTCTGCTTCTCAGAAAGGACCAAGCAACAGATTCATGCAGTCGTTTTAAGGTTATAGGATCGTGACGTTTATGTCGTAGTGAAAGTTAAAAGAGCAGTAGCCATGGAAGCAGACAACTAAACATGAAACAAAAAATGGGAGCTTTCTCATTATATATCTTAATGTAGAATGATGTTATCGTTTACAAAATTGGAAAAAGAAAATGCTTTAGAAACTCCATATTGGTAACTGTTGGCGTGTTTCTTGCTGAGAGAGATTCAACGATGATGATGATGCGCAACGGGCATTAACTATAGACATAATCAATGCTTTCTCCACTTCTTTACTTGCTTTCCTTTTGATCAATCCAATTGCATATTCCATGAAGGTTCAATCAAAGGGCAACGTGAGGTGTCCATAAATGCTTGAAATTCCAAATTCTTCTTCTGCCAAGTTGAACAACTCCATCACTATTTCGTTCTTCAGATATTCCAAAGGAAGCATAAAGCGCTTCTCATCAGTGCTATACACCACAAAGTGACCCTTCTCCACCATTGATGCTGTGCTCGAGAATGTGATTCTTTTTCTCTTAATGGCTGCATTTTTTTTCCATTTCCTTGCCAACTTGATAAGCTACTTTGCACTGATCATCTTGTTTGCTTCTGTAAAGCAAGGGAGAATATTAAGTAGGACGGGAGGAGGAAGTGAATCTAAAAGATCTTAGGGAACTGAAAAGCGTTTCTTGTGCTGCACTGATGAAAACTGAAGATGGATGAATATATATATATAGAACAATGAAAAAAAAAGATATCTGCGAAACGAATACATACATACATACATACATACATACATATACCAAAGTTCAAAAGCAGTGCTTTGAATGAATCAACTACATGTAGGGAACAAAACCATGTGGTTTGGAAAGTGGCGAGTTGGGCATGTCTGGAAGGTAATGGAAGTGGTCCAATGGCCCACATGTTATAGATAGATTACGTAAAAAGAAAAAAAAAAGTGTGGTTCTAATGTACTTAACTCTGGATTGATGGGTTTTTATAATTTCTTAAGCATGATTGACCCCCAAAAGAGTCTACTTAGATTGAAACGTCTTTATCTCCAGGCTGTTATGCTTTTAGATATCCCATATCGATATCTACTTCACATTGATCTGTCTGATGATGACTTCAAGAGATTGATAATAGCAGTGATGCTGGTCGTCAGGTATACTTTTCTGTACTGAAGGCTTTGAATTGTGGGGTTAAATATTGTAGCATTTGGATTCAATCCACTTCCCAGACAATAGGCTTCAATTTGCTTTAGCTGTCATTACTTGATAACTATTATGATTGGATAGACATAAAAAATATATCTACCTTCTGAGTGAGATAATATCTTTATGCAACTAAGCTTTTAATCATCTCTAACTTTCACCACTGTTTGGACAAGTTGGTTTATAAACAAAGTTTTAGAATGCAGCTTCTATTGTGATTAACATGGCAGATAAATATGTGTTCAGGTCCTATATATTATCTGGTGTGCTGCACTTCTTTAATATTATGTACAGTTATATTCAGTCTTAAGACAACTCAAATTATTTTTAATCCTTTTGTTCCAAATTAACTATATGATCTCAGGAAGGAAAAATGAAATTCCAATCTATCTGTCCAATTCCAAAGATGACTAGATGAGATGAGTCCAAGCCAATTTGGGAGCTGAATCACTTTGGCTTTCATTTGTTTGATTTTGTTCAAGGATTTGGGTCTTGCTTGAGAATAAGACCAATTCACCAGGAAAAAGGGAAGGCCTGATCAAGGATAAAAGAGAAGGTTTTCAATTTGAATCTTTTATATGGTTTTCTTTTGGGGGTTTGAAATTGTTTGATTATAGTATTGTTTGACATGATAAGAGGTTTTGAATGATAGGCAAAATCTGCTTGTTCAAAGTCTTTATTTGTACGAAATTGTAACTAATATTAGATTCAAGAAACTAAACATTTTAAACAAAAATTCTGAATCTTTGCATTATATACTGTAATCTACAATGGTGTGGGTGAATTACAAGATAAGAAAACAATGGTTTTGCTTCAGAAGCTGCATATTAGTAACTGTTGGCTTGTTTCTTCTTGATAAAGATATGAAGATATGCAATGATCACTGGCTATAGAAAGGATCAGTGCTTGCTCCACAGCTTTACTTGGATTCCTTTTGACCAAAGCAATTACATATTCCATAAAGGTTGCATCACAAGGCAAGATGAGAACCCCATTGCCTGATAGACCAAACTCTGCTGCCAAGTTTAACAGCTCCATTACTATTTTGTTCTTCAGATATTCCAATGGAAGCACAAACTGCTTCTCATCTGCACTATATACCACAAAGTGACCTTTCTTGATCTCTGATGATGTGCTGCAACTGGTTGTGTCAACAACATCACCACTAGTTCTTGAGAAGGTAATTCTTTTTCTCTTAATGGCTGCAATTTTTTGCCATTTCCTTGCCAACTTTATGAGTTTCTTTGCACTAATCATCTTGTTTGCTTTTGTAAAATGAGAGAGAATATTAAGTAGGACAAGAGGAGGAAGTGAATGTAAAGATCTTAGGAAACTGAAAAGCTTTTGTTGTGCTGAGCTGATGAAAACGGGGATTGGATGAATATATATACACACAAACAGGCATCCCAAAGGAAGTCCTTTGAATGAAGCAACTCAAGGTAGGGACTCAATGGAAGCAAAACCATGTGGTTATAATTTGTGGCATTGCAAGTGCAAGAGCAGGCATTGTAGTACCCCACAATATGTTCTGGATATATTACCTAACAACAAGAAATTGTGGTTCCAGTTTACTGAACCCTAAACGGGTTGACCCCAAATGACTCTACTTAGTGTAAAATGTCTTTATTTCCAGGCTGTTATGCTTTCGGATATCTCATATCATAATCTACTTTCACATTCATTTGTCTGCTAATGGCTCCAACATTTTCTAACAGCATATTTTTCATACTTTCTGTATTGATAAAGATTTTGAATTGTGGGTTTGGGTATGGTATCATTTTACTTCAATGCCCAGATCATAGGCTCCAAAGCATATGTGTACGGTACACCCTGCTCAATTAGCATAACTTTACATCTTAATCCTTTCTTGCCTGTAAAACTCCAGCTGCTTTAACCGGATGATAAATATTGCAAGTATTTAGGCTGAAAAGAAAAGAGTATCCACTTTCTGACTGAGATGATATATTATTTTCACCACTTCTTGGACAAGGTTACTCATAAACAAAGTAACAACCCATAATTTGTTTCCCTGCCTTTTTCACTTTCTATCTTCTAAGCTCATCAAATTGTATAAAAATGTATTATAAAGCAGCTTCTATGGTGAGTAACATAAAACTATTGTAATATGGCAGATAATTTGAGTTCCTATATATTATTTGGGGCACTCTCCTTTGGTAATGCAACCATATAATCTCAAGGATCCGTGGCATGCTGGTTTGGATATAAAACTAACCATCAGCGGGAAATATAGAAAGGGCTAATGAAGAGCTTGTTAGAGTGTAATCTTTTTATTATATTTACAGATACCAATTTTGATTATATATTTGCGGTAAAACTGTTTAGTTTGGAATGAAGTTGTTGATGTAATATTGAAGATAAACAAAAATTCTGATGTTTTGCATTGTATATTTTAATCTACAAAGGTGTAGATCAATTACAAGATGTGAAAAGAAAAAGAAATTTTGCTTCAGAAGCTCCATATTGGCAACTGCTGGCTCGTTTCATGCTGATAATGATTTGATGACGAGCAACGACTACTGGCTACCGACAGGATCAATGCTTTCTCTATATCTTTACTTGGTTTCCTTTTGATCAAATCTATTACATATTCCAGAAAGGGTGCATCACAAGGCAAGATTAGAAGTCCATTGCCTGGTACACCAAACTCTTCTTCAGCCAAGTTGAATAGTTCCATGACTATTTCATTCTTTAGATATTCCAAAGGAAGCACAAAGCGCTTCTGATCCGCACTGTATACAACAAAATGACCTTTCACAACCGTTGTCGATGTGCTGCAACTGTTTGTGTCAATATCCAAGGTTGCTCTTGGTAGTGTGATCCTTTTTCTCCGGATTGCAACCATTTTTTGCCATTTTCTTGCTAACTGGACAAGCTTCTTAGCACTGACCATCTTGCTTTACTCTTAAGGTTAATAGGAGAGATTCTGAGATGAGAAGAAAAAGAGGGAAGATTTAGGTATTGAAACTCTGAATTTCTGAATGCAATTGTTATGCTGGATATGAGGCAATGGAAATGGGATGTATATATAATCACAAGGTGAGAGACAGTCCCTTTAATCAATTAGTACAATTCTGGTATCTATTGGAAACAAAGACATGTGGTAGGCAGATATGAGGTGTAATCTGCTAGGTGGGCATGTTTGCTTTTATTGGATGATTAGATCGACAAGGTGGAGCACTTAAAGAAGTACATACACACATCTTTATATATACAATAAGGTCCAGTAGTATTGACTTAAGGTCAGTTGATCACAAATTTCAGCAGGCGCATTTATGATCCTTTTCAGATTATATTTATATCATGACCATCCTGTCACTTCTTTACGGGGACAAGAGAAACAAAGCCATGCAATTGAAAGTTGTGAGGTTGAAAGGTACTTTTTGTGAGATGGGGATGTTTACTTTGTTAGACAGCAGCATCTGTTGAACTTATCATGTTCTAATCTAACAGCCAACAATCTTTATACACCATAGAAGTTAAGAAAAATTGATAACCAAATAAAAATAAGATAGTTGTAAAAAGTAGGCAGACTGGGTCATCCTTGTTCTGTACATATTTGGTAGTAGAACAATGACTACTGGACCCAACATTTGATTCATTATAGACAAAGACAGATTTTTGGAGGACAGACTCCTATTTAACTAACTATGACTATTCAGATAGAGACTAAGAGGAAAATTAGTAATTTCTATATGGAAATTTGGAAGGTTATGAACCCCTTCTTTTTTTTTGGGTTCTGAAAATGACAGAGTTTGAGTTCGGTAGTACTTGTTCAGAGTTAAATATGTACCTAAAATGATGTTCTTGTTGGTATAAAAACAAGTGATAAGACAAGGGCAGACCACATTGTTTGATAAACTATGTCTTTAGTGAGTCCAAAATCTTGGTCAAAACTTTGTAACCAAGAGTGCAGAACAAGAACAAGAAATTATAAATTTTACTTCCGATGGCCATAAACCAGGATCCACCAACTAATTTTGCTCATTACAAGGTCAGGGAATTGTACTTTTCTCGTCCTTGTTGCTTTGCTGAGATGTGCGAATTTGCAGTTTCCATCTTTAGTTAGTACTCCTCAGTGACGTATCGCTGCTTTGTGATTACTTTGACATAGTCTCTCTTGTTGGTTAAATAAAGATTATATATGGAAAATGTGTAATGATGTGCAACAGAAATAGGAGATTTCATAACATTAGATATAGTAAACGAGTAAAGATATGGTGAAAATTAGTTCTCAACAATGTCAATTGCAACTTGCAAAATTAGAATGATTTTACAATGAAACATCTTTTGGCAATACAATATGATACTGACTAGTTTACACCCGGGAAAAGATGTTTTTGTATGTCATAGTTCTTTACAAGATTCATAGCCAAATCACTCAGAATCCAAAAACAAATGACTGTGTATCTTCATGTCCTTGATTGAAATAAGTATCTGACGAGAAACGATATGTAGAAATGGAATTGACCACTGCTCTCTCCAAATCCTTGGATAATCCTCGTTCCACAATGGAGACAATGTGGTTCATGAAAACTGAATCACACGGCAATGTTATAGGTCTATCACTTGGCAGTACGAGCTCCTCTTCAGGCATCTTGAAGAGTTCACGGAAAATGCAGTTGCTAAGAAACTCCAAGGGAATCACGAAGCGCCTCTTATCCGTTGTGAAGATAACAAAGCATCCTTTAACAACCACTGATTATTTTTCATAATGATTTACTGCATCAGCAGCCACCTTTCTATTACTCCTTGTTAAAGGTGGCAACAAACAGCAGTATGTATGTTAACCGGATGAAATACAGCAAAATGCAAATGTACGTATGTTACCCGGATCAAGTACGTTTTGTTGTAACAGACGACCTGTATATGATTTGACAGAAACTTTTTTTGACTGGATAAAATTGTTCAAGTAGTTTTCAGTTATAGACAGGTCCTAGGTTATCATTAAGATGAATTTAATGTTAGTTCATTACAACAAGTTAAAAATATTGTTGTAAGCTTTCTATGTATATTATATATTTGATGTATCAATGTAATGAACTGATGATCTTCTTGTTTTCTCAATTCCTCGTACCTTTTGCTTCAGTCTGTTCTTTTCTTGAAATTTACTTCATACTTTATCCAGGAATATTACCTTGTTGCTCCAAATTAAACAAGTTGTTCATATTTTACCCGGGTGAAATAGATTTGTTTTTTCTTCCTGTGTGAAAAACTCAACAGTCCTTGCTGAGGTAATTCTTTTCCTTCCAACGGCTGCTATCTTCTGCCATTTTCCAGCCACTCCAATAAGCTTCCTTGTAGTAATCGTGCTTGCTTAGTGTATGTGTTGTGGATGGAAATATTAAAGCAAGAAAATGAAAAGAAGGTCGATTCGTATTCGATTTTTCGTAAGAAGAAGTCACTCCTGAAGAACTATAATTCCTTGCGATGTTTTCCTTGTGCTGTGTGTATTTCAATGCTGAAACTTGTAATCACTTCCTATTGGAATTTACGTTTGCAACTCTGCATGAGATTTTCGATGCTAGTTATGACCAATTAGGGTATTCCAAGAGTGAAATTTTGAAGATAACGAACTTTATAATATCCTATAAAGTATTGTAAAGAGTACGGGATTCATGCCTTGATGCTGTACCTTGATGATGTACCTTGATGCAATTCAAAGCCTGCGGATAAAACCATGTGCTTTGTTGTGGTGCCATATTCAATGCTAGCTTGTAATTAGTTAGATGAAGATATTGAACAACAAAAGGACATGTGGAACAAGGGGGCAAAAGCATTCGAAGGTTCTCTATCAGAGTTGGTTACATTTTGGAATTATCACTGTTACTTGCTAAGCATGGTTGATAAAATGCATTACTTTATCCTGTTCCTATCAAAGTTGGTTATATTGTGGAATTATACCCTCATATGAAAACACGAATATGAGTCGGACATAGGTGTAGGTTAATTTTTCTTTAGGAAAAATAAAGAGTCCAAGCAACATAGCTACTACAGCCTTGATGGAGACCCATTCTAGCAACCATGATGAGAATAGGGAGATACAAATCTAAAGAGGATGGAGTCATAGAACATTGGCAAGTTAATGGGTTAAAGTATTTAGGAGGTGGCTATAGTATAGGGATTGAATCAAATTAGTCTCTTTATTATTAAATGGATCAAGTTTTATTTACAGAATCATAAAAACTTTAAATATACTAACATTGTGAAAGGGTAAATGACATTTTTTATACACTAAATGTTAAACTATATTGCAATTTGGCCTTATTTAATTATTTTTAATAGTACAGAGACTAAATTGATTCATTTAATAGTAAGGAGACTAATTTGATCAAGTCCCTATAATAGAGGGACTTCTCAAGTACATCCAATGAAGTAAATGGCTTTGTCTCTTAGCTTTTTCTGTCTCTACGAGAGTTGGTTATGTTCTACCTATTCATCATTAAGCATAGGTGAAGTTAAACCACTGGCTTATCATGTACTATAGCTTTGAAGCCTGAAGAGCATCAAATTTTCCCGACAACATGGGGAAATATAGTGTGGTAACTATTGATGATAAACCTTAAAAAATGACTATCACATTTCATAAACTGTGGTTTTCATCATTTACAAGATCTTATAGCATAAATAATAAAGCATTTACAATAAGAATAATTTCCTCAGAATCCAGAAACAAGTGATTGTTGTTCTGTATGTGCTCGATTGAAGTAACTAGTATTTGATGAACAACGATAGCTTGCAACAGAGTTCAGCACAGCTTTCTCCAAATCCTTAGCTAAACTCCTTCATAGTAATGAGACAATGTAATTCATGGCAACTGAATCACAAGGAAATGTTATCGGCCCATCGCTTGGCAATCCAAACTCCTCTTCAGACATCTTCAAGAGCTCCATGAAAATGGTGTTTCTTAGATAAGCCAAGGGTATCACAAATCGCTTTTGATCAATTGTGTAAATAACAAAATGCCCATTATCAACCAGTGATGAAGTAATTCTCCTTCTCCCAATGACAGACAATTTCTTCCACTTTCTTGCCATTCTGATAAAAATCTTTGTGCTAACCATACTTGTTTGTTTAGTGGCTAATGGATGCAAATTGTACGAATCAGAAGAGAGTAAGGGTATTTTTTTGGTGCTGAAGTGAAGGAACTGATGGGGTATTTATAAAGCACAACAGAAACAAAGAACTCAAGTTGTAAGCCCTTTTTTTTTCTTGTGTCGTGAATCTCTATGCAACAGCATGTGATTACTTCCCTTGAAATAAATGTATAAGCAGGCACTTACTGTTTATTAATAAAGAAAACCATAAATAATTGTCAAAGTTTTGGATTCGAAGGAACTGCAGGTAGCCACCCAAAATAGTTTTAAGTATTAAGAAGCATAGGCTTTTGACCAAAAGGGCTAAAATTCATGCTAGGTTCCCATGGGAAAGTTGACGGATTAAATTAATCTGATTCACTGTGGAGCATGGAAAGGATATTTTTGCAGGCATGGCTTAGAATCTGGATGAATCCCAGGCCCATATCTACACCCACCAGGGTAAATTGGGTCTTCTGTGCTCGCAGTAAAGGCCCAAACAATCCAAATACTCATTAGTCGCTTTGATATTATTGGATAGTGTTGTTCATGTCGTAGTGGAGTTAAAAAGAACAATTGCCATGGAAGTAGACAACTTAAAATGAAACAAAAATTGGGAGCTTTCTCATTGTATATCTTAATGTAAAAAATCGGTATTAGAGTTTACAAAACTGAAAAATAAATGGCTTCAGAAACTCCATATTGGTAACTGTTGGCTTGTTTCTTGCTGATAGAGGTTCGATGATGATGAGCAACGGCCATTAACTATAGACATGATCAATGCTTTCTCCACTTCTTTACTTGCTTTCCTTTTGATCAATCCAATTGCATATTCCATGAAGGTTGAATCAAAGGGCAATATGAGGTGCCCATTGCTTGGAATTCCAAACTCTTCTTCTGCCAAGTTGAACAACTCCAGCACCATTTCGTTCTTCAGATATTCCAAAGGAAGCATAAAGCGCTTCTCATCTGCGCTATACACAACAAAATGACCCTTCTCCACCATTGACGATGTGCTCGAGAATGTGATCCTTTTTCTCCTAATTGCTGCCAATTTTTGCCATTTCCTTGCCAGTTTAATAAGCTTCCTTGCACTGATCATTTTGTTTGCTTTCTTAAAAAAAGGGAAAATATTTAGTAGGACAAGAGAAGGAAGAGAATGTAAAAGATCTTAGAGAACTGAAAAGCTTTTCTTGTGCTGCACTGATGAAATTTGAAAGTGGGTGAATACATATATATAGATGCACAAATTTTCCAAAAGCAATGCTTTTAATGAATCAATTAGATGTAGGGGGCAAAACCATGTAGTTGGAAATTATGATCCCACACTTGGAGAGTGGCCAGTTGGGCATGTCTGGAAGGTAATGGAAGTGCTCCAATTACCCATATGTTCTGGATATATTACATGACAAGGAGATTTGGATCGATGGGTTTTTATGATTTCTAGAACAGGATTTGCCCCCAAAGGACTATACTTAGATTGAAATGTCTTTATCTCCAGGCTGTTATGTTTTTAGATATATCATATAGAAATCTACTTCACATTGTTTTGTCTGTTGATGGCTTGAAGAGATTGCAAACAGCAGTGGTCCTGATCTTCAGGTTTACTTTGCAGTACTGAAGGTTTTGAATTGTGGGGTCAAATATGGTGGCATTTAACTTCAATCCGCTGTCCAGACAATAGGCTTCAATCTACTTCAGCTGCTTTTACTTAATAAAATACTGTAATCGGTTAGACACAAAAATGACCCAAAGGAAGTGCTTTGAATTAAGGAACTCAATGTAGGGACTCAAGGGAAGCAAACCCATGTGGTTATAAATTGTGGCATCTGCAAGACCAAGCATTGCAGTACCCTACATGTCCTGGATAATATTACCTTTGTGGTTCTAGTTTAGTGAACCCTGGCTTGATGGGTTATGCAAGTATGAAACTGGAGTTGCCCTCAAATGACTCTACTTAGTGTAAAATGTCTTTATTTCCAGGCTGTTTTGCTTTCAAATATCTCATATCATAATCTACTTTTACATTCATATGTCACCTAGAAAGTATTAGAAGCAGGTTCTATGGTGAGTAAAATGGGAGTTCAATTATCACCTGTTTAGAAAACAAGTAATACTATCATACATGGCAGATCATTTGAGTTCCTGTACATTTTTGGTTTGCACTCCTTCTGTAACACAATGGTATAATTACAAGTGTTTGTGTAGTGCTGGTTTGTTTGAAAATAAGACTAACCATCAACAGGAAATATAGGAAGGGCTAATGAAGAACTCGTTAGTGTGCTATCTTTTTATTATATTTACAGAGACCAATTCTGAATATATATTTGGGTATAACTGTTCAGTTTGGAATGAAATTGTGGATGTAATGTTGTAGAGAAACAAAAATTCTGATGTTTTCCATTGTATACTTTAATCTACAAAGGTGTGGATCAATTATAAGATGCGAAAAGAAAAAGAAATTTTGCTTCAGAAGCTCCATATTGGCAACTGTTGGCTCGTTTCATGCTGATAAAGATTTGATGACGAGCAACGACTGCTGGCTACCGACAGGATCAATGCTTTCTCCACATCTTTACTTGGTTTCTTTTTTATCAAAGCTATTATATATTCCATAAAGGTTGCATCACAAGGCAAGATTAGAAGTCCATTGCCTGGTACACCAAACTCTTCTTCTGCCAAGTTGAATAGTTCCATGACTATTTCATTCTTGAGATATTCCAAAGGAAGCACAAAGCGCTTCTCATCCACACTGTATACAACAAAGTGGCCCTTCTCAGCCACTGTGAATGTGCGGCTACTGTTTGTGTCAGTATCCAAGGTGGCTGTAGGTAATGTGATCCTTTTTCTCTTGATTGCAGCCATTCTTTGCCATTTTCTTGCTAACTGGATAAGCTTCTTAGCACTGACCATCTTGTTTACTCTAATTTTAATAGGAGAGACTCTGGGATGATAGGAAAAAGCAGGGAAGATTTAGGTCTTGAAACACTGAATTTCTGAATGCTGTTGTTATGCTGAATATGAGGAAATGGAAATGGGATGTATATATAATCACAAGGTGAGAGACAGTCCCTTTAATGAATTAGTACAATGCTGGTATCCATTAGAAACAAGGACATGTGATAGGCAGATATGAGGCGTAATCTGCAAGGTGAGCATGTTTGCTTTTATGGGATGATTAACCCAACAAGGTGGGGCATATATAAGTGCATAAATACATTGTAATATATCATCCAAATAGCTTAGCAACAATAAGGTCCAGCATTATTGACTCATGATCAGATCACCACAGATATTTAGTGTCTTGTTTAGATGAGATTTATTTCATGTCTCCATGTGGAGAAACAATCTCATTCTTGTAGTTCTCAACACAGATTTTAGGGAGGAAAAACCATGTGACAGTACGAGAGAGTGCCCAAATTGTTGATCTGTACTGTTAGTTTCACTTTTCTATTAGCACATGGAGTTTGAATGTCAAGAGGGAACAATCCTTCTGCGTCACAATGTGGTTGTTTCCTATTTAACTAACTATGATTCTTCAGATGAAAGCTAAGACGAATATCAATACTTACTAAAGGGAAATTTGGAAGGTTATAAGCTCTTCCTTTTTTAATTCTAAAAATGACAGCTTGAGTTCAGCAGTACTTTTTTAGAGTTAAATAATTACTACAAAGATTTCTCAACGGGTATAAAACAAGTGATAAGAAAGAGGCATATCACTTTGTTTGATAAACTATATCCTAGGTGAGGCCAAAGTCTTGGTCAAAACTATGTAACCAAGTGTTCAGGACAGCAATAAAATAATTCAAAATTTTACTTCCAATGGCAAAACATAAACAATAATCAACCAACTAATATTTGCTCATTACAAAGTTGCAGCCTTGTAATTTTCTTGCCCTTGTTGCTTTCTTGCTGGGATATGCCAATCGGCAGCGCCCATGCTTCGGTTCGTACTCCTCGGTGACGTAACACTGCTTTGGGATGGAAAGTAATTGATGGGGGCATTTATAAAGCACAAGAGAAGCAAAAAACTAAGTTGTAAGCATTTTTTATTGTGTCGTTAATCTCTATGCAACAGCATGTGACTACTTCGATTGAAATATAAATGAGTGGTAACGAAACAAGACTTTGGGGTGGTGGCATTTTGCCTGTCGGCCTAGAATCTGGAAGAATCCCAGGCTCTTATCCAATTGAAACCCAGTTTTAAAAATTCATTAGTTGCTTCATCCATATCCACCAAGGCGAATTTGGGTCTTATGTTTTCTCAGAAAAGGCCCAAACAATGGATTCGGTGCAGCAATCACGTAGGAATACTTAGGATTGTGTTGTTCATGTCGTAGTGCAGGTAAAAGAGCAACTTCCATGGAAGCAGACAACTAAATATGAAATAAAAATCGTGGGTTTTCTCATTATATATGTTAATGTAAAATGGTGTAAACTGTTATCGTTTACAAAACTGAAAACAAAATTTGGCTTTAGAAACTCCTTATTGGTAACTGTTGCCTAGTTTCTTGCTGATAGAGATTCAATGATGATGATGAGCAACGGTCATTAGCTATAGACATAATCAATGCTTTCTCCACTTCTTTACTTGCTTTCCTTTTGATCAATCCAATAGTATATTCCATGAAGGTTGAATCAAAGGGCAAAATCAGGTGTCCATTGCTTGGAATTCCAAACTCTTCTTCTGCCAAGTTGAACAACTCCATCACCATTTCGTTCTTCAGATATTCCAATGGAAGCATAAAGCGCTTCTTATCAGCGCTATATACCACAAAGTGACCCTTCTCCACCATTGATGCTGTGGTCGAGAATGTGATTCTTTTTCTCTTAATTGCTGCCATTTTTTGCCATTTCCTTGCCAGTTTAATAAGCTTTCTTGCACTGATCATCTTGTTTGCTTTCCTAAAACAAGGGAGAATGTTTGGTAGGACAAGAGAAGGAAGAGAATCTAAAGGATCTTAGGAATAGCTTTTTTTGTGCTGCAATGATGAAAATGGGGATTAGATGAGTATATATACAAACACAAACGTCCCAAGGGAAGTCCTTCCAATGAATAAACTCAAAGGAAGCAAAACCATGTGGTTATAAATCGTGATTGATTATTTAAGAGCTTTCCAGTTGGGAATGTATGCAAAGTGGAGTGCAAGACCAGGCATTGTAGTACCCCACATGTTCTGAATATATAACCTAATAAGAAAAAAATGTGGTTCTAATTTACTGAACCCTGGATTGATGGGTTATATACAAGTCTTAAACAGGAGTTTGAGATGTCTTTATTTCCAGTCTGTTATGCTTTCAGATATCTATTATCATAATCTGTTAATGGCTCCAAGTGATTACTAACAGCAGATTGTCATACTTTCTGTACTGATGAAGATGTTGAATAGTACAATGCAGGTATCCACTGGTAACAAAGGCATGTGATAGGCAGATATGTGGTGTAATCAGCAAGGTGGGCATGTTTGCTTTATTGGATGGTTAACCCAACAAGGTGGAGCATATATATAAGTGCATAAATACATTGTAATATATCATCCAAGTAGCTTAGCAACAATAAGGTCCAGTATTATTGACTCGTGATCAGTTCACCACAGATTTCAACAGATATTTAGGATCTTGTTTAGATGAGATTTATTTCATGTCTTCATGTGGAGAAACAATCTCTTCCATGTAGTTCTCAATACAGATTTTAGGTAGCCAAAGCCATGTGACAATACGAGAGAGTACCCAAATTGTTAATCAGTACCGTTAGTTTCTCTTGGACTTTGGATGTAATTGTGGTTTTAGTCCCTCTATTCTACTGAAATTTGGAATTTAATCTTTTTACTTTAATTTGGTATGGTTTGGTATTTCTACTTTTATGATGTTATTAGCATTGTAAATTGTTGTTAAAGTGATGAATTGAATTGTTGTTATTGTTATTATATCATATAGTCAAGGTTGCGTGGAAATCAAATATCATGTTTAACCAATAATAATTTTACAAATCGGTGTCATCACTTTAATGCTAGCAACTAGCCGTATTATCAATTAACTGGACCTAACAATATTATTATAAAAATAAAGAGAACAAACTCTATCAAATTAAAGTAGAGAGATTAAATCTAAAATTTCAACATAATAGATGGACTAAAACCATAATTAGACATTTATAATATAATTTGCTTTGTTATTTATGATATTGAGGAATTAGGTTCAAACCCTTTTGTTTCACTATGACTTGGATTGTCACCAACCAAATTCCCATGACTTTCTAGTAATTCTTTCAGATGTGATTAAAATAATGCAATTAGCATTTTCAAAGAAATTATATATAAATATAAACAATATAATAATGTTCAAAGTCAAACTAATGCATAAACATGAAACTCCACTTAGTGTGAAACTCATGATGATAGAAGCAAATTTCTTGACTATGGGAATATAAGTTGCTCTAAGATATTAGGTTCTTTTTTACCTTGCTCTGTTGACTTCTTTATTTGCAAGAGTTTGACTCTTTGTATTTGATTCTTGGGTATACTCATTATACCCAATATGCTGCGTTTATTACACCATTTTCATATGGTATTGCCATGCATGTATGTATGTATGTATGTAATATTGGTTGGTGAGAGTAGCCAAGCAACAGAACAAAGCTAGTTATTCTTTCATTAACCACAAAATTCCAAGTCAAATCCCAAAAAAGAAACACAAAGTATAAAAAGATCAATCAATTACAAGAACAAGTTGTTCTGGTTAGATGCCACTGTCTTTTTTTAATGCTTGCTTTAAATACAATTTCAAGTCATTTTTAATACACTATTTCTAACATCAACTTGTCCCCATTACCAAATATTAAACTATGTTTTATTCAAAGCTTTCAGACCAAACCACGAGGCACAATCCATGCATTGCACCCAAAGGTCTCTCTCTCTCTATATATATATATAGGCAAAATGTTTTTTTAAGTGCATACATAGTATACAAAAATGGGTGACGTTAATGAAATAGGTTCCAACAAGGCGGTTTCTGTGGCAACGACACCGCCTATATCGGCCCCCCCTTCACAGTTTCACTCTCCTTCTCTTTCTCGATCACCACTTCTTGCCTTGGATGATCATATATTGCCTGCAAATAAAACACCTAGAATAAGTACTCCAAGGTTTGTTACCCCTTTGGGGAGTCCAATCAGGAGGGCTCTACAGCTTACTAGGCTCGACCCTCACGATGCTTGGCTTCCGATTACCGAGTCAAGAAATGGGAATGCATATTACGCTGCATTTCATACTCTTTGTTCTGGGATCGGTATTCAAGCCCTCGTGCTCCCTGTTGCTTTCACGATTCTTGGGTGGTAAGTAATCACTTTTCACTAATCAATGACACTTCTGTTTCGATTTTTCGCATTTCTTGGGTGGTAAGTAGTCACAATTCTTTTACAGGACTTGGGGAATCATAACCTTGACTTTAGCCTTCATATGGCAGCTTTACACCCTATACTTACTGGTGCAACTCCACGAATCTACCGAAACTGGGATGCGTTACAGCCGATACATGCAGCTTTGCAGTGCAACGTTCGGTAATGAAACCATATGAAACAAGATCGATTTAAATGACATGAATTTCGTATTTGGATTCGAGTTAATGCGAGTTGTGATCCATGAATGTCGTAGGTGAGAAGTTAGCAAAATGGTTGGGTCTATTTCCCATCATGTACCTATCGGGAGGAACATGCGTGGCCTTGATAATCATCGGGGGCCAAACTTGTAAGATGTTCTTCGATGTCATATGTGGCGGAACGTGCACCGCTCAGCCACCAACCATCGTGGAATGGTTCTTGATATTCACTTCAGCTGCGGTCCTTCTATCTCAGCTGCCTAACTTGAACTCGATAGCCGGGGTGTCACTAATCGGAGCCATCACAGCTTTCGGGTACTGTACCCTGATTTGGGTTGTCTCAGTTATTGAGGGAAGAACAGAAGGTGTATCGTACAATCCAGTACGAGGAAGCACCGAAGTCACTCGCATTTTCGATGTTTTCAACACACTAGGGATCGTTTCTTTTGCTTTCAGAGGCCACAATCTCATACTTGAGATCCAAGTAACTTCACATATGAAAAATATGATTAAATTAGCAATTAAAAATGGCCAAATTTTTTAAGTAGATGTTGCTTCTTTTGCAGGCAACAATACCGTCCGACGAGAAACATCCCTCAACAGTCCCGATGTGGAAGGGAGTCAAGATTGCGTACACACTCGTTGCAATGTGCTTATTCCCTCTTGCAATCGGAGGCTATTGGGCTTATGGTCAAAGGGTACTATATATCTTCGAATCTAATTTCGGGTTTCTTCATGCAATCAATTTTAAAACGTTTATTCATCATTGAACAGATTCCGGAAAACGGGGGCATGCTAACAGCCTTGTTTGTATTCCATGGCAAAGACACCTCCCAATTCATCCTAGGACTAACAAGTTTATTCGTCATAATCAACGCGCTAAGCTCATTCCAAATCTACGCCATGCCAACTTTCGACGACATGGAATCCATATATGTTAAGAAGAAGAAGAAAGCATTGCCATGGTGGTTCCGAGCAATTCTTCGAGCAATGTTCGGGTACGGATGCTTCTTCGTGGCGGTGGCAATCCCATCCTTAGCAAGCTTGGCTGGTCTAGTTGGTGGCATAGCATTACCAGTCACCTTAGCTTATCCATGTTTCATGTGGCTTAAGGTTAAAAAACCAAAGGCTTTTACACCAATTTGGTGCCTAAATTGGGTGTTGGGTCTCTTAGGGATGGCTCTAAGTGGGGTTTTAGTGGCAGCTGGGATTTATGTTATTATTGATACAGGTGTTGAAGTTAGATTCTTCGATCCTCGGTAATTATTAACTAATAAAGCAATTGAATGTTTTATCCATAATATATAGAAAAAATCAGAAATAGTCAGTGATTGAACCCATCAGATATAAATTTAATTAATATTACTGTTAGTCCAGTAGTTCACTATTAAAAAAATTGAAGAAAAAAAAAAGAGAAAGAGAAAAATCGAAAAAAAAAGTCTTAAATTTTCAGGAAAAAATATTTAAATAAACATGAATACATTTAAATAACAATAATATTTTAGTGGATTTAAGGCGGTGTTTTATTCATCTAGTTTTTTTTTTTTTTAATCTGGATTGGCTAATGAATTTAAGGTTGCTTTTACTCATGTTGATTAAGTCTTAGCTCGATTGGTATGAATATCGTTATCAGTATAGGAGAATGCAGGTTTGAACTTGCTGAAGCTCATTATCCTTTAATTTAAGGTTTGGGGATTGTATCAAAAAGAATCAAATATGATCAGAAACTATAATAAAATTATTAAAAAAATATTTTTACTCATTGAGTTTTTTTTTTTATTCATTTTTTTAATTTAGGCTGCATTTGGCCCAATTAATTAGTGGCTTAGAGTTGAGAAACTTTGCTGGTTTGGGCCAATAATTTTGACCCAAAAACATTTTACCGGTTCACAATCTGTTTGCAGGTTTAAGGTTAAACTTTTATTAATTTAGGTTTTTCATTTTCCATTCATTTTATTGGGATTTGGGTTGCATTTGGGCCGGTTGGTTAATGGTTTAGGGTTGGGTTTTTCCCAATTTGGGCTAAGAATTTTACCCCAAAAAACATTTTAGTTCTCGATTGGCAATTCAACCGATCTAATCCCTCTTCCGTACCATTACCCCAACTAATTTGCAATCCAACATGTCCGGCAACCATGAAAAACCTGAAAATATCAACTTGCAGAAAAAATGGAGCTTACTAAACATACTCCACCACCAAATCTCAAACCATCAATGAACACTAACTCAGATTTCAACCACAGGGAAATGAAGGTTCCAAAAAGTAAATTATGTTACTAAACCAAGATCAGTCATATCAGATACTCTAAAACTATAAAGAAAAGAGGAGAGAATTCACTGATAAATACATGAATCTGTCAAATTAAGGGGCTTCCCAAGCTTATTTCCCTTGAGAGTAACAAAGCATCTGATTTTCCCATAAAACTTGGTCTTCACCAATCTGCCCAAAATGTAACCCCTTGACCTCATTACAAATGTCAGGTTCAGTGGCACTGCTATGCTTTCTTTGTGCTCTCTTGTGTTTGCAAGAACAGGTATCCCACCATATAATGGAACTTGATACCCTTTCACAATTGTCACCACTTTCCTCCCACTTTTCCTTGATTGTGTAAACTTCTTCATCTATTTCATATATCAAATGGCAGAGCTTATATCAGATAAACACAAACCATTATGTTCAACACCATGCATCTTTTTCTTTTGCAATGAAAAAACCAACTTTTCATCTTCGATGACAATCCAATTGGGTTAAAAGAAAGAAAATCAAGCGCTAGTTTAGCATTGTTGTTGCTATTGAAAAGTGCTTTCAGAAAATACAATTGAAAAGCGTTATTGAAAAGTATCTACTAACCAGAAGTGTTGTCAAGGCCTGCACATAGGCATGCTTTTTTGTAAGGCGATAGGCATAAAGAAAGCCCACTTGATTGAATTTCCCTTTAATATCACACTCCATACTCTCAACATTGAGCATTCAATAACAGACATTGACCATAAGAAATCATGCATATGGACCAATAAAAACATTGAATGTTTTGTAGATAAACTAGACCAAACTTTAGAGTTTAGTAATATCTCTTAAGATTTATATATTACATATACACACAGACTTGCAAAAACTCATACATACCTATTGCGCTTTACCTCAGACTAGTGCTTTTTTGCACCTTGCACCAGAGGCAATATAAAGGTTCTAGCACCTATAATACGCCTTGCACCCTTGACAACATTGCCGACCAGTTTAATGGAAAAAAAAAGTTTTTATTAACATCGCTTTTGCTGTCAAAAAATGCTTTTGGACAGCCAAAAACTATGCTAAAGCCAAATACACCAAAAATCTTTTAATCAAGCCTCACAAGTGGCAAGACCCTCAGTTTTTAAAACTTTGTAACATTCTTGCATAGGTATATCAGGGGCTAAGTTTTGAACAATGTTCTGTCCCCAAGCCCAGAAAAAAAGACAGCTAAACAGCAAACAACATACTAATGTCTTGTACCAAAAGGCACATTGATAAAGCTTGCAAAGCAAACGGCTATATATTCATAAGGTTTCACTTTCAGGTTTTCATTTGTGGGGGACCCCCATTGAACTATGTTAGGTGCAGTCTTTTCCCATACTAAAGCTTTCCCACTTCCCTAGGCTGCTAAGTGCTGACAGCTAACTCCAAATGCTCCATCTTTAACCCATATTTTTTACTACTAATTGAAACCATGAAACAAAGACTAGAAAACAGAAGGCAAAAATAAAGGTTATACAGGAACCTGTCCAGAGGCAATTTTGAGCTGGAAATGGCGAAGCTCCCATGGAGTAGAGGCAACATGGACGGCATAGAAAGTAGCTGGATTTCTATATGAAATCAGAACCGTTGAATTCAGTGAAATCATGTCAGTTGGCACCCCTGATTGATCATTTCCTGCCTGGTAATAGATGCTCTCGAACACAATGTGCTGCACACATCATAATTTACACAATTAATATTATATTTAAAAAGGGGGTTTGTGGACTCGTGAAATAAGTCACTGAGTTGACTCGCAACTGAGTCGCAAAAGAACCAAATTTGCAGAGAGGAAAAAAGCACTGACCTTAATGAAGACTTTAGGCTTGTAACTCTTACTAGCACCCCACAAGATCAAAGAGAAAACCGTAAACAGCAAGGAAAACAATAAAACAAGACAAATAAAAAGCCTGAAGTTATTAGCTTTGCATTCATCACGACCGTCCATTTCACCACCATCGTCGTCGTCGTCTTCCACATCATCGCCGCCGTGACCAACCTTGACATGCTTCCAACCTGAAAGACTCCTCGGGTTCTTAAGAGAAGCCGAGAATCTGGACGTGGAAGACTCCCTGGAATGGTGAATAGGGGAGCAATGGTAATACTGGTGAGTTGGTGAACCAGTTGGGCTCGACCCATACGACATTTTCTCAACGTCGTGGTTTGAAGGACTCTGAACATAGTAAACCGGCCTTCGTGGTGGTGACCTTGGTGGCCATGAAGTGTCGATACTCGTCGCTTCTGAATCAGTTTTTGCATGCATTTTTTGTGGGTTCAATGCTTTGAGATCAACAGTAAGATTGAAGTTTATGGGTTTTGAAATCAAGTTTGGGACTTTTTCTTTTCTGCTGAGCAAAAAGAGAAAGAGAAGAGTGAAGGAATTGTTGCCTTGTTTGTGTTATTGAGGTTTTTCGAGTTTCTAAATTGTTTCTCGAGTCACGAGACATACAGGGATAGTTCCATTTCTGTCTCTGTTTTTTTTTCTATAATATTTTTCTTTAAAAATGGAAATAATGAGAAAAAATGGAAAATATTATTACTTTTTTTAATCAAATAACTGGCATTCTTAAGTCATGGAAACACAACCAAACAATCAAACAAATAAATGGTACAAAACCAAAGAAAACCGCAAACACATTAACAATTTTTTTATCAGATTTGATAGATTGATTGAATTGGATTAATTGAATCGAAAATTAATTAGGTAATCTTTAAATAGAAGCTTTGAACAGTTTGATCTAAGAATTAGAATATTAGAATAGACTAATTAAATTGAGTAAAAAATTAATTGAATTGGACATCAAATCTATTTTTTTATTTTTTAAATTTTAAAAAAATTAATTGAATCGATTAAGCTGATTGAACCGATAAATTATCGACCTGATTAATTCAACCACCTATATAATTTAAAAAACATTAACAATGACTCACCTTTCTTAAAACTCTAGAGACGAAAACAAAATTATCTTCACCATTAAGGGTGTGCAAAATTCAGGTAAAACCGAAAAAATTCGGTTAACCGACCAAATTTGGTTAATCGGTCGGTTAACCGAATTAATTCGGCCGGGAATCGGTTAATAATTTTTTGAGTTTTCGGTTAACGGTTAATTCGGTTCAAAATCGGTCGATTAATCAAATATTTTCAGTTTAACCGAAAATATTAATAAATAAATTTATAATATATAAATAGCCCACTATTTATTCAAACATAATTCAACATAAACCTAAATACCCAATCTAATATATATTAATCCAAGTACCTAACTCAATAATAAAAATTACAAATAATTTAATAAATAAAATCTAAAAATAAAAATAAAAATAAAAAATATATAATTTTATACAAATAATTCGGTTAATTCGGTTAATTTGGGTAATTCGGATAATTCGGTTAATTCGATTAATTCGGTTAATTCGATTAATTTTATACTTATTTTAATCAAAAATAAAAAATATATATAATTTTCAATTAATTCGGTTAACCGACTGAATTAACCAAAAAAATTTTAATTCGATTAACAGTTAAAAAATTTGAAGAGTATATTAATTCGATTAATGTTATTTTAAATCGGTTAACCGATTGGTTAACCTATTCAACACCGCTATTCACCATCATAGTATCGAATAAACCCAATCACAAAGAATAGTAACTAAGAGCTTGAAGACTTATAACCTTCCGTCATTTGAAGCCCCACAAGCAATTAATTCGACGAGTCAACCCATCACCGATTTTTCACAACCGCCCACCTTGCACAATCCAAAAGCTCTTCCGTTTAGCAAGTCATTTTGTTTCTCCAAAAGCCATCTTGAGTTAAGATATGGACCACCTAACACAAGTGGTACCATAATTACAAGTGTCTTATAAGTTTTAAGTTGATATTTTAAGTCTCTTCTTTCGTGCGTAGCTTAAGTAATTTATATAATTATTATTTTGTAGAATATTAACATCTATTTTATAAGTCTTATAAGTTATATCTTCATTAATCGAGAAGTTTATAGTATTGTGGATCAAGCTTTAAATGGAATTTAGAGGGACAAGTAAGAGCTTTGACCCCTCAAATGAAAAAATTATTTTTTAGTCCCTAATAAATGATAAATTTAGAAGTTATTATGTAATAAAATTATATTTTGACCCCCTTAAAAATAAAAATATTTCTATTTAAGTAATAAAATTATAAGTGAATACAAGATAAAGTTACACTTTAACCGCACAAAAAATTAAATTCAATTCAATTCTGGTTCCCCTAAAAATATTTGAATTCACCCCTAGCTAGCTCTCAACAAAATATGTAGAACAAAATCTCTACCGGAGGACAATACCTAACATTATTAAAAGCCAGACTAACTATCCAATAGATGACACTTTGAATATTTCTTTCGAATGAGACAATACATAACATTATTGAGGGCACGACTAGCTGGGCAATAGATGACACTTCAAAAACTTCTTTAAAAGAGTCAAGCCCTCTCAATAAGTATGTTTACAAATACAAATACACATTCAAACAATTATAATGTAAAATCAAATCAATACAAAACACAACATATAAATAATCAGAAAAAACTGAATAAAATCAAAAATAATTTGAACAAAACTCATATACAGTAGAAGCACATCGTAGTTCTACATAATAAAATTGAAAATTCATACATAAATCAAATTAAATTTTAAATATAAAGAGAATTTTAAATTTGACACGTACCGATTATATAAATATTACTTTCTTCTCTTAAACTCGTCAAATATAAACTATCGATACAATAAGAACACAAGATGTAAACTACATCATGAACAAAAGAGGATGTACAAAATGACACTTACTAACAGCCCAGAGTTGAAGATTTAAACTTTAATTTTATCATTCGTGATGCTGGACCAAATTATGATATTTCAAATGTTGTCACTATTTTTTGGTGAGAACTAATGCGATTAATCATTTTAAGCTCAAGCGATCAAAGTTTTGAACTTTTACACTTCCAATCAACACATAATAAACCTCCTCATTGACAAAAACAAAAATTACAAACACAAAAATGCTATATAAACACTATACGATGAGAAATTTTCATGAAACATCACTTGATTCCCCATTGTTCTTCACAACCCCACCATTCCCTTGACTTGCATCATCAAATTCCTTTATCAATTCAGGATCCACATTCTCCTCAGGCTCCCATGTAGGTTGTTCCATATCAATCCATTTAACCAAATACTCATTCTTCCCATCATCCCCCATCCTCTTCCCCACCACCCCTTCCGCCACCGCGTACTCCAACCCCGCCTCGAAATCCGCCACCAAATCCTCCGCCACAAACTTAGCTTTAACCCATTCATTATCACCACCATCTTTCCATTTCATCAAGTACTCCAAGTTCTCACCTTTCCCTCTCTTCTCCATTATTTCTTCAACCTCAGCGTATTCAAATATCGATTCCTCTAATGTTTTTATCACACTTTCAAGCCCCAATCTTCTAGCGAACTGCATTGGATTTCCTTTGGGTGTTACTTTTAGAATCTCTTTAGCTAAAGCTAAAGGTGTTAAACCTCTGTCGTCTTCGATTTCGGGATCCGCCCCGAAATCCAACAACAGCTTAGCTACACCGGGTTTTATATACCCGGCTGCCATATGAAGAGCTGTTAACCCACCGGCGTTATCACGGTGGTTAATATCAGCTCCGGCGTCAGCTAAGACCTTAACACACGGTTCTGACCCAAGACCGGATACGAACAGAAGAGCTGTTCTACCATCTGGGTCTACAGCATCCACGTCGCGCCAATCATCCTCCACTGCTAAAAGTTCAGCCAACGCCTTGTCGTCGGCTTTTTTGGCCGCTGTCCACCATGGGGTTTCGTATTCCGCCACCACATCTTTAGCTATAAAATCTTGTGGAACCCATGAAGGAGCGTGACCATCTTTCCATTCTATTAAATACTCCATGGCTTTCCCGCCGGGGACTGTTCTGCTGCCGATGATTTTACTGACTTCACCGAAGGATTCATCGCTGACGTCCGCTTGGAGTGTGTTCCCTGTTTCTTGGAAGTCCCTTTCTTGGTTTTGGACAGCAAAGAGGGCAAAGCTTTTGCTGGGTTTGAAGTGGAAGATCTGAGGAGCAATACACAGTGGGCGTTTTGGTTTAGGGGAAAGGTCGAGACGGCATAGAGTTTGGTTTAAGAGGAGAGTTTCCATGTTTGAGAGACCGTGTGGTGAAAGGGAAGTGAGTGTGGAGAGTTGAAGGAAATGTGAAGTGGCATAAGCATGGTCCACAGTGAGTGTAATCTTGAGGATGGGAGATTTTGGGATAAGAAACGCCATCCATTTTGATTTTTTTTTTTTTTTTTGGTTTTTAGGCCTTGTGGGTTAGGACAGTAATATTGGTGCCTTTGATCTTGTTCACCAAAATTGTTTTATGTCTTTTTATTTTCTTTTGGCTGAGGAATATAGAACTAGACTAGTTTCAATGAAGGGGCAATTTCACAAATTGCCTCATCCATTTTGACCCTAATATGAAACCCGACATGATAAATATAAATTCAAATCCAATCAATTTGATTTTATACTAATAAATCAATAAAATTAACTCAAAATTAATAAAGATTTTACTTGAATAACACTTCGACTTAATTAATATTAATCTCGGATAGTAAAAGGATAAGTACAATTGTAATTTTAAAAAATCTAACTGACTAAACTCAAGACTACCTATCAAGATTAATCCAAACTTACAATAACTAGAACCTGATTTGAACTTGTAATGACACAATCCTAAAAACTTCAACCTCAAATTTAAATGATCGAATTCAAAACTCAAAACCGAATGACTTGAGTTCAAAACAATTTAAATTGGAAACACTTAGAACCCTCAACAACATGAATCAAAAATTGATCCAAATGAAAATCACACAAAATTTTAATATCCGAATTGACTTTTATCTAAATTAATCCAACTCAAAACAAACTTACCTGTGGGCTTAAACTATAAGGTCAGATTTGGGTTTGATCTGCTTAGAATCCCTTTGGGGCTTCCCTCCTGTACAAGAAATCACAATATGAACAATGAACAATATTCCTTCCAGCAATTATGCCTGACTAGAAGTCACAAGATTCGCTGAAATTTTGAAGACAATGCATGTTTAAAACAATTACTATATCTTACCACCTGACCTGAGCATCAGTCAATTATATCATAAAGAAGAGCGGATTTCTAGTACCATAAAACAATAGTTATTGCATCATATGAAAATCCACTGAATTGCTGAATGTCACATCATAAGAACATCAATTTGCTGATGGAAGGAGCCTTGTTGTTCAGTTCATCCCTAGAAGTTAAAAGAGGAACCCGTGCCCACTTTTCCATCAGTTACAAGTAAGAAATTACCCATCAACATGGAATCGTCATTAAAAGAAAGCAGTCAGTGCACATTAAGAAATAACGAGGGTCATTCAACCACAATTGGACTTAGGCTACTGAAACAATGGTGTTCGATGAGCACCATATTCTCTAACTGACAGAACCAAATGGTATTTCAAAGTAAAGCATCTTCAAATAAGCCCATTCCAACATGCTTTTATGATGTTCAGCATTTAACCAAAAGACACAGAAGATTAAATAGATGAAAGAGGATATAATCCCTACAGTTCAAGATGAATACATTTCATCAACTTACTGCATCGAAATTGCAGTAAGCAAGCTTCCTCAGACCCTTTACAGTCATTGAAACAACATTCTCTGCAAAAGCCATTATCTTCGTCCCAGGGCTAGTAGACTTTCACGTTAATAAGCAATAACAATCTGTCTAATGGCATTATATTGACTTCAAACTTTAAATAGCGTGCAGTAGAGAGTTCAAAAGCAAGCCTAAAGTTATTATTTTAGTCACACATGCATATCATGCAACAATCTTCCTCAATCCACAAGTAGAGAAATGTAAACCTTCCAAAAGATCTATCTTATCTTTGCGACTTAATCCGTAGACCTTCCAAAAGATCTATCTTATCTTTGCGACTTAATCCGTAGTTCTTCCACACCAAGTACTATGAACTATCTCTCTACGCATACATCAATCTTTTCCAGCCCTTAGCGAAATCAAAAGAATGGATGGCAACGAACCGTAGCTAAAAGCTAAACAAAAGAGGTAGGATCTTGAAGAGTAATAAAACTATTTTCATTCAGTTTTAAGCACTGAGAAGACTCTGCACATATAGTAGGGCAGAAATCCACACAAGTTTATATATACCACAAATGCATCTCTGCCCATAGTAACATATTGTGATCACTCAGCAGCAACCTGAACACACACAACAAAAATTGAGTTATGCATCAAAAACAAGAAGCAATGGTTCATTGGTAGCGGAGAAACCTTAACCAAATCAACCCATCAGATAATACGAAGTCAGCAAAGGGAAATACACAAAGAAATGGTTCAAACTTGGCTATAAACTTTGCTGATTTAGAGGATTGCCAGGAGATTTCTTCCATAGCTTCCATATCATATCCTTGTATTGAGTGTGAGTAAGACCAGGTTTTTCTTCTTTAAGCTTGGGAAGCTCAGCTCCTTCAAATGCTTATGTACATTGATAATACCAACTAATACAACTAATGCTACGCACTAAGCTAAATATTAAGACAATAAACAATGGTAATCACTGAAAAACCAATAAGGCGAGGTGTTTAATGTACCTTGAAAGAGGCCTTAACCCGCCTCTCAGGGTGGCTATCGGCGGGAAGGTTATCGGTCACCGACATATGCGCAATTGCTGCCTATGCTCTTTTCGCTTCAATCACCAAATCATCCCTATTCGTGTTCGACACCGACATCATCCTTTCATACTCTTCTTCCGCCGCCGTTTACTCTACCTCTTCTTGACCTCCTCCGCTTTCGTCGCCATCTCTGCTTGCTTCTACTCCGTCCTCTTCCCCAGCTCCGCTTCCGTGACCTTCGTCACCGGAACCGCAACGCGGTTCGCCGTCTTGTATAGTTTCTTCATTGCTTTATCGATCTCTTCCTCCTCCATATCGGCCTGGCGACGCACCTCAGCACGGCGAGCCGCGGCTTTGGATTTCGTACCCTCGGCTTCGCGCCAGTACTGCTCCTCTTTTGTTTGGGTGAAAAGTACTGCTCCTCTTTCTCCCGCGCTTCCAGCTCCTTCCGATCGGCTTCAGTGGCGCACTTCCGCGCACGAGCCGCCTCGGCTTTGCTATATACGCTCATCTTCTTCGGCATCTTGTCGTCGATTTCTGAGATTTTCTTCTTCTTTTTTTTTTTTAATGTTATTGAAAATTTAATTAATTAATAATAATATAATTCTATCTAAGGTCAGTTAGAAAAAAGAGAGAATATTCGATGTGATTTCGCGCTTTACTTGTCAAAATAGCGGTTAAAGTTGGCGCTTAAATTTCATCCTCCTAGTTTATAAAATTTTAAAAAATTAATCTTTTCCATTTAATCCTATGTTTTATTGAAAGTTTAAAAATTAGTCCATTTAAATAATATGTCAAATCAACTCTATATTAAAATGGTTGAAATCTGATATAAGTGTAATGGCCTAAATTCAAAATTATCGGAACAGTGGTTTCGTAACCACAAATCCGATTTAAGAGAAATTTATTTCAATATTTTTGCATGAAAATTGATATGATAGGAAAATCGTATGAAAATATTGATAGAAAAATTTTACCGATTTAGTGGTTAGTTAGAAAAAGAAATTATTGAAGAAATTGGGTAAAAACAAGGTATCGAGACCTTTATCTCGTAAAACAGAGTCGAAAATAATTTTATAAATATTTATGAAATGTTAGTAATGTGGTATTAAAATTTCGTTAGGAAATTTTAATGTTTGGGTAGTCAATTAAATGAAAAGGACTAAATTGTAATAGGTGTAAAAGTTGCTAGAATGATTAAATAGCTTAAGAGTCTAATGAGAAAGGATTTAAAAGGCAATTATACCCAAATTTATTTGGGCTGGACGGCAAGGGCATGAAATCAGCAGGGAATTTGATAAATTAAGGGTAAAATTGGAATATTGCAAAATTAACTAAATAAAGCTAGGACTAAATAGAAAATATCTAGATTTCTCTTCATTTCTCTTCAATTCCAGCAGCTAAAAACGCCATAGAAGGGTTCTCTAAGCTGGTATTTCATAATTTTTGCACCAAGTGAGTTAATCCTTGCCTTTTTCTTGTAATTTTTGTGTTTCTAAGACTTTTACAACTAGGTCCTACTATTAAATTCATTAGTTTTTGATTTCATGGATGAAATTGAAAGTCACCATGATTGAGTTCTGTAAGTTTATGATGAAATAGAATGAAATTAAAGTTTTAATTTATTTATGAGATGATTTTATTAGGTAATTTCAATGGAAAATTAATTTTTAGAACCTAATTGTGAAAATGTTTGGAATTAAAGTCTATTTCTGAAACTATGATTACTAAAGGCTGTAAACTAGTTTAAGGTGATATAATAAAGTGTTAATTGAGAAAAATAAGTTCAATTGAGAGACTAATTGAGTAGGGACGAAATTCTCATTTATTAAAAGCTTAGGGAAAAAATGGTAATAAACAGTTTGCACTAAAATAATTTGGACAGCAGCAGTACACTAACTTTGAAAAATCACCATAAATTGTATAAATCGAATTAGAAGATGAACAATATATGGAATTAAAGATTATTGAGTCTAGTTTCTTGTAGAAGAAATAGTGTAAGCAATGGATTTGTAAATTTTGAGATATAATGAATTTTGTGAGACAAGGTCAGAATGAATTCGGGTTCCCCTGTTCTGACTTTGAAAAATCATAAAAAATTAAATAAAAATAATTAGAAGCTTAAATTTATATGTCTATAATTCTTATTGAGTCTAGTTTCAGGAGAAATAAACCTCATATTCATATGAATTTTATACAGAGAGAAAAGTGGTTCGTAGTAAACAGAGGTCAGACCAGTCAAGCCCTGAAACAGGGGTAACTTTAACTAATAAACTGTACTAATTGGCCCAACCAAAAATTCTAGAAAAAAATTAGTAGATAGGCATATGAGTCTAGATTCAGAGAAAATTTACGGATCTTGATTTCGAGTTTCGTAACTCGAGATATGATTTTTCTTGTGACTGTAATGCAAGTAGCTAAAAAGCTGTGAATGTAGAAACAAATAATCTAAAGTTCTTAAAATGTTAAATTAAGTTTAGTAATACCTCATACTCGACTCCGGTGACGGTCTCGGGCGTGGGGGCGTTACAATAAGTCCTTCTACTCTTCACAAATTCAAAATTTACTTCCTATACTTTTATTTCTAAAAATTTAGTTCTTTCACTTTTTATATTTCAAAATTCAGATCCAATTATTAACACCATTAATTTTTTTGTTAAATTTGTTGGTGACACATTTCGAAATAAAAATAATACTCAATTGGTAACTATGTAACTTAAAAAATAGTGTTGTTATGAACTTGAATTTAACAAAATAAATTAACAACTTTAATAATTGAACTTGAATTTTCAAATCTAAAAAATAGAGAGACTAAATTCATAAAAATAAAAATACAAAGACTAAATTTTAAATTTATGAAAAATATAAGGACTTATGATATACTTTTACCTATTCAAATCATTAATTCAATAATTATATATATACAATAAGTCAAGAAAAATGAATAATTTGGCAACTTACATTCAGAAATTCAATAGAAGAATCGAAATTTAAGTTTATGTATTTACCAATGTTTGGATTAATTTTTTAGTTTTCAGAAAATATAAACATTAAATTGTAACAAATTTAAATAAATTAACTAAATTTTTAGTTTTATAATGTTGAGGGACGAAATTGAAATTAGACCATTTAGTTATTACTCAATTTTCTCAATATTGTTAAATGAAATTATAAGAAAAAACATGTTTGGGCTTGTACAACGTTCTTGGCATTAATATTTTAGCCGAGTCTTGTCCGAGTTGGACTCAGCTCGCTAACGTGCTTGGGCCTGCATGACTTCATGCTTGTAAAGCTATTAACCTTGAATGTTTTAATTTCCCGATAAATATCAAATTTATACGTAAATTTTAAGCTAATATATAATTATATATATAAATTAAATTGAAGTTTATATATACATAATTTTTTTATTTTAATTTAACTATACATATTTAAATAAATAAATACATATATTTATTTTTATACAATTTTAATATAATAAAAAAATTATGTTAATTCGATAATATTGTCAATGATTTATGAAAATTAAATCAAATTAAAATTTTATATATAAAATCATACAAAATTAAAATCCGTATATATTATTATACATTAAATCAAAATTTATATATAATTTTTAACATTTATCTCTAAAATAATATAATTTTATTTATAAAAATAATTATTCTTAATCTACAATGTAGTACTAAATGCATCGTATTAAATAATATCTAAAATTACAGGTTTTTTTTTTTTTTAAATGTCATCACCAATACCAATTGGAAACATGTGTGGTTATCATCCCCACGCATATCATCGGGATTTATTAACATAATAAAATATATTGTAATCAGTGGCACCACCTACTCCCCATTCCAATAATCCCAATTAACATTTTATTAATTACCCCTTAATTAAAAGCCTCGACATGCTAAAGTCAACCATTATCTAACCTATCAAAAACGATTAAAACTTAATATTATTGACAAATATTAAAATTTTCAGTCTTTCAACATTTATGTCCGAGTTTTATCATGCACAGATGTTATATGTGAGTCTTTAATCTCATTATATGCAGTTATCATGTACAGTTCTAATTTTAACTCCACTCTATTACTTTCTTTTTTTCAATTATATTCTCTTTTTTTTACTTATTTGTGTTTTATAACAGCTTAATTGAATAAAAATACCACGGATGCCATTGTTCTAAGAATCGAACTCAAAAAATGAGTAATTTAATCTCTATATGTTAAATTAAATAGCAAACTGATCATTTTGTTAAAATTTTCTTTCATTTATACTATTAAAAATTAGTATACGTCAGATTTGTATGTTACTCACGCTAAATTTTAACAGTACAGTAAGATTAATTTTTTAATAAAAAATTAATTTATTCTTTATTATGATATATAATAAATTATTTATTTATTTTTAATAAAGAGAATAAAATATAAATTAAACTTTAATATAAACACTACTATAATACTTTTATCACTTAATTTCACGTTATAATTACTTTTGAACATATATTTATATATATTATACTTATGATTAGTTTGGTGGGTATACACATATATTATTTAAACGATTAAAGTCACTATACATTGCTAAAGCATGGTCTATATTTTAATTTAGCACCCTTCGAAACGTTTGGTTGAGTTATATTAATTTAATCATTCCATTATTCAATCAGTTTGCTTCAACATTAAATGTTACCTCCACCTTAATATAATTATATTTAAGATACATGAATTGATATATTATGAGTCTCTCATATCTTAATCAATAATCGAGGATTAGACCATCTCTTAGGTATAGAACAGTTTTAAATTTTGTGGCTAATATTTTTCTCCTTAATGGGCTTACAGAATACGAAGAATTAATTATTATATTCGTTCCAGTAGATACCTTGAGAAAAAAAGTACATGAATTAATATTTTTAGATGTGTTTATATTTGTTGACAATGGCAAAGCTTAAATTTTTTTGAGGAGGCAAGAATTAAATTGTGTATTTTTACGATAATAAAAATGTAATTCATTATTTAAATATTTTATATCTTTATAATTTTTAAAAAATTAAATTAATTTTTTATCATTTTAAGGAGACAAAGTGTAATTTTATCATTACTAATTTAAATTTTTATAAATTATAAAAAATCTAAATTGAAAATTTATCCCCTAACTAAAATTCCAAACTTTCTCTAAATTAATTATAATTTAAATCATAAATTCGAACACATCTAATATAATTAACTCTTACAATTATTGGTTTTTTTTTTTCAAAATCAATTTAATTTTTGAGTGAATAATAATTTTTTTTTCCTATATTGGTTTGCTTTATTCTTATTTAGAGCTAAGTAGTCAAAAAGCTCAAATTCCATTATAGTATATCCGACCAGCCGACCTATGATGTTTTTTCTATGCCCTTATCTCACAAATTCTGATCACGTGCATCAAACTCCACCGTTATAAATATGTGCATGTTATTATTATTATTTATTTATTTTTAATTATAGCTATCAACGTGGTCCCCAATCACTAAGGGACAATATAATTTCACCCTATATTCTTAATCACGCGGGTCCTACATTGATAATGCTTCTCATCTCAACCGTCAGATCTGTTTCATTTAAAATAAACGCCAAAAGTAACAATATGCTGCTACGAAATCAGACAAGTAATAAAGGGACACGAGTAAGATCAGTTGATTTTTGGTTGGTAGCGGATGCTGATGTGTATAAATTGCATCAATAGTCCTCAAACTATGATTTGGATTTTAAATTAGTCTCAAAATTTTAAATTATTTTATTTGAGTCCATGTATTATTGGTATTATAAACTTTTAAAGAGGTTAACCTAAAATCATATCATATTGAGAATTAGCCAAGGCTTTAAATGTAGATCATATATCACACATGGCATATTTTAAGCACATGGATTAAATTATAAACATATGTGTATCAAATTATGGCATTGATTTTAAAGTAATCATTAACCTCAAAAACGTATTGATTTAGCTTTTACGATATCAATATAGTATCAATCAAGTCCTTTCATTAGTATAGTCATGAGATTGAACGTTAAATAACATATTGAAACTAATGTGGGATATATATTAAAAGATGCATGTTATATTGTAGATACGTGAATATCTACTGCATGACTCTTGAATTGTAATAATATTGCATGATGTTTTACGATGTCATATCTAAGCTATCAATGTAGTCAATACATACGTGTTTTAAGTATGCTCCATATCAAATTCAAAATGCTTTTTTCTTCAATCAATGTATCTTTTATATACATATTACGATTCATGGAGACTAATCATTTCAAGGTTTGTAATTACCCATTCAAACAACGTTATTTTCAATATTCGAATATAAGTAATTCCTTTAGAATTACAGTGTAACTCATCATTACACTCGAAATTTATTGATCAAACTGCATTAAATACATAATTTGATAACTATGCTGATATATGACTTGACTAATACATCTAAATGCTTTAAAAGATTCTATTAATATATTTTAAAATGCATGAACTAATTTAAATTTTAAACTATTCTTAAAACAAAATTAAACATTAATTTAAGAATGTTTCAATATTTTCGTAATTAAATTGGTTAAATCAATGAAATTAAAGTTAATTAATACTACATATGATTAGATTAAATAAATTATTAAAATTTATAAAAAAATAATAAAAAAAAAAATTTTCTATTCAACGAGTTTAAATTAATTTTGATCGAATGCCTTTTTTTCACCACAACTTTCCGATCTAATTGGTCCAGCTTACACAAGCATGGGTGTTAGGATGCAATTAATCTATTATACGACGTGTCAATATTTGAACACGTAGCAACTATATCCGACATCAATTACTTCACGTCCGCACAAGCCAGGCTTTTAGCCGCTAAAGATTCCTTCCGTTCCTCACATCCTGATCGTTGAAAAAAACAAGTGGGTCCCACTTTTTTTAACGGTTCAGATTGCATTTAATCATCACCCCCTTAAACTCCCAAACCCACATTAATTGCATTTCTGTCAATTATTTTCTTAATCAATCGAACGCCATAGAGATGCGAGCTCATATTATTGTAAGTATAAACGTCCGCTTCGTAACCCTCACACCCTTCCGGCAAAATAACTAACCGCCGTTTGGTCTTTTTCACACGAAAATAAAATTCGCGCCATGTCATCTACAAACTGGAATGCCAAGCTGGGCAGGTGAGGTCATCTAATTCATCAATATATTGTAAATAATTTAATTTTTATATAAATTTTTTATTATAGTTTTCACTTTTCAAAGGTTAAAAATAAATAGAAAATTAATTGTAATGGTTTTCACAAAAATGAGAAAAAAAATTATGCAACAAATATATCATTAAAATTATATAAAAAATTAAATATAATTTTAATTAAAATAGTAAAATTAAATATTTAAAATTTTGATATCTTAATTTCAAATGTCGTTCTGTATAATATTATATAATTTATATTAGAATATCTTAAAAATAAAAATTAATTTCACAACAATATAATTATGTAAAACAAATGCTTTTTAAATATTTTTTGAAAATTGATTAACTTATATATCACTAACACAATTAAAAGTTTAAAAATTAATATAGATAAGAACAAAGAAATAAATAGTTGTTGATAATTTTTATAGAATATTATCTTTAAATGTTATTATCAAATATGTTGATAACGAAATTTAAAAATTTAAAAGCAAATTAAATAAAGTTTTTAATACGATTTATGACATTTAAATATAATAAAAAAATATTTAAGGGAAATTACCGATAGACTAACAGTAGAGTTTTTAGACTCTATAATCAGGGTTAAGAGTTGATAAATATCCGAAAATATTTAAAATATATACATTTAAAAAAGAGACGTGTCAGCTTTTTTAATGTTACTTGTGGATTAAAAATAATACATTGAAAGTATACTAAATACCAAATACTCACCCTTTATTTAATACATTAGAAGTGGATTTTTTTTTTCTTTCTTTCTGATTTTATGAGGTTAAAAAACCAATACTTGTATTTGATTAATATTTTGGAAAAAAATATATATATATATTGATACAATGAACAACAAGGGGAGGAGATAGGGCAAAGATAAAGAAGAGAATAAAGTAATGTTAAGGGGTCGATTCATCTAGAAAGACAATGATATATAGGAGGATAGGCTGATTGCTCAAAGTAAGGATCCAATTGAAAGATCGATCCACTCTTCGTCGTTAGGAAGACATTTATAAGCAAAATTCTCTTTTCATGTAGTGCAGTGTAGCCGACTATTATGGTGGACGTGCTGACAATGTATGTGGGATGCAAATGTAGTGGTCCTAAGCATTACAAGATTGTTATTTTTTAGTGTGGCCTACTTGTTATTAAAGATGTGTTCACACCTGTATAAGTGCTTGACTCCAAAAAGTGGGTTGTTGATGAGGTAGCTTGTTGAGCGAGTGGCTTTGTCACGTGAGCAAGGGGTCAAGAGGATCAGACTAGGGGGAAAAAGACTAATTTCAGTGGCTCATTGTGTTGATATGTATCCTAACTCTGAGGAGTATAACAATATCCATGACAAACATACATAAAAATATCATAGATCAGCATATCATACAATATAATTTTATACAAAGAAATTGAAACATTTATTGATAGAACTAATCATGCAATGATTTTAAAAAATTGGAGCTAAATAAGTAGAAGAACTGCTATTTTGGAAAACAAAAATTAAGATTTTTAGAGTTTGATAAGTGATCGAATTGATCAGATTATTAATTTCTCTGTTCAATTGGTTTTTTAAAGTCAATTAAGTAAATACTTAAAAATGAAAAATAAAAAACAATTAGTTTATTCAATTTTTTAGTTTAATTAATAGTTTAATACAAATTCAAGTACTAATTGATTTGTGCATATCTCCTAACACTTCAACCAGTTCTAATCTGATTCAAATAATATTAGAAAAATAGCCCATCATCAATAAATTCCACCATGGCATTTGAGGAACGAGGGAAAAAGAAAAAGAAAGAGGAGGAAACCGGGTGGAGTGGGGGCCAAAACTCCAAAGAAAAAGGTCACCTGTCGGGGGGTGGGTACAGCCATGGCTGAGCTTTGACGGAAAGATAAAAGCACTGTCAAACTCCGTCACTTTAGCTTTTTGCGCGCACACACACACATTCACTGTAAAAACAAATTGTTAAGAGAGAGAAAACCCAAAGATAAAGTTTCAGTACTTATAGAGAGAGAGAAAAAAGAAGGTGAACCAAAAAAAAAATAAAAAATGAATGAATGATACCTTGTTATATGAGAGAATGTGAAGCACTTCTCATCTCTTTTTTACTTTATTTTTCGTCTTCTTCTTCGTCTTCGTTGATTTTTTCTTTCTAAATTCCAAATTCCCCACATTTCACTTCACTGCTACAAACAGGAGAGAGAGAGAGAGAGAGAGAGAGAGAGAGAGGGAGACCCAGTTGTGTTTTTTTTTTTTTTTAGTTCTAGTTGTTTACCTAATGTGCGGCTGAGGTGGCCGTTGGGTTTTTGTTTTTTTTCTTGCTTGATCTATAAAAAGATCACATGGCGAGTGTGTATTCCGACGACGATGGCTCCGATCAGCAGAGCGAGCGCTGCGGGAGCTACAGTTTGAGTGCTGACGTCAGCGAGTCAGAGAGTTGCAGTAGCTTCTCGTGTCGGCGTTTCGATGGAGAAGGTTGTTCGAGTTCGATGACGTCATCTCCGAGGTTAATGGCGGCCGGAGGAGGGTTCGGTTTTCAGTTGCCGGTGATCGGAGGGAAGGATGTCGTGATTTGGGATGACGAGAAGACTGAGAAACGCGACGCCGATTTGTCCGGTATTTCGCGGTTTTTTTTTCATTATATTTAGAATAAAATCTTCCGCAATTTTCGGTAGAAATTTGATAGAGACGAGATTTATGGTCTAGTATATATCTCTGAGCAACGTGTTTTTGCTTGTTTCCATTTTTGTTGCAAAAATATAATGAAGGTGAAAAAGAATAAAAAAATCCAAGTATGGAAGCAAAATCAAGGATTTGTTTCATATTTTCAGCTAATTAATTATTAATTTTACTTTTCTTAAAGGAATTTTTGGGTAATTAAGCATTTAACTGAGGAAGATTGGTTTCTTGTTTCAATCTTTTGTTCTCTGCTATAGCATTTTGAAAAGAAAAAAAACTGCAGGTTCTTGCTCTTTAAGTGTTCCATTTTAGTGTTCAGTGAGCTTATATGCTTGGTTTTATTACTATTTACGGTGTTTTATACATCATATGGTGATTTTTTAACTGGTTTTGTATTGTTTATTATTATTATTTTATATTATGCAGGAATTGAGATGATGAAGGAGAGATTTGCAAAGCTTCTTTTAGGAGAAGACATGTCTGGAGGTGGAAAAGGAGTGTGTACCGCACTTGCCATTTCGAATGCAATCACAAATCTCTCTGGTTTGTTTGATTTTGCTTATAATTTCTTGTACTATGCATATATATTTGTGTGTATGTTATGTAGTTTTCTTTTAAGCTAAATGGGTACTCTTCGTTGTAACGGCAGCTACCGTCTTTGGTGAATTGTGGAGATTAGAACCATTAGCACCACAGAAGAAAGAAATGTGGAAGAGGGAAATGGAATGGCTCTTGTGTGTGAGTGATTCGATTGTTGAGCTTGTACCATCCATACAAGAATTCCCTGGAGGAGGCACTTATGAAGTCATGGTGACAAGGCCACGGTTGGATTTGTATATGAACCTTCCGGCCCTTAAGAAGCTTGATGCGATTTTGATTACCATGCTTGATGGTTTTAGTGAGACGGAGTTTTGGTATGTTGATCGGGGCATAGTTGTGGGTGATGGTGGTGACTGTGGTGTTTATTCATCGTCTGTTTCTGGAGGGAGACCCTCAATTAGGCAGGAAGAGAAGTGGTGGTTGCCGTGTCCGAAAGTTCCACCGAATGGTTTGTCTGAAGATGCAAGGAAGAAGCTGCAACAATGTAGGGATAGCACAAACCAAGTACTAAAGGCTGCCATGGCGATCAATAACAGCGTGCTCGCTGAGATGGAGATTCCTACTGCTTACTTGGAGACATTACCAAAGGTCTGTCACTGTTCCTCAAGTAGTGACATTTGTGCTGTCTTGCTGAAAGCCGTATCAACTATCATGTATTTTTTCCTTGCTTATGAATTCGTGATTGTTCATATTAGGTACTCAAAGTTTATTGTCAATTTGGGTGTTAATAATTTTTAATGAGCATCACTCTCAAGAAACCTGTTAATTAAGCAAGTTGCTTAAATTATGATTGAAAAGTCCTTGCATGATTAGGTTTCTCCCATTGAAAAGTCTAGAAAATGGGTGCGTTTTATGTAGCATTGAATAATAGTTGAAAATAAGCTTGTTGATGGTTATTGCGAACCTATTGTTTATTTAGCATAGCTTTTCTTACATTTGCTTGAAGGGTTAACATATTTTCTATGTCATTTCGGGTATTAGTAAATTTCTTAATGAGCATCTCTATCAAGAAACCTGTTTATTAAGCAAGGTGCTTAAAGTATGATTGACAATTTCATGCAGAAGTCTAGAAAAGAGGTGCATTTTGATGTAGCATTGAATGATAGTTGAAAATGGACTAGTGACTGTTATTGCGTACCAATTGTTATCTAGCATACTTTCCTTACATCTGCTTTAATGGTTGACACATTTTCCTTGTCATCAGAATGGAAAAGATTGTTTGGGTGATATCATTTACCGCTACATTACAGCCGATCAGTTCTCGCCAGAATGTCTCCTTGATTGCCTTGATCTGTCAACAGAACATCAAACTCTGGAAATAGCTAACAGGATTGAGGCAGCAGTACATGTTTGGAAGCAGAAAGATCAGAGGAAACACACGAATCACACCAAAGGGAAGCGCTCGTCATGGGGAGGAAAGGTCAAGGGCCTTGTGTCCGACAGTGAGAAGAACAATTTTTTATCACAAAGAGCCGAGACCCTTTTACATAGCTTGAGGGTTCGATTCCCCGGCCTTCCACAAACAGCATTGGATATGAACAAAATTCAATACAATAAGGTATTTTGCACCAATTCTCTTTATGGCAATATAAACAAAACAAGAAACACCAGTATGGATTTGGTAGCATGTATCTATCTAAGCATGTGGCCTAATAAATGTGATTTGGTAGTTCCTTAGGAAGGATAGAACCAACTTATGTTGCTTCCTTGTATCTTTTTACAAATTTGTACCATCCATGATCTTTGGGACCACAGCTTTTTAATGGGGGTAATAGGACCTATATTGAGTGAATTTACAAATATGGCAATCTTTCTTGAACTGTGGTTCCCATTGTTGTTTGAATCGATTTTACCGTATAATTGCAGGATGTTGGGCAGTCAATTCTCGAAAGCTACTCGAGGGTGATGGAGAGTTTGGCTTTCAACATTATGGCAAGGATAGATGATGTTCTTTATGTTGATGATGCTATCAAGCAACGTGCTGCGGCAGAAACAGTTTCTCTTTTCAGCAGGAGTGGTTTCAGCGGTCGTCCGATCCAAAGGCGATTGTCTCCTAGTCCCTTCTCAATTCAACACACTCCTTATGCCTCTCCTTTCGCAACACCTACCTTTTGTTCTCCAACCCCACTCACCGGAAGTCCACGACGAGCAGCTTCCTCTTTGAAGAGAAATGATATTAAGGAAGAACCTGACCGGAAATTTGAAAAACCGTTCGCGAGTGAATTTGAGAAGGTGTGGTCGTATACGGGTAGCCTGAGCGCGAGAAGGGTTTCAGAAAATGCGCCGGAGAGAGACTGAAATCAAAGATTCATGATCCCATGTAAGATAAAGTTCTATAAATAGAAGTAACTCAGTTTAGTTGGGTGTCTGACTGGTTAAGAAATATTGGTATATCTAGTATTTGTATATTTCTTTGCATTAGGAAGATCAGTCCTATTTTTCGAGTGGAGTCGAAGCTAGTATCGATCGGTTTGACATGTCTCTCTGTCCCGAACCTAAAAGTTTGATTCAATTAACTTAAATTCCTATTCGATCTAATTTAATTTGATCATAAAAAGCAAGATCAAACTAAGTCATTTAACGCAATCCCCAAATTGGTTTGCATCTCAAGGTGACTTAAAATTTATACTCAAAATGAGCTCGAATTTGGTACTGCAATGAAACGTCATCAACCCAATTTTTTAAAAAAAAATCAGTTCTAAAAATGGCCTTTGAATTTGGAACTACACTAGTTTAGAACAACAAAAATCAGAATCAGCACTATGAACTTGAAAAACTACTACCAACATCTTCACATATTCCTAAATTTGCAATTTCAGTTCCTGGTGTAGCTTCCATTGAAGAAGAAACCACTGATTCTGAAGAATTTAACCACACAGGCAATGGCCAAAACAAGTTACAATAAACAGGACAATTCTCTAAAGGAATTGAAATACCCTTTTCTAAATCAAACACATACATAACTCTATCTTCAACATTACCATCTATGGAATAGAATATAAGGTTCCCTTGATCACCCCAGTGAAATTCATAAGCTGATACTGAAACCACTTGATGCAAACCCAGAATTAAAATTTGATCCCCCAAGCTTTTAATCTCATCCCACTTTTGATTTTCTTCATCTAACTTGAAAATTCTAAAACCAGCATTGGATTCTGAATTTTCCAGGAAAATCATTTCCACAATCAATAAATTCCCACTAGATTCAACCAAGAATTTCCTGTTAGTGGGAGATCCAACAGCATGTTGTATGAAACCAACGCTGAAAAATTGGTCAAGGATGATAGTTCTTCCACTTTGTTCAATGGCGTAGAATTTATTATTGAATGTGATAATATCTTGAATACCATGCATATTTTCAAGTACAATCCATTTATTTTCTCCTGATTTCAACAAAGCCAAGTACTCCACACCGTGGCTAAACAACCCGACCACCGTGAAATCATCGCTGTCGGGACTTAATCGCAAAATCTCTACTTTCTCTATGTAATTTCGATATAGTCCCCGGAAGCGATAATTGATATGAACACTATATCGACCTACATATCCATGACCCAATTCAATGACTTGACAATTTATCAAATCCAATACCTTTGGTAAATTTGCGTTCAACCCAGAATCTGTAAGCGGATTCAACGGTTTCCCATCACTGATTTTGATCAGCCAACAAGAAGGGTCAGTTTGGTTACTTCGATTCTCAGTGGCCGGCGGCAATCTAACGAGGAACAAGGTGGCTATTGTGATTTGATTGAGGGAGAATCGGCATCCAGCTTTGGTTTTTTTTGATGAAGGGAGGCGTTTGGGTAAAGGGTAAAGCTTTGGTGGAAAAGAAGAACGCCATGAACGGCAGATTGATCGGAATCGTAGAACGTCGAACTGGGTTTCGAGACGTTTCGCTATTAGAGTTAGAAGCTCTGGCGGGAGTTCAGACCAATATGCCATTAAAATGGACAAACAGTTGGACGGCCCTTTTGTAATAACAACAATTGTCTTTAGCTTTTTAAACTTGTTGTTAGACTATAATAAATTAAAGTTTAAAATATATCACAAGTCCTTACCCTTTACAAATTTAGAAATTAGTCCCTCTATTTTTTAGATTTCAAAATTCAAGTTCATTTATTAACATTATATTTTTTAAATTTAATGGCGTACCATTTTGAAATTAAAAAATACTTTAAAATTAAAAAAATACACACTTAACAGTAATATAACTAAAAAATATGTTATAATAAATCTAAATTTAATAAAATAATTTAATATTTAATAATTTTATTTTTTTATTTATTACAATATTATATATGGGTATCTTGGCTTTTATTATTTACACTATAATAGTATATATTGTCCTAAATTTAATTTTTATGTCTAATAAATTACATACTATATATTACAAATTAGAAAATAGATTGGGTCGGGTTCATGCCTTAAATGCATTAGTATACGTGTATTCTAAGATTATATTAAATGATGTGATATGCCAATATGTATATGTATTGAAATACCAATTAAATCTTAGCTCGACTGATACTAATATTATTGTCAGTGTAGGTAATTATAGGTGTTGCATAAAAAAATAAATTATTTTTTTTGTAATAAAGATAAGTGATAATAGATTTTTTTGGAGCTCAGTAAAAGTAAAAATTAGATTAAAATATGAAGTCTTTTTACTTTTTCAAAAATTTAAAATTTAGTCCTTATACTTCTATTTCTACGAATTTAGTCGATCTACTTTTTAGATATAAAAATTCAAGCTTAATTGTTAACATTGTTAAATTTGTTGCTGTGATATTTTAAAATCATAAAAAAAAAAATCACTTGACAATGATGTAATTAAAAAAATGTTGTGATTAACATAAATTTAACATAAGAATTTAATAGTGTAAATATTTAGATTTGAATTTTGAAATATAAAAAGTAGAGAGACGAAAATTTTAAAAATAAAAGTATAGGAACTAAATTCTAAAATTTTGAAGAATATAAGGACTTATAGTATATTTTCACCTAAATTTTATTTCATATAAAAACCTTTAAAGATGTTACAAGGAAAACAAATAAACACCAAACTCATAATAAGTACCACCCGAACACAGCTCATTCTTATTAACCATTCTGATAATTGATTTTTTATGTCTGGCATTATAGAAACCTGTATGTATGTGTTTTCATGCATAGAATTTACCTATAATGTTGGATGTATAGCCTTAAAGTTACTAGATGTATGTTATTCATTCATGAATTTTCATATGTATTATTTTGAAACACGGTAAAAGTATCATGAAAGATCAAGAATCGAATTATATTTGCACCCTTTACTCAAAAAATATGTAAATTAATTTTCTACGCGTCAGATTAAAGAAAAAACTGATCATTTCGTTAAAAATTCTATCCATTTACATGAAATACACATTACACATCACAGGTAATTGCCTGATTATTTCATCAGCTACACTAATTTTTAACAGTAGAAATGAATAAATTTTTTAACAAAAAAGACGAATTTATTCTTTGATCTAACGCATAAGGACTAATTTACTTATTTTTTAAATGAAAAACAAAAAAAAACAAAATGCAATCTAACACAAGGCCCTCCATGTACTTCTAAGTTCTGACCGATCTTAACACATGCCATTTTATTTTCATGAACGTGCTAAACCCTAAACCAGCATCAGCAAAGATCAAAACAAAATCAAAACCAACCAAAAAACTAAAAACAAAAAGCAGATGTTATTAATCCAAGCTTTGGATTAACCAATTCCTCACAACTTGTCCTTTGGCTATAAAACAACCAATGTTCTTCCTATCAATTCTCATTGGACTCTTCATTTGAACCATCATTGCTTTAATCAATGTTTTCACTGGTGATTCTCCTCTAACACTACTATGTTTCCCAGTTCCACAAACAACAGTAATTTGTGCAGGAACCACACATTCTTCGACTCCGAACCGCGATTTCATCTCCTCAATCCATTGTAACATTATCAAGTAAGCCGAACCCGAATGCATACCGTGTAAGTCCAATTTCAACTCAAAATCATCCCACTCCATTGCCTCATCCAACACTGAAGATGATTCAACCAATTCCTTTACCAACAATGCTTCAGCTTCATCCAAAACATTAACCAATTCCGAAACTGAAACCGGGAAACCACCCGAGCCTCGAACGAATGACATGATCATAGGACATGAGTTCAACACACAATTGTAAGTCCTTATTGAGAAAGGAATCTCCAATGCCTTCATTTTTTGCAACCAAGGAACCATCTTTGGTAGTGCATTATAAGCCCCGTATGATGAAAGAATCATATTTGAGCTAATTGTATCCACCCCAAATCCTTCAATCTCCATTTTTTTTACCACTCTTTCCATATCTTCAAAAAACCCCATTTTTCCATATCCATACAGAACAAACCTAAGTTCAAACAATGAAGGCTTAACCCTATTTTTTATCATATCTTCAACTACATTCTCAGCTTCATTAGGTTGACCCATTTCACATAAGCTACTAACCATTGATTTATAACCTTGTTTTTTCACATACATTGACGAAGAATTGTTAACAAGCTCAGACAAGTAACCATAAGCATCATTAAACCCTTGTTTTGATTCATGTTTGGAACAAGACTCGATCAAATTGCAATAGAATTGAACAAGATCTCGCTCTTTAAACTTGAGTTCTGAAACAACTTGAGAAATTAAAGCTTGGGATTCATCGTGCTTACCTTGTATATCAAGCAATGGAACTAAATCTGCAACTAGCTTTGGGTTCCAATTGTACCATGATGCTTCACTTATTTTAGTATACAACTGTCAAAGAGAAAAGAAAGATAAAAGAACCTTTCTAGTATCTTTCAAATTCGAAATTGAGCATATTAATTCCTCTAAAAAAATTGAAACAATTTGATCTTTCAATTTTAAAAGGGAACAACTAAGGACTATTAAACCCTTAATATTTTCCATCAATTGTACATAATTTTAATTAATATAATATCAAATTTATATAATTTTGACCTTAATTCTAATACATTCAACAAGTTTAGCTTCGAACATATGTACACTTTGAAAACTAAATTTGTTAATAAATCAATAAAAATAATATACAAAGCAAAACATTAATATCTTGGTGATTAATTGTTTCACTTCTCAATTGCTTTAATTTTTTCTGAAATGTATCAATCTGCTAAATTTCGAAATTGAAAGATTAAAAAGTTCTTTTTATCAAAAAAAAAAAAAAAAAACGACCCCATGTTAGAATTAAGAAAAAAAATGAAATTTGCAGTGGTGGAACTTACGGCGGACTTACAGGGAAGGCAATGGCGGAGAGGTGAGGGTGAGAATTACGGGGAGAGAGAAGATGAGAGAGGGCGTTCAAAGCTATTGACTTTGGAGATGACGCTACGAATTTCTTTATCAACCGGTTAGCGGTGGCGGGGTCGTCGACGGCAGCCGTGGATGTTAATGAAGAGAAGAAGCGGTGAGCTTGCTTTGTTAGTGGCACTCCTCCGCTTTCACATTTGATTAGGGGTGGAGTTGGGCGGCGGTGGTGGCTCCATGACGAGGGAATAGTTAACGTTAAGATTCCTATTACCATCTGATCCTCTCCTAAATCCGTTCACCTTGGAAAAACCTTTCCTTTTTAGTACCAAAATTATACCATTGAAAAAACACCACGTGTCAAACTATTACCTATACACATCATAATTAATATTGGGTACTCATTCTTGTGTAGAAGGAAATTCAGAGAGAAAGTGAGAGAATTTTAGAAAGCCGTAAATAAAATACATTGATATTTTATTAGATAGGAAATTCGATGATCTTATAAGATAAAAAATATCTCTTTTTATATATAGAGGAGACGAAAAATAACAAAAATAATTACAGTGTAAATTTTAATAATTCACCATATTACACAATCATAAAAGCAAAAGTTAAAGATTCTTGATAGTACATACTCATTACACATAAAGCAAAAAGAGAAGTAAAGATTTTTCAAAGTGCTTTAGCTGTTGGCATTAGAATGAGGAAATCATGCACTGTCCAAAAAGCTTTCGCTGTAATCATTTTTACACATATTTTCATCTTCAGACTTATATTCTTTTTCATCTTGAATCCTTATCTTATTGAGATTGATTTGACTGCAATACCAAGAATAGTCTTGAGACCATTTTGATAGATCTGGAATATTCTCAGTAAAAATTGGGAAACTAAAATTATTTTTGTAAATAGTCCTTGTTTTTATTATAAATAATAAATTTAACTCTTAAAATTTATAAATTCCATCAATTTAATCTAATTTTAATAAATTTAGCCTATGTAAATGTCGTTATCGTTTATGTAAAGATCAAATTATAATGAAATTTGGTAAAAAAGGAGAAATGTGAGTTTCCTTTTTAACTAATTAAACTGGTTTCAATACTAAAAGAGAAATTGATGTCTAAAGAAAGCAACTTATTTGGTAACTGATTTAACAAATTTCATGTCATAACACAATTTTATGACGTGGCTTAATCAAAACAGTTATAATCTCTTCATTGTTGTCTTTTAACCACAACCATTGGTTTAAAAAGGATCCCACAAGATCTTATCGTAAGTTTTAAGGCTAAATTTGTTAAATTTTTTAGAATTAAGATTAAATTGATAAAATATATTATTATCGAGGGCTAAACTTATTATTATATCAATCAAAATTATATATAATTATACCATGATTAATTTTCCTTATTATTCACTTCCAAAATGGACGAATATTAAATTATTCTAAAAGTTTTGAAAGAGACCAATTAATAAATTTCACATTTGAGAGGGATTGAGGAGGAAATTTTACCAGCAAATTCCAAAGCATTTAATTATCCCTTTTTGTCTCTTTAAAAAATAAAAACCTATTTAAGCTCTTTTTCGGTTTCAAATGAGAATTAAAGTAATAGAATTTAATGAGAAAAACCTATTTTAGAGTTGACACTCTGCTTAGAGAATTGACCACAAATGAGGGCAATTGTAACTTTGAACTCTTGCAGGCTTGGTTACCAAGAGAGATTATTTGCCAGATCAAGGCATCCCACCTCCTCATCCACTTGAAGATCCTGACAGACTATTCTGGCGTCATACTTCAATCGGAGCTTTCACCATCAAAAGTGCCTTCAAAATGTTGAAGGAGAAGTCTTGGAGTCCCAAAGATGAGCTATAGAAGAAAGCGTGGAAATTGCCAGGACCGCAAAGAGTTCGTTTTTTCTTCTGGACTGTCCTTAAGCAGAGACTCCTTACCAATGCAGAACGAGTTAGGCGTGGACTAGCAGAGGACCCTTCTTGCCCAATTTGCGTGCATGCATCTGAGAATATGTTATACGTCATCCGAGACTGCATTTTCGCTAAAGAAGTGTGGAAACAGGTAATCAAGAGAACTCAACAGTTTAACTTTTTTTCCTAACACTTTGCACGAATGGTTCTCTTAAATCTATAGGTCAACCCAAATTCCCATGGTGGGGAAACTAGTTGGGCGTGCCTCTTCGGACTATTGGCTTGGCGTCTAAGGAAGAATCGTAACCTCTTCATTTTCCAAGGAAAATCGTGGAGCTCAGAGGAGATAATTAAAACCTTGGTGTCTTGGGCCAAGCACTTCTCCTTGGCAAGCAGACAAGTTGCGAAAGCTGAAATCGAATCGACCCGTGCAGAACCATTGGCTGGACTTATCTTAACACAGATGATGCCGTTCGAGTGGACTCAGGGGCTGTAGCTGTAGGAGGAGTGCTGCTAGATAGAAATGGAGAGTGGATCCTAGACTGCAACAAATACCTAGGTAATTGCTCGATCCTGGATGCAGATCTTTGGGTATTCTTGATGGCCTAAAACTCATCTAATGAAGAGGCGAGGTCAAAGTTGTAATTCAATCTGACAGCTTGGAGGCAGTTAAAGCTATTCAAGGATGCAATTCTACATTCCTAAAGAGGTCTACAACTAATTGAACCCCCCCCCCCCCCCAAAGCAATCTCAGCAGTCATCAAAGCTGATAAAAAGAAGAACTTTTGTATTCCATTTTCTAACAATGTAACTTAGTTTTGTAAGTTTCTTTTTTCAAAAAAAAAAAAAAAAGAGTAGATAGAATTTAGTACTTTTATTATCCTTGATTCCTTTCTTTAATAAGAAGAAAATATTTCCTCAAAAAATTGCTTTTTTTCCTTTTGCTTTTAATCGATAATGAGCAATAAAAGGGCAAATATCCTTTTTCTTTCAAAATTTTCTTGGAAGTGAGCAAATTTTCTTTTAGTAATTGCACTGGCCATTTCAATGCGCATTGTTACTGTCATTTGGTGCATTTGTTGTTTATCACCGTTATCAATGAGCTGGTCTTTTATGCTAAAAATTTCATCTATTTTTAAAATGGGTGTGATTGACTAAATAATCAGAAAATATAGAATTTTTAATAGAAGGACAAGTTTGCTCTTTGATTTAACAAATAGGGACTAATTTGCCCATATTTTTAGTAGAAGGGGCAAATGCACTTTGATTCCTACTATAGGGACTTCAATGGTACTTTTACTGCTTGTTACATTGTTTTGGATTGATAATATGTTCATAGTACTAGTCCAAGTCCGATAGACCGGCAAGCAAATGCATAGCAAAGTTAGGTATTGATTTGTTAGTTGGTTTATGCTCTAGGATCTTGTGCTCCGGCTTGACATTTACAAGAAACTTGACAAGCACCAAGGTTGTGTCAACACTGTGAGCTTTAATGCTGATGGCAATGTTTTAGTCTCAGGCTCCGATGACATGCAGGTTATTTTATGGGATTGGGAAACAGGGCATACCAAGCTTTCTTTCCTGTCAGGTCATCTCAACGATGTTTTGCAAGCAGAATTCATGCCTTACACGGATGATCGCAGCTTGGTTACCTGTGCTGCAGATGGGGAGGTGAGTTTCTTATTTAGGATCAATTTGCTACTTGAATCTTGTCCCGTTATGCGCAAATTTGGGTGCAATGCAGATAACATGCATCGTCTGCTTAATCAAAGGCCTTGATACAGTGAATTAATGGAGCTGTTACTTAATTGCAGGTTCGACATGCTCAAATTTTGGAACGTGGAGTCGAAACTAGGGTGCTGGCTCAACATCATGGACAAGCTTATAAATTGGCCATCGAACCAGGAAGCCCTCATATATTTTATACTTGCAGCGAAGACGGATTAGTGCAGCATGTGAGTTATTTTTAACTGCAAAATCATTTCCTATGTTTTCTTTACCTATTTTCTTATCCATGGCTGTTCGGCAGATAAAGCGGTTTCTTCAATGGAAGAACATAATTTCAATGCTGCACTCTCTTGTTATTGTTCTCTTTCCTCTAATAGCCTGATTTTTTTGTCTGGATTTTAATATAGTCAACTATATGGCTCTATTACGCTATCACTTGCATTTCAGATCGATCTCCGAACTGCAACAGCTACCGAACTTTTCATATGCTGTCCAATTGATGATAGCAGGGTTTACACGCGAGTTATCAACCTCAATGCTATCACGATTGATCCAAGGAACCCAAATCTCTTTGCAGTTGGAGGATCTGATGAGTATACTCGCCTTTATGATCTACGTAAATATAAGTCGGATGGCTCAACTGATTTTGGTCTACCTTTTGATCGTTTTTGTCCTCGGCATTTGATCGGTGAGTATCAAGTTGGAATAACAGGCTTGGCCTTTTCAGATCAGAGCGAGCTTCTAGTTTCCTACAATAACGAGTTCATCTATCTCTTTATGCGAGATATGGGATTGGAGCAAAATCCAGTCCCATCATCATCATCGTCTGCATGTAGTGAAGCAAGTGAAATAGAACTTGCTGCTATGGATGCTGATCCGCAAGTTTATAAGGGACATAGAAACTGTCAGATGGTGAAAGGTGTGAACTTCTTTGGACCAAAATCCGAGTATGTGGTTAGTGGATCGGACTGTGGCCGAATATTTATTTGGAAGAAGAAAGGCGGAGAGCTAGTTCGTGTTATGGAAGCAGATAAGCATGTGGTCAACTGTATCGAATCTCATCCTCATACCACAGTTCTTGCTAGCTGTGGAATCAAGCGTGATATCAAAATATGGACTCCGAAGGCCATCGAAAAAGCTGTTCTTCCGAAAAACATTGGACTGGTATGCCTCATCCTAATCTCTTATAGAAAGAAGAATAATATAACTGGCATTACTACTTTAGTAATAAATAAGATAGCTTAATTTTCTCACGGATTTGTCGGCAATATCCACAATTCCATTCTAAAGATGTATGAGAAGCAAAGGAGCTGATCTCTCTGCTATTACTTTGCAAAAGGTTCGAAAACGAGCTTCCCGTCGTTTGTTCTCCTTAGATTGGTCGAACGGTGAAGAAGATGATGATGATGATGATGACGACGACGATGATCTTTTTAAAGCTATTGATGATGATGGTGATGACGACAATGTGGACAATGATGCGCCAGTTGCAGAGTTGTCAATTCTGCCCCGAAATCAAAAAATCAACTCGAACCTGACCTGGTCTGATGATCTCTCTGCTATTACTTCTTTGCAAAAGGTTTGAAAACGAGCTTCCTGTCGTTTGTTCTCCTTAGATTGGTCGAACGGTGAAGAAGAAGATGATGATGATGACGACGACGATGCTGATCTTTTTAAAGCTATTGATGATGATGGTGATAACGACGATGAGGACAATGATGCACCAGTGGCAGAGTTGTCAATTCTGCCCCGAAATCGAAAACTCAACTCGAACCTGACCTGGTCCGATGATGATAATGACGGTGATGATGACAATGATGGCGATGATAGCAATGATGATGCACAAAGTAATCTTTCCAGTTATAATGATGCTAATGATTAATGATGATTGTAATTTTGCATTTTCAGTCTCCAGTTGAAATCGAAATCTAGTGGCCGGGTGAACCGAATAACTTCACTCCAAGACCTGATGTTGCAGTTACTTTCATGGCAATCGGAAAGGCAAGAACTTATGGATCTAATGTTGACTTTCAACATCAACAGTGATGCTTCTTCGGACGATGGAGGCAATGTCTCTGGTCTGGAGGACTTATTTAGTTGAATCATAATGCGGTAGCAACCTGTTTCGTAACTAGTACATAACAAACAGCTTTTACGTTCAACATTAGGGTTTTTGTATTCGAGTTTTTTCCTCGTGTATTTACATATTTATATTAAGGAATAATACATTTTTCTATAGCTTTCTCCTGTCTAAACCTCCATACTATTGCTGCAGTTTTCATCCCTTGAATTCGAAGGAGTCTTCCCTATTGTCAAACTCTGAATGAAGGCAATCATCTGTTGAATGAAAAAAAAAAGTTGTTTTAGTTACGTAAGACCAAATCTACAGTGGTAAAAAAATACTTTATTTTTTTTCACCAAGTAAAAAAAGTTCATACCAATGTGATGGCAATGCACAAGATACTAAACCCAGGGAAATGAAATGGTGCCTCTTCAGATAGGAATAATGCTGGGATGAACATAAAGGAAATGTTCAATGGTTAATTGAGGTTCAACAGTTAAAAGAAGGGTTAATAAAACTTTTAGTCCTTGAATTTGGCAATTAGGTCTGCTTTGGTACTAAGCTTGGTAATTAGGTCTATTTTGGTTCCTTAAGTTGATACCAAAGTGGATCTAATTGTTTAGTTCAGGGACTAAAAGTTATATTAACCCAAAAAAACTATAATTTTTTTGGAAAATACCATTCTTTACCAACCTGTAAGAGGACTAAATATTAATGGAGCAATGATGTTGGCCAAGGAAGTCACACCTGATATGCATCCTTGAGCTTTCCCCTGATTTACAAAAACCAGTTAAAAGTTCATGCATGAAGAAAAAAGGATTCAGAAACAGGACAGATCCGATCCAATTACCTGTTCCGTGGTGCCGACTTGTTTCGAAACGATGCTACGTAACTGTATGATTCATAATTAAGATTCAATCAATAGCCATTGCTTTCAAGTAATAGAACAAAAGCTTCACCATGAAATGGCAAAAAGAAACTTACAGATGGTGTTGTAAAGACCATTACAATAGATAATGCAGTAGTTGCATAAGGAACCTGCAGCAAATATCGAATCATTCGAAGTAAATGAGGTATAAATACGGATGAATGGGAATCACTGTATGATCCGATTAAGTTAAACTCCGGGTTTTGAAATTACCCAAGCTGACCAGGCCAAGCTGTTAAGAATGGACTGCAAGAAAAAAAAAACCAGGTAAAAATTCATTAGTTGCTTGTCTTCCAAGAAATGACTACAATGTTATAAAATATTGAAAAAAAAAAAAAAAAAAAAACTCTTACATTTAGACAGCTAACTAAGAGTCCTATTGAAAGCAACCTTCCATCTCCTATAGGAGATACCAATAAGGGCATGATAAACAACTGCAAAAATACGATTCAAACCATATAAGAATCGAAAATAGTTATGCGAAATGTATTGACAACGTTCGTACCTGTGAAACGGTCGATATAATTCCGGCAATTAACATCAAATCAGCAAACTGATTCTTGTTAAAGTGGAAACGAGCCTTTAAATAGTACTGCAAGATCATGAATTTTCGAACTATATGAGTCTTAATTTACAAGAAATGTTAGCTTAGGTACAAATTACCGAAAACGAAGGGCATATACCATTATCGAACATATCATTCCACCTTCTGCAAGACTCTGGAAGAAAGCAACAATTGCTGCTTGAGAAAATGATGGACTGAAATTACAAACATTGATCGGTCATTTTCTGCTGACATTGATATAATTTAAACAATATCTCAAGAGTTCACTCGAAAACAGATACCTGCTCTTTATCAAGCGAATAATGTCTTTCAAGGATGGAATGGTCTTGAATACAGGCATCTTTCTTGTATCAACATTGCCATCTTTTTGAATCACACCTTCGGTTTCTTTCAAGATCGGTTGTGTCATACCGTCGTTTCGATCTGGTATACTTTCCTCGAGGAATATTCTCATGTAAACTACTGCAAGCATTGATACAAATGTAGCAACCTGAAAAGAAAATTTCAGATTCAACAATGAGGAAAGGTGAAGTTTAGAGGTTGTAGAGAAGGGAAAAAACAACCTGAAATGTAGAACCGGCGGAGAGGAAACGAGCTGCGAGTGTTGCAAATACAAATGAACCTGAGCTTATACCTGCAAGAATACCGAATGCAGATGCTCGTTGGGTATCGGATATGTTATCTGCCTGCAATACGTCGTAATCGTGTTAAAGATACTATATATTTGGCTTTTCATCATTAAACAGCTTGTGAATATGTGCATTGGTACCAAAATTACAAAGCAATTAATGATGATTTAGAGGTTAATACCAGATAAGCAAGAGCAAGGCAGTTAATGCTGCCTTCGGAGATCATGGCAGTGAGTGTCCTGAGGGTGTAATAGGCATAAAAATAATTGGTTGTTGTACTGCATGCCAATACAGCTGCATGAAAAAATAAGACATATTACATAACGTATCAATCTTTTTGTCTTAAAAATAATAGAACTCTTTGATTTGCTAGATTTTTAAGGATGTGGGTATCTTGTAGTGACAGTTTACATCGTAAAGGGTGTGAAAAGAAGTTGTGATGGATGTAGTTCATGGGAGAGAAGTGCGGAAAGCTTATATATAGAGCAAGGTAAGGGGGATATCAGAAGTTTTAGTTCCTGCCACAGAGGTGTGGAGAGTCGTTAATCTTGGTGAAGGGTGGTTTTCCAGAGTTTGTCAAAGTAGAGTTTTTGCATGTGGTTCTTATCTGTAGGCTTTTATAGATAAATTCTTATATGAGATAGATCTTTCTCACACTCTACCATAAATTCAATTCAAGATGTGGGTTGAATTTTACCTTATATCATGAGGAGTAAAACAGATAAAATTACCTTCGACATTAATAAAATTGAAGAGTTGAAATCATTAAATAAAATTACACATGATAATTCTCATGTCACTTGTTAAACCACTTATGCTAGTGTAATATCTTAAAAATGTCTGTGGCATAAGGTTATAGCAAAAGAAATGGCACTAACATGCACAACCCACCTAAGCATGCTTTACGAAACATTACGTTATCAAAAATGTCCGTTTTACTCTAAATATTCATATTCAATACCTATTCATTTATGAATATGAAATATAATATATATATATACACACGAAGTGGTGCTGAAATAGCAATTGGTTACTATTGAGACAATGAAAGCAATGAAATGTGTGATCATGTGTGCCATACATACCATAAGGGATAATAGACAAAGTCATAGGTAATGTAAGGAGGGATTTTCTTCCGTATTGATCCGACAAATTTCCAATAAGTGGCATCATTAGAGCGGTTCCAACTCCTATCACCTGTATGCGTCACATCACATTAGAATCACATATAAAAATGACAGTTAAGCGATATAGGTCGAGACAAATTTTTTTTTTAATTCCAACCATTTAATTTTGATTAAATTTAAAATTAAATATCAATTTACTCAACTTAACTCGATAACCCACAATTTTTATTATATTTTATTAAAATAGAATAGTGATTTTTAATTTATTATTATTTTTTAATGATGCCATTATAGAGCAAATATTAACATGGATGTACTCAGAAGGGCGTTGTGTTGTGAGCTCAATTATTTCATGCTCTCTATGTGACGTGTAATATACTAGATTTATCAATTACTATATTTTAAAAAATAAATAAATAAAATTTTAAAAAATAAAAAAAATAAGATTTTTTATAAAGATAGTGGGCAACAAAAATTATTGATTTTTTTATTTGTATCTATTTTTCAATAGTTTTATGCCACATCGGTATTTTCATCTTGAATTTCAGTATTTTTGTCCTGACAAAAATTAAATTCAAATGAAAATCCTAAATTTCAAAATGAAATTACTGATGTGTATAAAACTATTGGAAATGGATTTATCTCCGTTTTGGCATAAAATCTTTATCGGAAGAGATCGGATGAAAATTAGATTCTTTTGATTAAACCACTTTTATATTTTTCTAGACATATACGTGTATGATATCTATTTTTAAAGTAAATTATTTACTATTCTAAAACACATCTTTTTCACACTTATTTGGTTTTATTTTTGTTTTGATCCCTCTACTTTAATTAAATTTGAGATTTGATCTTTATATATTTTAATTGACATAATTTCAGCATTTTGTTTTTACAATGTCATTATTAACACTATTAACTTTTTTTTGTTCTTAAAATTACCATTTTCAATTTTAAAAAATTATTGTCAACATTATGCGTTTTTAAGAAAAACAATCACATCAATATAACTAGAATAGCTTAAGGTATTGACACATTGTATAAACTAATGATAAAATAAAAATAGATGAGATTAAATTATGTCAAAATTTAAAAACAAAGACTAAATTTTAAATTCGAAAAGTAAATAGACTAAAATTTAAAGGTTAAAGTTTTTGAAAGGTCCCTGTATCATAAGAACCAGATCAAATTAATTCATCTATCATTAAATAGCTCAATTTAGTCCTTATACAATTAAAAAAATCAAATAAGTCTAAATTCTAACAAGTTAACATTTAATATATAAAAAAAAATATCTTGAAAATTATTCTTTTCAATTGTAGTTCAGTTACAAACAGAAGATTTCATTTACAGTATATGTTAACTCAATTCCAATTTGAACTTATTTGATTTTTTTTAATAGTAAAGGGATTAAATTGATCCATTTAATTATAGAGGGACTAATTTAATCAAGTCCCTATAATACAGAGATCTCTCAAATACCTTCACCAAATTCCAAATATATAAATAATATGAAGACTCAGATCATATTTTAACTTAAAAACAAAGAGACTAAATTATGTAGAAACTTAGAAAAACAATGACTAAATTCCAAGTTTGAACATAGTAAAAGGACCAAAGTCACAATTTGACACATACATTTATACTAGAATGTTGTAATAAACTGTATCTACCGACAAACACACAAATGTGGAGCAGGGTATCTTATCAAAATCAAAGCTTAATTGGTTCAGTTTGAAAGAAACTCCAAAATTTGTTAAATTGAACTAAACAATAAACGACAAAACATGAAAATGGTCCCTATTGGCAAAGTTGTCACAAGTTGTTTGTGTCTAATAATTAAGCTTTCGGGATGGTTCCCACGTTCCTACGTTCCTCAAATCTCACGCAACAAACATTAAAATATATTCTAAGTCCTTATACATGTTTGAAATTTAGTTCTTTTATTTTTATTTTAAAAAAATTATGTCTCTCTTTTTTTTTAATTTAAAAATACAAGTCTAATTGTAATAAAGGTGTAGGCCCCAAAATGGTAAATTTCTCATTTAATTCTTCAAAATTTGTTAAATTACAAGTTAGTATAATGATAGAATTGCAATTTAATCCCTCCTAAATTTATAATTCATTTTTTCCCTTAAAATTTTTTTTAGCTTTGGCCTTGTCCCTCAAAAATAAAAAAAATATTTATCTAGTCCTTTACGTTTTAGAAAATCACAAAGTAGCATAATAGTAAATTTCACTTTAACTCCTCCAAGAAAAAAATCAATTTTGCCCCCTAAAACAAATTCCTAACTTCAACCCTACTTGCGTTAAACTTCTTCTATTGAATTCAAATTCTTTCCAATGTGATTTCTTTTGTTACAATGCCACTACGTGAGTTTTTTTTTTTTCAAAACGTTATGTCAACGAATTTAACAAAATAAATTTAATAGTATTATCAATTGAACCTAAGCTTTGAAATCTATAAAGGAACTAAATTTATAAAAATAAAAGTGCGAAAAATATATGTATATATTTAACTACATGTGTGCATGATAGTGAGGGAGGGACTTAGTGGAGTGAGCAAAAGAGGTTTTTGTTGGATGGTGATAATGATGCATGCATGCATGCCTCTGTTGACATATATAAAAGTCGCACTCACATTTCAATTTTCCCAAGTGGAACCTTGCAAAATTGGGAATCTGTTTGTTTACAAGGGACAACTTCAGCATTAATTCCGTGAAAACTAATACCCCGTCAAATATTTGATAAAACAAATTTAAAGAGGTTGGAATTTAGCTAAACACACAAACTATATTAAAGAGATTGGAATTTAGTTTACGAAACTGAGTTTTTTTTTTATAAAATAAAATTTAAAAAATAAAACTTTGAAAGGAAATATTATATAAAATTTATTTATTTTCGTTCTTTTAAAATATGAATTATAATTTAGAATCCGTAAAATTTAAATATTACATAAGTGAAAATTAGTAAAATAACACATTTTTAAAATATTAGAATTCATAAACCCATTTGAGTAAAAGAAAAGCAATATTTTAAAAATAATAATTATAAACAAATTTTTAAAAAAATATTTATTATTTAATTCACTAAATTGTGTATAAAAATTAATATTGTTTTTAAATTTCACAAATAAAATTAAAAAATTATCAATTTCTCGTATATCCTTAATTTATATTTTAAAGGATAATAAATAAATGAAACACCTAAAAAATTTTAATTCAATTTATAAAGTTAATAAAATTTCATTTTCAATGTATCATATAATAATTAAAAAAATAAATGAAGTTAAATAAAATATATCTATAAAAGAAATTGAAAAATCATTTGTCTGGATTATGGAAATATCCAGGAACCCCGGCGCTAAATTTAAACTGGTACTAGTGGAATGCGACACGTGGATTTATGGTGGGAACTTGGCGTGTACAACGACCACACATGTTCGAGCATTACTGTAGATTATGTATAAAAATTGGCTAATTTTGAAATTTCATCCCTTAATTTTACAAAAAATTTAAAAATTAACCATTTTTATTTTAATTTGTTAAAATTTGGTTGTTATACTTTCACAACACTAAGAAACTAGTGTAGAACTGTTATTTTTTAACCAATTTGCTTCGTATAAATTATTAAATTACTGATTTCTTTATCTGCAATTTAACGATAATACCAAAATTAGATAAATTAAAATAGAAGGATTAGTTTCTTACTTTTCCAAAAGTTGAGAGATGAAATTCATGATTAAACCTTAATATCTTTTTTATGCTTTTATTGGAGGAAGAGGTAAAAATACCATGAAAGCCCTTATACTAAAACTCAAATTGTATTTCATCCATTCTACTAAAAAATAGATAAAGTAATTTACATACTTTAAATTAAAAAGTAAATTGATCCATTTTTGTAAAAATTTCATCAATTTTTGCTATTAAAATTTAGTCTTCACAAAAATTGGAAAAAAATTAATCATTAATTTAACGATAATACTAAATTAGATATAAAAGGATTAATTTCTTAATTTTCAAAAAGTTGAGAGATAAAATTTACGATTAAACCTTAATGAAGTTTTTTATGCTTTTAAGAAAAGAGAGGAATAGGTAAAAATACCATGGAGACTCCTACATAAAAAATGGATAAATTAATTTATGTACATTAGATTAGTAAGTAAATTGGCCATTGGTTAGCAATTACATCTATTTTTGCAGTTAAAAACTAGTGTAAGGATTAATTTTTAATATAAAGAACCAACTTACTCGTTAATCTAATGTATAAAGATTAATTTACCTGTTTACAAAGAATAAGTTACCCATTTTTAAGTAAGGAAGGCAAAATACAATTTTACTCTTAATACAGGGATCTTCGTTGTAATTTTACCGAGAGGAAGAAGATTAAACTTATGAACACAGAAAATATATATATTTAAAAAAAAAACTGCAATTTCGCAGAAATTTGAGGTGTGAAATTGAAGGGGAAATTAAAAAAATTAGGTTAAAAAAATACGAAGAAGAAGAAGAAAACGTACAGCTTGCTGGAAACCAGAGAGGTAAATGGCGAGGGAGCATTCATCGGTGCCGGGGCAAAGTGCGAACATGGTGACGTCGGTTATGGCCGGAACCACTATAAAGCTCGCAAAACCCGACAAGAACACCGTCACGTATAGATGACTTAAAGCTTTCACCTTCTTCTCCATTTCTCTCCCTCTCTTGTCCTCTCGTTGTTTCTTTTTCTTTCTTTGGATTTAAGGAAAAAAAGTGAAGTCTCCTATATAGTGCTGAGCAACACTACTTTGGTACTGTTATATTTAAAATTAAGGTTTAATTATGGTATCAATCCAAGTATTCTTGAAACTTTTATAATTAGGCTTTTTAGGGATAAAGTAGCATTTAGTCCTTCAACTTGGTCTTTAAACTTTCTTTTTTGGTCCATATTAGTCTCGGAACTTGGAAATTTTCTTTCAATTTGGTCACTGAACTTGGATTCTATCATGGTATGATGATGTAATACTATGCTATTGTATCACGTCATCACTTAGAAATTAAAAATGTATATATCTAAAATCTATAAAATACCAAAAACTATTGAAAATTATAAAAAAAAACTCAAGAGATGACTTGACATAATTTTAGAGTGTCACGTTAACATACTTAGCAGAATCCAAATTCAAGAACTAAATCGAGAAAAGATACTAAATTCCAAGATTAATGCGAACCAAAAAAAAAATTGGGACTAAGGTAAGCAAGTTGAGGGACTAAATATTACTTTATCCTTTTCTTCCACTAATTTAGCCTCCTACCAGGGACCACGCAGAGAGAGGTGGGCATTGGCTCCCAGTAGCTAAATGGTATAGTTTCAGTTTTAATTCCTATTAAGTATAAATAGTTCAATTCAATCCTTTTTCCAGCTTTAGCTAAACAATATTTTTCATTTGGCCCTCCAAAAATAAATACTTTAATTTAATCCATTTTAACAACATTTTTTTACCAATGGACCCTCTTAATTTTTTTATTTTATCTTGACCCCCAACATGAAATTTTTGGCTTCAACCCTACTCTCTACTTGTTAGGTTTGAAGATTAAAGTATAATTAATAACATTGTCAATGAATTTCTCTTAAATATGAATATGTGATGTTTTAATATTCATATTTCTGATTTAAAAATTAAAATCCAATAGATAACATAAATTTAAATTTAACACGAGTAAAATAATATGTTATCAATTAGAATTTAATTTTTAAATCAGCAAAATAGATGGAATAAATTCCTAAAATTAGAAAAAAGAATTGACTAATTTTCAGAACTTCTAAAAGTATAGGGACTGAAGGCAAAATTAAACCTTAAAATAATAAAGGAGATAGTGGGAGAGACATTCATGACGTCACGTTGGATATTTTGTTTCTCTTTCCCTTTCGATTTTTTTTATTCTTTAAAATTGACAATTAACGGAAGATGCAAAAAAGGTCAGCCTCCCAACTATATTTGTATTTGACAAATAATTATATGCATTCATATGAGAAATATCCCAATAAAAAACATTAATTTAAAAGGGTTTAATAAGATTATATTAATTAGTGCAAAAACAAAATATTATATTAAAACCCATAGTAGATTAAGCCTCGACTCGATTAGTATGGGTATTGTTACTAATGCAAGAGGACTTGGTTTCAAGTGCATCGAAGCGCATCATCCTTTTATTTAGAGGTGAATCTAGAGCGGTTGGTAGTGGCCTCGACCCCCTTAAAATGAAAAATTACTATTTAGGCCCTTTAATTTATTTTAAAATTTTAAATTAGTAAAAGTAAAATTGCACTTTGCCCCCTTAAAATTATAAAAAATTAATCTAATCCTTTAAAATTATAAAGATATAGACGATAAAAAATTAAAATTTCATTCGTCCCAAAAAAATTGTTCTGGCTTCACCCTTGCTTCTATTTATGAGTTGGGAAAGAGATTATAAATAGTTTTAGACATTATATTAAAAAAATAGATATGATTATATACCTAGCTATGCATATTAGCGCCTATAAGAAGCTAATAGTAATAACTAACCTTGTTTTTATTTTTATTTTTATTTTTATTGATAATATAAGTATTAAATTCATTGATATTTATATTTTCTATTGATTTGATTTTTATTATTATTTTAGTTAAATTTTACGCTCGACTTTTTAAAAAAGTTGAATTATTTTTTAATAGAAATACAAAATAAAATATTAAATTTTTAAACATGACAACTTAAATGGCAAGCCATATGTACTACATGCTATTTTTTTTTTAAATTTAAAAACATAAGACAAATCGTGCTACGTCAGGATGAAGTACAAAAAGATTGCCACTTGAATTGCCACACCAATATTTTTAAAAATTAATATTCTAGTCAGCCGGTTAATAAATAGTAATTTAGCTATTTTTCTAAAGATTAATAGTTAAATTTAGCAAAAGAAATGATCAAATTAACAAAAATTATAAACATTAAAAGCTAAATTTATTATTATACCTTATTAATATTTATGTTTAATTGTTTTTATATCTAAAAATAGTAAAAATATTTATTCATAATTTATTTAATTATTGTTTATAAAAAAATTAATTGTTTTATTCGAATTAATGGCCCATAAAATTTGTTATACCAACTAAAAAGAGATTATTTTTCAATTAATTTACTCAACCTTCGCCACGTCAACAAAATCATCGGTGTGCTTCCCATAAGTCAATAAAAAATTAATTAACGGAAGATATTTTTCAACTAATTTAGAGTGAAGGCAGTGGCGGAGCCACTAAGGAACCAGTGCGTCATCGCCACCTAAAATCAGAAATTTCTAATTTAAATTCTTTATAATTTATAAAAAAAATTTTAATTAGTAATAATAAAATTGTATATTGATCTCTTAAAATAATAAAAAATTAATTTAATTATTTAAAAATTATTAAAATATAAATTATTAAAATAATAAAATTATATTTTTATTATCATAAAAATATATAATTTAATTCTGACTCCAAAAATATTTGCTGAGTGAAATACATGTTGATTAAAATTTGAAATTTACATAAGGTGAGACCAATTGTTGAACAAATAATTAATATATTTTTTATTTATCCGAATTTGGGTATAATACAAATTTCAAAATTTTTCATGATTGTCTTTTTATTTGTTGCTTTTTTAGCAACAATAATTTATTTAATTTGCTTTCAAAAATATCAATTATGAGGACTAAAAAAATTAAATTAAGATATATTGACTAAATCAACAAGTTTCGTACAGTACAGAAACTAATAGTAAAATTAATCGACTTTTTAAAATTATTTTTTTGTGCAACTCAAACACTACATACAAACAACATTCTTCTTATTCAAACTGAAAAAAATTAACTCGACCAATATGCCTCATATTTCAAAAGTAAAATTTTATAGTATATAATTTTATATAGGATAATTTCAATTATATACTATTCATCATTTTTATAGGTAAAAGTATCATAGAGGATCCTATACTAAGATTTAAATTACATTTTGCTCTTCTACTAAAAAAAATAGACAAATTAGTCCCTTTACATTAAATTAAAGGGCAAATTGATCATTTTTATTAAAAAAATGTATTCACTTGCACCTTTAAAATTTGGCATGGCTAATGAAATAACTAGAAGGAGACGTGTACTTTATGCTGATGTACAATGACCAATTTTTATCAGTGGAACTAGATGCAATTTTTTATAGAATGACCAATTTGCTCTTTAATTTAATGTACAGAGACTAATTTACTCATTTTTTAATAAAAATGACAAAATATAATTTGACTCTTAATAAAGGGACCTTCATAATACTTTTACCAATTTTTATTAAAAAAATACATTAACATACATACACTAACGGCAACTCCAATTATGCTTTTCTTACTCAAAGCATGACCTTCTTTTAACACAGCATCTCCACTTCTGTTTCAGTTACTTTTAACATTTTTCCCGAGAAAGTAGTGAAAAATAAGTAAGAAGAATGTTTGGAGTGCACGTGTTATGTGGGTTAGATTTTGTTAGGCAATAAAGTGAAGTTGGATTGAATAGAAAATTAGAAAATGCCCTCTTTTTCTTTTTAATTTTATTATTTGCTTTGGGCTTCGTAACCTTTTTGTTCATATCGTACGCCCACGCGACCAAGCATGCCATTAGATAAATAGTGGAATCGAATAATGTGGTAGAAGTTGCGTTCACAATGCTTTTCCTATATTTAATAATCTATATTATTTAGGGTTAAATTATTATTTGAGGCCTAAATTTGGTAAAATTTCTCACATTGATATATGAACTTTTTTCATTTAAGTTAGGCCTTAAACTTGATAATTATTTTCACATTAGGGCCTAAACTAGGCAACTGTTCTCATATTGGGGCTTAAAATTTGTTTTTTGTTTAGGTTAATCCCTAAACTTGAAAATTGTTCCCATATTAGAGCATAAAATTTAAGGTTTTAAGAAAATATCAAAGATTAACTTGGACAAAAAAATTCAAACCCCAATGAGGAAGAATTGTCAAGTTTAGGCCTAACTTGGAGAAAAAAAAAGTTTAAGGCCCAATGTGGGAATAATCATCAAGTTCAATATCTAACTTGGACTAAAAAGAGTTCAAGCTCCAATATGGGAATAGTTGCCAAGTTCAGGCTTGAAACATTATCCTAGAATTTTGCATAAAATTGTTTGTATTTATAAATGATTAACTCAAACTCGTTTTAAGCCACCCATATTTAAAAAAAAATTACATATTGTTTTTAATTTAATATTTTAAATGGTTTTCTATGGAAATTTTAAATTTAGACAACTTAACATATTTTTCATGCTAAATGCTCAAATTAGGTCCTAACCTTTTAAGGATTGTTTCTATAAAGGCCAAACATTTCAAAATGATCACACCTATAATGAAAAGATATCAATATGTAAGCTAAATACATAGAGAGTCTAAAGTTAATACGTGGGAACATGTGACACATTGAGAATGATTAGAGACAACTCTTTAAAAGCCTTGGAGCATTTAGCTAGAAGCTCATGACATTCTCTATACTCTAATACTTTCAACCCACTCTCGTCCTTTTTTTTTTTTCTCTTCAATCCTCTGTGAATACCCATATTTTTTCAATCTTCCTCATCACTCTCCACCCTTCGAGTGAAACAACACCACAACTTCATTTTTGTATTAGCAAATAAAGGTGTTCATGGGCCAAGTTAGGTTTGGGCTAGGTCTATGCATGAATTAACATATTTTATGCTTGCCTAAACTTAATCTAATCTAAGATATGGGCCTAAATTTTTGTCCAAACTCGTCTATATTTGTAAATAGTTAAATCAAACCCATTTTAAGCCCACCCATATTATTTTTAAAAAATAAAAATATATATTATCTTTAATTTGATATTTAATAATTTTATATATTATATTAATTAAAACTTTATATATAGTTATCTTAACTTTTTTAATGTTTACATTATAATAGTATTATTGTTATAAATTACAAAATATGTAAAAGAAAAACATAATATAAAACCTTACAAACTAAAAAAAAATGGTCGAATCGAGCTCAGGCTTGAATATTTAAGCTCGAGCTCGACTCATATTTTAAATCGGTATAATTTTTTTTGTCCAAGTCCATTATTCAAGCCCAATATTTTTACATAAATAATCTAAAATTTCGAACGGACTCTTCGAACTTAGACGGATAACCCGATCCATCAACAACTCTATTAACAACATTCATTTTCAAAAGTAGTAATTAAACAATAAAAAGAAGAACCCGAATTTCAAATAAAAAAATGATAATTGATTTAATAAGTGGTGATCATCTTATTTCATTTTCTTTAATTATAAAAATAAAAATTTAAAACCCTAACGACAACAAAACTAACATGACTAGAACTCACAAAAAAATATCCTCACCATTCCAACACACGAGATTCCATCACATTCCACTTCTAAGACAAAAACAAGAATTCATGTACATTATAATTTTCAATATATATCCGAATTGGTGTTAGCTGAGATAAGAATAATTGACCACACACACAGCTATTATACAGCTCAACCCCATTTGACCATTTTCAATTTAGACCTATATTAATTCCTATCTTAAACATTCCTTTGAAAAATAATATGGTCACCCACCTTATCTTTTGTCCTAAAAAATGCCATCCCCACCTTTACTCTCTCTTTTTTTTTTTAATACCAAAAATGGCACAAAAATAAAATAAAATAATGAAATTCGAATTCTAGAATTCCAAAATAATATTTATTTCATAACTTTGGTGATTCATTATATTATAAAGGCCTAAGCACACCTTCCCTTAACGTAAACGAGATGAGCATTTTCCAGCTCAACAAATAAGGTTTTATTTTTATTTATTTTTGCATGTAAAAAGCCGGCTGCATTTCGCTACGTTTTTTATCAAGTTGTCAATGAATAAAGGGTTAATTGCACCAAATGCCCGTAAGCTACTTCGTAGTTTATAATTTGATTTTTAAATTTCAAAATGTTTTAACTGAATCATCAAAGTATCAATATTCAATTTATCAATCAAGTATTCTCATCAGTTTATCTATCAATTTAAGTATTAAAATGTCAAGTCGAATATGATGTATGGATATATTTGAACACATCGATAAAATTGTAAACAAATTTGTACCGACAATCAGGGGTGAAGCTAGAATAACTTTTTAGGGGGGCTGAATGAAATTTTAATTTTTTATAGTCTATATCTTTATAATTTTTAAAAGACTAAATCGATTTTTTATAATTTTAGGGGAGGCCAAAGTACAATTTTACATTTACTAGTTTAAAATTTTTTTAAAAAAAATTAGAGGGCATAAATGGCAATTTTTATTTTGGGGGGGCCGGGGACCATGCCAGCCCCTTAGAATCGCCTCTACCGACAATATGGATAGCTTGCATAAGATGTGTTAAAAAGCTTAACAATGTCCTTAAAATTTAGTAGAGCTATTTTTTTAACACATCAAATCCAAAGTGTGTCCATGTAACAAGTATACGCATATTTTTAATTTGATCCATGTTTTAGTCATGCTTCACGTAGATCTAAATTGGCATTTAACATCAAGCTAAAGACTAGGTTGATGGAAAGACTTACTTGATCTAATACTAAATCTTTAAGAACTTAATTAAAGCTAGACTTGTTCACAAGTCGAGCTACCTTCTTTAAGTCCAAAAACCTGCCCAAAATTAAGAGGGTTTCAATTAGGAATGATAGCTGTCGAATATCTACTCTTTTTTTTAATTATATGAATATTCAAATATACCTAAAAATCCAAATTCATTTATTATCCGCAAATTATCTGAGCATTACTATCCATTGGATATTTAAATCTGCAAAAAAATTGATTTTAAAATTTTTAATTATTTTTTGGTATCCAAATTTGCAAAAATATGAATTTGAATCCTCTAAAATTCCCTTTTTAATGTATATACAAATGTGTGATAACATACAATAACTAATGAAACTTATGGTTTGAAACTAATTAATAAAAACACATGAAATATGTACATTATTAAAATAAAAAAAAAATAGATTAAGTTGTTTATCATGGTGTTGTCATCAATCTTGAGTCGGTGTCGAGTTAACTTGTGACAACAACTCAATCAAATAATATCACTTATTTTAATTATAGAAGGGCATTCTTGTAATTTTTTAACCGAGTTGGTGTTCGGTTGACTTGTGACACTAACTCAGTCAGGAGTTTAAATAGTAGTATAGATATATACAATTGATGAAGATAATAAAATGTGCATAATAAAAATAAAAATATAAAAAACATCAAACTAAAGCTTTAGTTGTGTAGTAAATCAAACGTTTTACTAATACAATTGATGTGGGTTTGAATCCCATCATATGTATATTTTCGTTGGTTTTTTTAAAGTGAAAAGACTAAAATACCCTCAAATAATATTATTTATTTTAATTACAAAAGGGCATTCCTGTAAATTTCTAATCGAATTTATGCTCAATTGACTCGTGACACCAACTAAGTCTGGAGTTTAAATAATAGCATAGATAATCAGTGGATTTAAATATTTGAATATGAATACGCATCTCTTATACGAGTAAGTAAGAATGCAAATTTGTATGATGGATGTTCAATATACCTGGCCACATTTTGCTCCTAATCTATAATGAATAGCAATTTTAAAATTCTAATCCGTATTATCTGAATCAGATATTCACATACATTCAAATTTGCAATCCAAATTGTTACCCTTAATTTGGACAAATATATTAAACCTAGAAAATGGACTTAAACAAATAAAAAAGTTTAACTTACTCAAGTTTAAATATTCAACCCGAGTCCATCTGTTTTAAGTTTATAATATATTTTTTTATTTTTTATAAGCTATGTAAGTTATATCATAAGAAAAAAAATGTAAATATTAGAATATATATTAAGTTGTTTATGTTAAAAACTTTAATAAAATAATAAATATATAATTATAGTAAAAGATATATAAAATCAATAAATATTAAATAAAAAATTATATCTTAAAAATAAAAAAAATAACATAAGTAATTTTAAATGAGTTTGAGTTAGTCATTTACAAATACAAATATATTTAGGTAAAATTTAAGGTCTATATTTTAGACGGAACAAGATTAGGACAACAATGCATGATATTAATACCATGCATGGATTAATCCTAATAAAATTTGAGACTAATTCAAAATTCAGATAATAATTTAAAGATCTAAGGTACAATTAACACAACAAATTAATAAATAAAGGGTATTTGGCCGATTGAGTCTTAATTCGATTAATATCGGTATTGTTATCAGTGTAGGAGGATGTGAGTTTAAATGTGCTAAAATTCATTATCTTATTTAAGAGTTGAGAGAGACTACGAATAGTTTTAAACATTACATAAAAAATACTATATATGATAAAAGAATATTTAAGGAGAGTAGGAGTATGTTGATTTTGACTTTTGAGATAGAATGGCACATGCAAATGTTCCTCAGCTAAGCTTTAAAATGAGACAATTTTGGTACTCTACCAGCAATGATCAACTACTTTATACCCTCAATTTTTAAAGTCTTTATTAATTTGCCAACCTTGCATTTATACGTGTTTGTTTCCATGGCGGATAAGTATATAAACACCATAAGCATTAAACGTTAATTCTTCGATATTGAAAAAAGAAATGGAAGGAAAAGCATCACCGAGGAGAGATTTCAAACAATCAAAAAGTCGAAACCAGAAATCTCTAACAAGAAGTAGTAATAATAGTTACTTGCTGGAAGCCATTGCGAATGCTAGCAACAATCGTGGAGGTGGTGTCGTCTCTCATATCCACGAAAATGGTGCTTTGAGGGTGAAGATTGTAGTGAAGAAGCAAGATTTGAGGCAAATGCTGGGGATAATCAATGGTGGTACTGGTAAGAATAATAATAATTATTATCACCAATCATCACCACCTTCGATTTCTGTTGAAGAACGCTTGAATCTTTTGCGAAAGAAGCAGCTTTTAAGGTCTAATGCAATTAAAAAGAAGAGCCGCCATTGTTGGAGCCCTGAGCTTCAAAGCATTCCTGAGGAATGAAGATTTTAGTTTTAAAAAAAAAAAACATAAAGAATAGTGATAAAAAATTCATATTTTTTTCTTAAAAACCCAAATTGATTTGTTATTGATTTAATTTTGTTACCTAGCTCATGTCTTTCCTCCCCACCCTTCTTTCCTTTCATCCATCTCCTTCGCCCTCCCCCCTCGCCGACACTTGCTTTGCCACTTCTTTCGCCGGTCGCCCTTCCTTTTTTCCGTATCGAGAGACCTTGTTTTTCACGGAATAATAATTATGCTTAGGGTTTTGGCTCTTGTCTCCTCCTAGTCCTAGGAGGGAGGTTTTTCGAGTGGGTAAGAGCTCGAGTTTCTCAAGTTTGCACTAACTCTATCATCTCAATCGAGTTCATGGCAACTTGGATTCTCAAGTTTATATTTACTATATCTTATTTTATGTATTTAAGGTTGTATAAGGTTTCATCATTATCGATGGCAGATACAACATATCAATTTATGATAGTCATTTATGTTAATTGACGTTCAAATTAAGATGTGGCATGGCACTCACGAAGTGACTTGTATTTATAACATATGCATTTTTGTCGACTTTTTTTTTAAAGTCGGACAATCTTCTAGTATGACTTAAGTTTCAATCAAACGTTCATAATTTTTCTATTATTTGTATTTCTTTGGACTTTCTCTTTGATGTACTAAGATCTTACAACTCATCTTCTTGTAATGATTTCCAATTCGATGAATTATTTGTTGGCAATAAAAAAACATTCGGCAAAAACAATATCATTATAGGTTCTTATTAGATCTGCCCTTTTTGACACAATTGTTAGAGTTACCCATAACACATCCTCAATTCATAAATAGGAGGATAATATGCTTGCATTGACAAAAATAGTGCTATGGTGTGATTTAAAAAAAAAGTTTAAATTTTTAGTTGACACTATTTGATTTAATTTTGTGATTAAATAACAATAAAATTAAAATTTACATTATCAATTTAACGATATCAACTAATAATCTTATCAATTTGTATTTACTAATAACATGATAAAAGTAAAATAAAATATCAAATTATGCTAGATTAAAGTAGAGGGACGAATCCCAAATTTTACCTTAATAGATTGACTATACCCATAATTATACCCGAAAAATTTCAAATAATGCATTTTTCTTATACGTGAATCAAAGATCCAACAATGGTGCATTTGGTGATTTCTTTCCCGCAAAATAAATATGGGCTTTAAAAGGCTAAATTGCTTTTCTTGCATGCAAATTTATTCAAAGGGTTAATATACTATTTCGTATCTGAGTTTAGTTTTAATATTCAATATAGTATTTAAGTTTTTTATTCCAATTTGGTACCTGAGTTTAACTTCAACATTCAAATTGGTGCTTGAGTTCTTCCAATTTGATATTTGAATTTATTTTGTCTTAATTAAGTACCTAAGTTTAGCTTCAATGATTAATTTAGTACCTGAAATTTTTTGTCCCAAGTAACTACCTATATGTTGTTTTTACTAAAACATATGTGTCAAGTATTCATTCGTTCAAATGATATTGTTTGATCTAGGTACCAAATTGAATATTGAACCCAAACTTAGATACCAAATTGGGACAGAACAAAATTTAAGTACCAAATTGAATATTAAAATAAAATTCAAGTACTAATTGGTATATTAACCCTTCATCACTTTCTATAAAAAAAAAAATTTATTTTTTTAGTTCAAAGGTTTATTAAAATGAATAATATAAAACCCACAGATAAGTAATAAAATACTAAAATAAAGTAGTAGTGTCGATTACGCGGCGAAATTAAGATAATGATTTTGCGTTTGTATTTTTCCACCGACTACATTTACGTCACTCTCATTTTTCCTATAAAAGGGTAAACTGTTCTGAAAGTCACTAAACTATTAGTAAGTTTATGTTTTGGCCACTCAACTTCAAGAAGTTACAAAATAGTTATTGAACTATTTGAAAGTTTTCATTTAAATTACTGAACTATTCTTAAGTTTTTATTTAAGTTATTGGGCTATTATTTAATAATAAAAAAGGTTTAGCTAGTTAGCTCCAAGCAACGATTCAACAATAAGTCCAGTGGATCAATACCCGCCGGTGAATAGAAGAACATACATTAAATTCAAGTTGATTTGACGATCAGTTTCAAAGATCAGAGAAGAAAGATATTTAGATTTTGGTTTGTAAATTCGTGACGTTCAAAACTATTTCATGAAAATAAATTGAATTGTAGAAGAGAAGGGGAATGAGAGCTTTCGATTATTGCAAGTAGTACGAACAAAGAAGGCCATACAACAACGATTTTAACAGCTCAATAACTTAAATGAAAATTTTCAAGTAATTCAATGATCATTTTATAATTTTTAAAAATTAGGTGACCAAAATATAAATTTATTAATTATTTAGTGACTTCAAATATAATTTACCAAAAGAAACACAGACAATGATGTTTTAAAGAACGCGATTTTGTTTCAAAGACAAACACCTAAGCTCTCTTGGAAATAATGATGAACATTCTTTTTCCTTTGTATGACGTTTTAACATTTCGGTAAAGCATAAAAAAAAAAAGCTAAAGGTTTATGTAACACCAAATCAAAAGCCAAACCAAGTTATTTTATTCCACATGCACCTCATCCACTTAACTTTCAAAAATTATTTTATATTTGTGGGTCCACAAACAAAGGTAGAAGAAATTTTATTCATAATTATTAAATTTGAAATTTTATTTTTCGATTGAGTCTTTTTAACTCAATTAATATTGATATTGTTGTTTATAAGAGGATGTGGGTTCGAGTGCGCTGAAACGCATTATCCTCTTATTTAATGTTCATGGAGGGACAATGAGTGATTCTAGGCATTATATCAAAAACTAAAAATTAAAAATATTAAACTTTTTACTAGAAGTGAAGTTTATATTACGTTGTCAAGAATAAAAAAATCTGTTCAAAAGTCGAGTTATCAATCATGGTCAAATTCAATATTTATCTGAAATTTGAAAAAGTGTAAATAAAAATATTGAACTCGAAAAGTGAGATATAACAAAAAAGAATTTAAATTATTGTATTTTTTCATAATAAAAAAATATAAAAAGTTGATGGTGAATTTTAATTATATATCCATCAGAAGCGGATCTAGGGGTGGCAGGGTTCTCGGCTCCCTGAAATGATATTTTTTCATTTAAATCCTTTATAATTTATAAAATTATAAATTAATAATAATTAAAATTATACTTTAGCTCTAAAAAATAATAAAAATTTAATTTAATCCTCTAAAAATTATAAAAATATAAGCCATTAAATAAGAAAATTATATTTTTACTATCGTAAAAATATATACAATTTAATTTCGACACAAAAAAATTTCTAACTTCATCTCTATATCCATCCAAATTAATCACATTCTTTTCTTTTTGTTTCAAGCCACGTTAACACACGTGAAGCAAATTTGGCCATGACCAAATAGTGTAGAAAGGTCCATGTAATATTATATGTTTGAGAAAAAATTGGTGTCACAGTCAAAGGGTTGGATTGCTGTCGACCAACCCTTCCTTCCCCCAACGTAGTTTAACCACTCTAAAATACTCCACAAATTTGAAAGACTTAATTCACTTTTTGAGCATAAATTTGGAAACTAGTTCGGGTTAAATTCAGGGATTAATTTAGATCAAAAAATACTTTAACTTCTAATGTGCGAACATTTGTCTAGTTTAAGCCTTAACATGGGAACTATTATCAAGTTCAAGGATTAATTTAAACAAAAAAACAGTTTAGGCCCCAATATGAGAGTTGTTGTTAAGTTCAAACCCCAAATAGTGATTTAACTCCATTTGAAATAAAATTATGAATAATTATCGAGCCGAACTTAAGTTCAAGCGGCTTGAGCTATCAAACAAATCGAATTCAAGCACCTTATTTCTTAATTCAAATATCCAAATCAAGCTTTTCATTTTAATACATTTCTGTATTGTGAAATTAAAATTTACCTTTATTATGTAAAAAAAGCTTAAGTGTGAACAAGTTCGAGTTTGATTACAAATGAACTTAACTAAGCTCGAATTCTAGTTTGAGTATGAAATTTGACAAACAAGTTTAATCAAACTCGAGTAACTTGCAAGTAACTTGGTTATGTCTTTAGTTATGTCTGAGCTTAGAAGTTGATGTTCGTTCAAACTCAAGTCGAGTATTGAGTCTTGAATTTCAATTCAAGCTCAAGCTTGCCACTATTGGGGTTAGTGATGACAAAACCCGAACAATCACATAGATTCAGAACTGCTCCGCTCCAAATGGAGTGAATTTTTTTTGTTTAAAAAATAAATGCGGGGTAAGGTGAATTTTTTTATTTTAGACAGTGAATAAGGAGCGGTTATGATAATTTGAAATACCATAATGCAAATAATGTTATTCCCCTCACTTTCTTAAATAATAAGATATAAAATGTAACAAGGAATAATTAATTTAAAATGCAAAAGAATTCACCAAACTTAATAATTAAGTAACAATAATAGGACAAAACCCAAATATTGAACATTTGCTGAGGGGTTTACTGATTTGTGTTGTAATTATTGCCATTCAAAGAGTTAGACTAAAATACTTTATGAATTTGGTACAAATGGGAGGAATTGCATGTTTGAACACTGATAATTTAATTAAGGCGTAAATAAAGGGTTTTAACTACGGCTCTCCTACATAGATACATCCCTACTGACGAAGCGGAAGGGGGTCTTGGCCCTCTGGATTAAATGAAATAATATCCATTCAGCCCCTCCCATAATATAAATTATTCAAATTAAGTCCTTAAACTTTTGAATAAATGGAAAATCTGCATTTTAAACCCTCCAAAAAATTTATAATTTTATCTCTCGCCTAATAAAATTTCTAACTTCTCCCCTATAATCTCTCCACTTTAATTTATCAAATTAGTCCAATTTGGCACCACTAAGCCTTAACATTTTAGTAATTTGTATGCATTTAATTAGCAAAAATCAACTAAGCAATTCAAATTTATATGTTTAGTAATAACTAGATACAAAAATCAAATTTTTATTAAAATAGGGACTGGGGACTAAGTTCTTAATTAAAAACCCCTACAGATTCTCCTTCAAGAAGCTTTGAACATTGAATTTTTCAATAATTTCTTCTATTTTTTTCCACAATACTTGCACATGCAAAAAGTCAAAAAAAAATATAAAAATAGAAAAAAGAAATTCTCTATTTACAAATTAAACCAATATCTACCGGTCAAACCTCAACCTGCCTGGAAAAAAAACCCCTGCGATCTCAGTTTCAGTCAACTTTATCATCGTCTTCATCGTCATCATAATAATCGCCATTAAAATCTTCTCTACTTCCCCAAAACACTCCCTTGATGTTCCTCCAAACGACATCGTATAACCACGAAACACACCCGCATTCACCGCAACACTTGTCTTTGATTTTCTCCAACAAACCCTTTTCTCCGGCCGGCGATGGGCTAGACATAGGCTGCAAGTAAGCCAAAGCAGCCTGTTTCACCAGCGGGTTCTTGATGGGTATTTCGTTCCAGCTCGAATTACTACTCTTTATCGGAGAACTAACCGCTGCTGCCGCTTGCTGTGGCGGAGACGACTGCGATGAAGATGACGCCGCCGGCATCAAGTCTTTCAAACTGATGTAAGAAACTGATTTCACGGCGATCATCTCAATGTCTAAACATGAACTGAAACCGTTGTTGTGTAAGAGAAAAGCCGGTGAATGAGAGTTTATTGAGGGATGATCGAGATTCTTTTTTGGTTTTTCGATACTGGGTATATCCATGAATCAGAAAAGGAATGATTTTTGAATCGAAATAAATCGTTAATTTCTATATTTGGAGGGGAGTTTTTTAAGTCAAGCTTTTAACAATGGAGGTTTTTGTTTAAGTGGCTGTCTTTCCATATGTTTAATATATATATACATACACTCACACATCCTTAATACTGATCTAACATAAAAAGAAAAAAGAAAAAGAGAGAAGAATTTCTTTTGCTTGTGCAGTGACTGATCTTGAGGAAGTTTCAGGGAACTGCAGTTTTTAAGGTTGTTGGTTGTCTCTGTTAGAAGTGATTATTGAGGGGAAATAAAGATAATTATTTTTAACGGATTGGGCCGGTGGGTTGAGTTGATTAAATAAAAGGGATAATATAATTTAAGGTCCCTTAACTTGACAATTAGGTTCATTTTGCTATTTATATTTTTTTTATCTACTTTGATTCTTTAACCTGACAATTAGATCTATTTTGATCCTAAAATTGAATTCTATTAAGATTTGATGATGTGACCAATGTTACTGGAATGACCGGATAGAGAACTGAATGATATAACAATCCAAACAAAGGCGTTGAGTCAATTAACTTAGACACTGCTTGAGGGAAAAATAAAAAATCAGGACAAAAATCGAGTTGAATAGGTTGAATTGATTTAATAAATTTTTTTATTTAATTATTATTGGTGTAGCATTCAGACCAATCGAACTAGTTTCATCAAGAATTGTTGGTTTGACATGTCCAACCATTAGTTTAGTAATTAAAATACTGAATATGACACTTTAAGATTGTATCACATCATGACCTAAAAATTTATATAATTTTTTAAATTTTCAAGTGATGATGTGGCTATATCATCAAACTTTTATGATTTCAAAAATTAGGGATAAAATTATACTTAATTATAGAATAGATAATTGAAAAGTAACTCGACTTGCTTAATTACAAGGTTATTAATTCAATATTTAATAATTTATTTTGCAATTTGTTGAATTTAAATGAAAAATTTCAAATAGTTAAGTATTGTTTTGTAATTTTTTGAAGTTAAGTAACTAAAACGTAAACTTATAAGTAGTTTAGTCACCTTAGGTGCAATTTATCGTTTTATTTTCTTTCATTTCGGATTAGACAAAGATGTTGTATGGGCTCATTTCATGGGCCTAATGCAATGCCCTGAATATGCTATATCTTAGATTTGGTCATGGAAAAATAATCTCTAATGGCTAAAACCTCTCACTTTGCGACTGGGTTTTTGAAGACAACCCACAGCTGAGCTTCATTTATCTTCCTCTCCAATCAAACGGTACCATCTAATTCACTGTGTGCTTCACTTTCTGGGTTTCTTTTTCCTTTTGTTATTCTTTTCTGGTTCTTTTCTTTGCACCACAAAAAAAAAAAAAAAAAAAACAAAAACAAAAACAAAAACAAAACAAAAGTAGGGTGAAAGATTTACATTTGGGAGTTTACATTAAATTTAAAGTTTTGCTAGAACGATTAGCACGTGTGGAAAGGGAAATTGAAATGATAGAAGTGGATTTAACATGGTTTTGCTATCTGGGTATTTGTTATTTCTAGGTTAATTTATAGCAATATATATGACATTATCTTCTGTATGTTTCTTCTATTTCGTGCTTGATAGGCAAGATTATAATAGCAACCAACTTTGGCGCAATGGTGATTGCTTCTAGATTGCCAGCAAATTGTTCAGGTTTTAGTTCTGTACTAAGTTTTTTTGGGGACTAAATTCTGCTATTAGTCCTTATAGTATGCTAAGTTGTGGATTTCATCCATGCACTCTAATTTGATCAATTCCAGTCCCTATACCTTTCGAATTAGTCACTTTTAATCCCTATACTTTTTTAATTAGCAAGTTAAATTTGTTTGTTAAAATTCTTCTATTAGTTTTCTACTTTGCAAAAGTCCATGAATTTAATCCATGCTCTCCAATTTGGTCATGTTTTAGTCCCCATACTGTTGGCATTTTAAAACTTCAATCTTGACTCAAACAGCGAGCATTAAATCAATCAACAAGTTTTTTTCTAGTATCGTGTGAAAATAGCAAGCTAACATGTCATTATACATTTGATAATATGTTTGCCATATTAGATTTTAGAAATAGCAAAACTTAATGAACTTAATGATTACCATTTAGTTAGGCCTAAAAAATTCAAAATTTGAAAAATACAAGGACAAAAAATGATCAAATTAGATACAAGGACTAAATTCACAATCTTTGCATGGTACAGGAGCTAATAGTAGAATTTAACCTTTTTAATATCTTATAATGCTTCGGATTATGCTTTTCATTTTTTTCTTTCTATTCTACTTTTGTAGGTTTGCTTTATCCTAGTTATCATAAGCTATCTGTTCAGCTTAACAGGTACCAAAGAACTAGATTTGATTGTTATAATCCTAATCAACCATTTTATGGAAAGGTAATATTTATCTGTTATATTGTCTCAAATCCCTGTATATGATCACCATGTTAGGCAGTATTGCTTATTCAATTCTTGAATCCTTCTTTATATTCTTATAGCTTTGTAGAGGAAGTAGGAAGCCTCGTACGAGCAGGCATGTCGTGTCTGTAGGAAGTAACCGTCATCAATTGAGTTTTGATGATGACTTACCCGAGGAACCTTTCTGGCTAAGTCTGGTTAGAGAAACCATATGGTAATTCACCGAAGAATGCTCTCTATTTCCTTATTATAGCTTCCCTCCCTTACCCTGTTTTTTAGCATCTTGCACTTTAAGAGGCTCGCGATAGATAATGCTGCTTCTGCTTGATGATATAAGCATATTAATCTATCGATATAAGTAAAAGTATCATAGAAGCCCTTTTACAAAGAGTCGGATTGCATTTTTCCCCCTCTACTCAAAAAATGGGCAAATTAGTCCCGGTACATTAGATTAAAGGAAAAACTGGTCCTTTTGTTAAAATTTTCATCTATTTCTACTGCTAAAAATAGGTTCTTGTACGTCGGCATAAGGTACACGTGGCACACCACGTGTAACTGTCTACTTATTCTGTTACTTTTTAGCAGTAGAAATTGAAGAAAATTTTACCTGAAAAGATTATTTTGCTTTTTGATCTAACATACAAGGACTAATTTGCTCATTTTTTAAGTAAATGGGGCAAAATGTAATCTGACTCTTAGTTCAGGGGCCTTCATGGTACTTTTATCATCAATGTACAAGAGTGTGTGTGTGTGTGCGCGCGCATATATATGTTGCCTTTGTTGAGTAACTGGTGCTTGATGCTTTTAGGGGCTTAAGATCTTTGTTTGTGTTTCTGGTTGAGCAACCTAGTCAACTGAAATACATAGAATGGCCAAGCTTTGTAAGCACGGTAAGTATTGAAAAACTAAGTTGCACTTGGAAGTCGAAGAATTTTTTGTTCAGATAACAAATTTATATGCCCAAACTTACGCATTTTCATCATCGGTTTTTTTTTTGTAGCTGAAGACTGCTATTTTAACTCTTGTTCTCGTAGCCGGGCTCATTGTTGCACTGTCATCAGTTGACTCCATCCTCTGCTATATTTTAGCTTTGTTGCTTAGAAAAACCCCATCATAATTGAAGTACACCCTCAAAAGAATACCTTAGATGTATATATATATGCATATATATATGTATTCCTTGAATGTTGCATAAGATTATCTAGAGTTCCTTTTTCGGATAATATGTACCTCAGGTTTCATGTGTGGAAGAACAGCAGGTTTTCTCTGTAAAGGACCGGAAATTTGTCTTCGATCCGACAGTAACAATTAGTTTAGTTACCTGGCAAAGAATGATTATCTTGTAATAGATGTAGTGTAAGTTTTGCATACACTTTATTGTTTAATGTAGTTTCTCTTTTTGAAATAAGGTTCAAACTTTGGAAATAATATCCTTTGGAGGGGCAGCTATGAACCTCAAAAAATCAATTTTTATAGACGGTAAAACGTGTATATAGAAAACAAATGATACACAGTTTGCATGAATTCATGAAATTTCCAGGGACTAATAGTTACATTATCCCTTTATAACCCCAATCTCATTGCTGCGGTATGCACAAAAAATCTATGTTACTTCAATCTCCTATAGTATGTTTTGAGAACCTTAATGATTACATAAGTGACACCTAAAAGCTTTCAGTCATCCACATCTAAAGCACTTGAACAAAAATCTATGGAAATAACAGACCAAAACTCAATAAGAGAAAATTGCGCAATGCTTTAACCCGATACCTCACCGATCCTTCAACTAAAACACTACAAAAAAAAAACCCACCTCTTGAAGCTTTGGAGGGCTGCATTCCTAGATGCACAATGGGGAACAAAGTCAGCTTGTTTCAAGTTTTTAGGAATGGATACTTTGCCTTGGGAAAAGAATCATTGGCGCATACCAACATTTTCTTATATCGATCGCAGCTCTGATGGATGCGCGAAATAGACAACAGTATTGATGCTGATAGAAGATATCTTTGAAGAAACCATGGATACTGGTGAACAATGACAATCATGGATCACAAAGAAGATCTTAAACTAGATACTTCGCAATATTAGCCTTCACGAGTGGATCCAAATCGGACATAAATTTGTCCCATGCCTCGTTATTAAGCATCTGCAAAAACATTTATCGACTGTCTCAGTGAAAATAATAAATGCTTCCGAGTTGTAATCATTTAGGTAATTGTTCAACATATGAAAAACCAGTGAGGGACAACTGCTCTAGTGCCTAACCTGTTGATAATCATGCATGACCTTGCAAACTTCTGTATTCAGTTCTGTGCTCCATATTTTCTGCGGAAAAAGAAAGTCGTAAGCTCAAACTTCAACGTATACCACCCTCGGAAACAATAAATAACAGCATCCTTACTTTCCAGCTTGCAATAGCTTTGCATACGTAAACAAGCGAACTCTGAGCAACCGAAGGATTTGCCTTGACCTGGAAAGGTGTAGTATCATCCAAAGCATAATTAGATAAATGATTCAGTGTTAATAAAGATTATAACAAAAACAGATGCATACCATTAAACAAAGACCTTTGAAGGCATCTTCTTTCTCGATACCGTCACGTGTACTGCCACAAATTGTTTGTTAGATGAGTACAGAGAAAGAAAATGCACCTGACGATACTGGCGGGTTAACTATAAATTATACTTACGTAGATAAAGAAATGCACCACGATTGCATGCACTTCTGCATGTGTAGCGACACAAGATCTGGACAGACAAATGCAAGCCTCCCTAGAGTAATGGCACTATTTTCAACCATTGACTTCTCCACCCCCTGCCGTACATACACGGATGAGTTTACGGCATCAAAATGACTTTTACAGGAAGTAATGTACTAACACATTGTTATGCTTGTAGGGGCATTCATGCCAACGAAAATGGAATAACCTCTGATTGATGAAGGATTGGAATCAAACACGAGATCACTGTTGTGACAAATGGAGAAATTTCTTGAGGAACCTGAAATTCACAAATGAATAAAATGGTATAACTATTCTATTTCATCAAAATGCAGAATGAAGAGCTCGTATACCTGAACGGCTAGCTCTCCGATAGCCCAACATGCATTGTTTGCTACTGAAATGGTTTTCTCTAACTTGGGAATCTTCTGCATGGACATATACCACGTAATAAAATAAACATGGCAAACTGAGATCTGGAATACCAAAATGAGTCCGTACCAATTGCTTCACCGCTAGATAAAGGAACTCAGGTACACGAGGATGCAAATAAATAGGACAAACCTAATCAAAGTCAACATTCGAATAAAGTTAAAAGTAAATTACTCAAACACCATAAGAATACAATAAGAAGTTTCAAGTATATCACCAGCGCCCATGCTCGAGGCTTATTTATGTTACAAGCTTCATGTCCCCGGAATCCCTCTTATTGGCGAAAGGGGGAAGGTGAAATTTTAAGTTCACTGTTGACTTACTCTTGCTAGGTCCCCTAGAAGACCAAAGGCACTTTGTCGAACATCAGGAGCACCATCCCTGCAACATTTCAGAAGCATGTCCCTCAAATTGCTCTGTAAAACCTACATATAATAGAAAAATTTGCAGGTCAAAATGTTATGAACATGTTTATTTAATCATAAATTTAATAATTAATGGGAATAGCCAGTTCACAGCACCAATATCCGGAACAAAACGGACAAGTCATCACCTAGGTATCATGACATGGTGGAAGAAAGTTTCTAAGAATATGAATTTTACACTAAATAAAAACATCCCATAGAGGCCAAAAGCAATGCTCAGGGATCACATCTCTCGAGCAAAAGATAAAGCAAGTACCAAACTCTCTATTCCACTATCAAAGCACCCTGTTAGTCCAGAAAGAAAATCAAGCGAGCATGTAATGAAGTCCTTATCTGAAAAAGGATGAGCCTGCAAAAAATTTCCCATCAATGTCTTCAAAAAAACTTAACTATGTATCTTTATATGTCATAAAAACGATAGTAGATGGAGCAACATTAGCGTGCAAATAGAAAGCAAATTGCATTAAAAATCAAGCAGTGAAGAGTATCGTTAGCATACTATATACTGCTTTATCGAAGAGATCAATTGTTGGTTACTAGAGAATTAAAAGTTGAATCTATCAAAACCTTGGCCAACCGTTGTTGAGCCTCGATGATAGTTATGCACCTACTGAATAAATGCTCAGTAAACTGAGAGAATTCGATGCTACACAATGCCTGAAAAGTTAAGAAAACATTAATCCTCGTGGTAACTCTACTAAAATTGTGTACAGGCATCATCTTATCGAAACATATAGAACAAACAACCAATATGAGGATAGAAATGAATAAAAGTCAGAAATGCACGAAACCGGATCGATTTATTCTAGTAGTAAAATGTTTAAGAAACATATAGTGCTCAGCAGATTAAAACAAATTAAGCAGTGTGTACTGCCTTAGCTCTGAGATTAATAAGAGAGTTGTTTCTGAGCACTTCAATAATCCATTATAGCCAATAACCACATTCTGAAGGGAGACAGCAAAAGTACCATGGAGGTGTGCCACTTGTACCTTATGCTGATTAGCCCCTGTAAGTTAAAGCAAAAGGCAAATTTGTCGTTTCTATTATAAATTTTGTTCATTTGTACTATTAAAAACTAATGTGATTGACGGAATAACTAGAAAGTGACATGTGGTGTGCCACTTGTACCTTATACTGATGTACGAGGACCAATTTTTAACACTAGAATTGAATGGATAAATTTTTAATAGAAGGACCGGTTCGCTCTTTAATCTAATTTTTCCATTTTTTGAGTAGAGGGGACAATATGCAATCCAACTACTAGTACAGGAGCCTCCATGGTACTTTTATTGATGGGAGACATGTTTAAGATGTTAAATGAGCAGATAAAACTAATCAATAGATGCAACTAGAAAAGAACTGAAATGGCTTTTTTGAGATTCACACCTCACTCAGTCAATAGTATAGAAAGCATGTCCATAAATGACTACATCAAGGTTAAAACAGAACATAACCATATCTCCCCCTCCATAAATAAATAAAAAGGTCAAAGAATAACAATTCAGTAACCTGCACGATGGATGTGAAGCACTCAAGAAGTGTTAAGAGATCTTTGTCAAAAATTGAAAAATTTTGCCACTTTTGAATGAGTGGTGGAATCAGAATTTCAACATAAACAGGCTGCAAATGATAAAACCGATTAGTGGAGAGAACCATCTTTATTATAACAAACAAACACACCACACAAGTGCAATGGCTTGTCGGTAGACCTGTCAATTCTGACCCAAATCCGAAAACACAATTCAACACATCTAAATCCAAACCAATCTGAATTTAAAATAAACCAAACCCAAAATGACTCAAAGAAGTAACCCAAAATGACCCATATCTGAGATGAACTGATAGGAAAAATCCAACTGTTTCAGACCTGAAATAACCCAAAAATTTTAATACTCAGATTGACTTGATCCAAAACCAACCCAACAGGCCCAATTGAGAGGTAAATTTTAGGTACAATAAACTAGTATTCGAAAAAATGAAGAGACAAAGTGAAGAAATATTATTGTCTTTAGCATGCTGATACCTGATCCAATTCCTCTCCAACAGCATCTACTAGAGTTCCGATAGCATCACAAATAATTCTCAGGTTCCGTTTCTGTAATGGTTTTACATAAATGATAAAAAAATGTTCATACAGTGATGAAAATGAAGCAGAATACTAAAGAACAGTAAAGGTAAGAACCGACAACCTCCAGGTCTAGTAAGTCATAATTGCAACACTAAAAGAGCTTATTACAATGTAGAGGCCATAAAAACAACCTGATACTGGCCCAAAGGATGCATAAGATGCTGTAATATTTCTTTCAACCTTGGTGCCAACTTTTCTGCAGCCTCCTGTAAATGAATAAGGCAAAGGTTGAAACTTGTAAGAATTTAAATCCCAAAAATGTAACTGGTCATACAGCAAGTTTACAACCTCTTCAAGTATTGCAAGAGCAGAACAAGCAGCCCCTTGTACCAGCTTGTTAGTATCCGATATTCTTTGCAGGAGAGCCGTAAGAACCATGTCAAATTGCTCATAGCCTTTTTTATTACCACTGTCCTGAATGGATGAAACATGAGAATTCTCAACATAAAATCCAATGCCAAAGAAACCGATAAAAGAAGTTTATCGGCGGTATGTAACAAGAACAACAAATGATTGGTATATGATGCAAACACATAAACTATATTGTTGGTCAAAGGGGTTATTAATCATTCATTACTAAATTAGAAAAAGGTATTGACAACCACACAGCATTTAAAGGGAGGCTAATTTTCATTCATACCTGAACAATGTATTTGCTGAATTGAGAAATTGTCCAACAAGAAGTACTCCTTATGAGAGTAAACTTATGATCTAAAAGCGGAATTAGAGATGCCACAATCTGCACACATAAACATATTTAACAGCAATGATCAATTTAGGAGCATAACATGATTTAACAAAAACAGATGAATGTTTTATATGCATCATTCCATAATCTGTCTCAAAAACTAAACGAGTACTACCTCAGACAAACGAGGATAAAGACCATTGATGCAACCTCTAGCGATTACACCAAGAGCCAAAACAGCAGCTTCCTTGTCCCTCCAGGCTTCATCACCAGTAGCAGATAAGTTTGCCTGCAAAAATCCGAATAACTTTTTTTTATCTAACTCCTATTATAAGTCATTAAAATTCAACTGACTTTTAAGATCTATATTTTCTTTTATTAAGTTTATGAACATGGGGAATAAAAAATTTGGCATAAACAGAAATAACCTTTATGGTCCAAAATAGCATATATATTTTATAGCAAACGATTCAAGTTCACAGAGGAAACAATCAAAGTTGACATATTTTAGCTAAGATGAACTCATAATGCAAAATACATACCGAACCAACAACAAAACAGACACAATTTCCTTGATCCAAATTTGACATCGTCCAACAGGTAAGTTACCTCGATAATAGGCATGAATGTAAGAAGAATTTTAGCTCCAAACACATTTGATAGAACATCAAGAGCTGAGGCACTGCATTTCCGTAAGTTACAGATGGTACAAGTGTCATCGTCCTGTACCAAAATGATCACTTAGGAAAAGAATTCCACTAAAAAAACAGATCTTTCCAAAACTAAGAAAAACATAGAGCTTCTCTATGTTAGTTGATTCTGATTGACGTACACAGAAAAAGAAAAGGTTACTTACTTCATCAGAACAAGGAAGTTGAGGTTTCAGATCCTGAAGAAGAAATGTTATGAGAGAATATATCAAAACCCAAATTCAGCAAAATAGAATACTGACTAGAATATAGTACAGAAAACTAGGAAAAAAAGTAAATTATATTAACCTGATATCTGTCTGGAATAGACTCGTCTTCCTACAAAATAGAATCAATTCCAAGTAAATTATGAATTAAAGTTGGCAATTTAGATAATATGAAAGCAGAAGGTGACAAGAAATAACCTTAGCATCAATAACCTCAGCATCAGCAAGTAAATCATCGTCATTAGGGTAAGCCATGTTTGACAACAAAATCTTTAAAAAAAGAAAAAGAAAAGGATATGTGAAAAACTAATAACAAAGATATTGTAACTGGCTCTACAAAAAATGAAAAATTAAAACGGTCGAAATTGCATACTAGAGTTAAACGTGGCAAATATTCTCTCAAATTCTCAGATGGTATCTGTGCATCCCAATATTTAGACCTGCCAATCATGGTCTACAATGAATCATAAAGTGCTAGTAAAGTTAAATGCATGGCCCTCTCCATGCTTAGATGCAAGAAAATGAATCTACATAATAACACATAGAGTTGAAGGCACATATACATATACATATACATATAAGAAATCAAGACATTGCATTTTGTCCAAAACAGTTTGTTTGAAGCTTGTCATTCTGCATAAGTTGTCAAAACAATGGCTTTAGAAAACCACAGAAAGAAAGTTACCAAAATCCACATGCTTCAAGTGCCACTACATCATTGTTGTCCTTATTGAGTTGTAACATACATTCAATGACATCCTTCAAACGAGCCTGTGAAATAGTGAAAGTCGCATCAGGGAAGAAAAGAAATGTGATTTTGACTTTTGAGAAGGCCTAAATAGGCAATAAGAGCATGACAAAGAAACTAAAGAAAAAGTGACAACATATCTGATACCCACCTCTAGAACAGATGGATGGAATTCAACTAGCTGAAGCAATGCAGTACAAACCTGATCATTTGGCCCGGGAAAAAAAAGCATTGAGCTGAACATGCACAAGTTTGGAACAAATATGATAGCTTTCTACAATTCATCACTAGTTTACAATACTAAAATTTTTAAAATACTATATAAAGGAAATTTTTAGGATATAGAAACAATTCTTCTCTTAGTATGCGTGTTACAAGATAAATATATTTACAGTGTCCAGTGAGTATATCAAACTTCTATATAGTTGCATCAACAGTAAATGATAAGGAAGGTTAGGAAAATTTTATTAAACAATTGAGTATTCCATGCCAGAGACTAAATCATAATTACAAATAAGAAAACAATAGAAAAAGAGAAACTATTAACCAATTTCCGCACTGCTGCATCTGGCTCATTGGCAAGGAGAAACAAACCATCAAGGTATTTATTCTTGGATGTGTATAGTCCCTGGAAGAAAATAATGTATAACATGAAGTATAGCCCAAAAGTATCAAAATGACATCCATTAAAATTAAGAATATAAACTTGCAACTTACAGAAGGCATAGAGATAATGTATTTGTTTACAAAACGCAATGAAAGCTTTCTCAAATTAGCATGTGGCGAATGAAAAAACTGGGAAAGAAGAAGAAGAAAAACATAATTAGCAAATTTACATATGCATGAAGGAATTTTAACACAAGAAAATGCATTTCACCTCTAACAATTCAAGGAGGAATATGTTGATGGGCCTTTGACCTGACCAAGCGTCATCAGAATCCAACAATTCGGGTGTATTCTCAGAGATCTGTTTTACAAAGGAATGGTTCATGCGTTAAATGTAACTAAATTAGTACAAAGTTAACATCTATGATTTATGGTTGATTTCTATTCAATGATGGTAGAAATTAGAAAATTACTCATTTCATACCTTTGACAATGCATCCATAGCACCTCCATTTCTATTTGGATCACCACTATTAAGGAAATGTAGAAGAGTATGAAACAGCTCAGGCCATCCCAAAATTCCCCCTTGTTGAACAACATTTGATATAATCGTCCCACAAGTTGACCTAATGTGTTGATCTACTTCTCCTAAACCATATAACAGTTGTAATTTTATATATTGTTGGTGTCCAGGCTCTATCAAATTGTATACAGCCATTAGCCCATTTTTCAGCAGCAGACCAGCAACTTTTCGAATCTCTACAGGTACATCCTGCATAAACTTCCGAAATTAAAACAATTTTCTTACCATATGAAGGCAAAAATATATTATTACACATCCAAAGGTAATTTCTTGCACTTAAAATCAACACAGGGTAAAACCAGGGCACACTGGATATCATTTTTTCTTGTGGAACCAATATATCTTCCATATCCGTTTTATAGTCCATAGAGATTTATCCTTTCAAGTTACATGGCTGCCCTTCCCAATAATATCATCTCTAAAGTTTGAACCCAAGTTCTCACTTTGGGAGTCAATATGCCTTACCATTCACTAACTAACAACCTGATTTATAAAACATCCCTAATTAAAAGCAATGCCATGACCAATATTTCCCACTAAAACCTTTGTTTAACCCCAAAAATAATATACAATCAACTTCGTCAACTCCACGACTAAAAGTATTCTCTAAAGAAACACAATCCAATGAAAAAGACTTCCACAAAAGAATAATTCTCCACAAACATATAATCCAATCAATACCGATAATCCAGTTCCTCAAAAACACACTAAAATCCAACCAAGAAAAAAGAAAAGATACCATTAAAATAATTAGTAAGCAAAAAAAGGGAAGTAAAAAAAAAATGAAGTAAACCTTAGCTCTTGAAAGGATAAAAGCAAGATAGTTGTTGAAATCACCGAACAAAGAGAAATGCAGAAGCTGCATCCGAATCTGAGTCCTAATAACCGCAGAAAACGGAAAATTAACCAGCAGCAACAGGAGAATTATTTGGTTCAACCCCTCTGCTTGTGGCTGCCATGGCCCAAGCCGAGTTATCGTCCTTCTCATTCTTTAAACAGATTCCGAATTCTTTGGAGACGACTCTAAGTTTTTAACTGTTAAGAGTAGAAACCAAATTGTGGGGTTTTGGTAAGGTTTTTTGGGTTGAGGAGTTTCAGCAGAGTTATGGACAAAGTTGAGAGAATTTTGGTGGGAAAATGGCAGAGCATGAAAAAGAAAACGCAGAGGAGCTTTCAGTGGGATCTTGTTATTTTGGCGGGGCCAAAATAACTACTTCAAAGTTGTTGTTAACTTTCTTGATTAGTTGGAAATTGTAAAAATACCATACTAAGCAATTATACTAAAAGTTGGGTTACATTGTTACTTATTTATCTTCGCATCTTAGATCAAAGAACATAAAAATTCTGTTCATTTCTATGGTTTAAAACTTATTTTTGTATCTCATTATAAGATATACATTATATAACTATTTAGTTATTTCACTAGTCACGCCGAGTTTTAACATTGGAATTGAATGAAAATTTTAACAAAAGGTACAATAATTATTTTACCTATTTTTTTTAAGTAAAAAAAGTGAAATATAATCTGGTTAAAATTAAAATTATTTTAGATTTCAATTAAAATTAAAATCAAAGTCAATTTAAATCGATTTGATTAAAAGAAGCCAAAGCTCTTCTAGTAGGATGAACCCTTTTTTTTTTTCATTTTCGGTATTTTTTTATTTTCATTAAGAATAAATTAAAATTAAGAAAAAAGAACTTATAAAAAATTCAGAGAAATTATATTTTATTTAATTGAAAATTATTATACAATTACAATTCAAAAAGCTAGTGGAATATTAAATTTTAAGGTTTTTTTTAATTTTATATGGTATAAAATTAAATTAAAATAAATATATAGAATTTATATGGAATATTATCTACATTAGTGCAAAATAGTAAACTACATTAACTGAAGAACAAAAGGAAGAGTATATATAAATATATATATAAAAGAGTAAGAAAAAAACTATCCCAGAAATAACTATAACAATCAACACCTTGTACTATTTCTCTAGGTTTGTTTCGAGTTTTTCGACATAGATGAAAACTAAATGCAAGTATTAGTTTTTCGGTTAAAAGTAACGGTGGTGTACATCAAAGAATCGAAGGCTTGTTCCGGTTTTTATCGCTTTTCGGAAGCTACCTGGTATTCACATAAGAAAATGATACAACAAAGAAAAAAAAAACACGAGGACATAGATATATATATATGATCAAGTGCCGCCGGGTTCAGTTGGCGTGGCACACGGGGCTAGTATATTCGGAGGGAAGTTAACTCCGCCCCCTCTAATGGATAGATTAGGGCCCTTTGCTGAGCTAGCCCTGCTCATGAGGTTTGAGTCGAGAAACACCACGATTACTGTGATATCGTCGTGGAAATGCCGGCGGACACCGCGGTCAATCTTCTTCAAGTCGGAATATCTCATTTCTCTCTTCTTTGCTGCTTCTTGTAGTGCGGTTTTTACGAGCCGCTTTGCACTTCCCTGCATGAAAGTCCAAAACCGAAAGGTTATATACGACATTATTTTGGTACCCTGATTTTTAATATCGTCCCTCATACCTGCATGAGCATGTATTCATATGATATACGAGCGTATGTCATTTGTCGACATGTATATGCATGCATTAAGATCAAATGAAATTTAACATCGAGTTATAAACTTACACTCCGTGGATGATTTTGAACTATATTGACAGCTTCTTGGTTACTTAGGTGCTCCCAAAGCCCATCAGATGCAAATATCACAAACTGATCATGTGGCTGCAGCTCGTGCATTGATATTGATGGGTCTGCACTCAATATCGGCTTTCTAAAAGGTTCACGAAGGCGGAATTTTGGATATAAAGGCTCCCTGTTGAACTCCGCCTTTTTCAAATATACATCACCGATCGATCTGGAAATCTGTAAGATCAAGAACTCTATCAGCAAACACAAGAAAAAGGGGACACAAGAACAAACCACGGAAAACAAGAGAAAGTAACATACTGCATACTTTTGTGGAATGTACTTAATTGTAATTCTAGGTGCTTGACCAATTTGATCAAGCATCAGAAACATGATTTAAACCATCAGTTAATAAGGAATTCAAAGTGAGAAGTGTCCTGTCAGGTTTCATAGCCTAGATATAGATCTTAATCCAAAGTTAGAAAGCCGGGAAAGTATGTTTAAATAAGTACTTTACAGGCAGCGGTAAAAGAACTATCTCTACAATCTTGAGCCATCAACTACATCCCTACATGCTTCGGTGATAGATATTTGTCAAGGGGTAGCTCTCCGTCTTCCATAGTTGTCATGACGAGGCAACCAGAATTTGCTGTTTACTATCTATAAGACCCAGAAACCACATAACTGTAAACCCGAGGGTAACTAAAAAGCCTATGTTAAAATATAACCAACTCCGAGATCACCCCTGAGCTTACTAGTTCCCCACTCAGAATATACAGTCATGCTGCTGATACACCTCCTTGCCTCAGGAAAAATTGAAGTCCTGTTTCAGTTTTTAATTCTAAAAACAAACTTTTCAAACATTTCAAAAACAGCATGCTCTATGGTGCTCAATTTGGACAAGAAACTATTCAAGCTCTCTATGCGTCTGGATGATGACGAAAGTGGCACCCGCTCCATCAGTTCCTCCATCGGGTTTTTTTCCCAAACCACTTATCACAGCTGCCCTTACCTACTCATCTTAGCAGTTAAATTACTACAAAAGGAAAAAAGACATATACATGGTGAAGCATACCTGTATGAGACCTTTTACGCGCCATACGTTATGCTTCAATACTACAATTTGTGAGTCATCGGGGTGCAATGATTGCATCTCTTGTCTTACAGACTCTATACACACATTATGCTCAGCCGACAACTGAATAGCTAGAACCTCCCCTGTTGCCTTCACAGCTCTCCCCAAAACAGCACGAGAATCACCGAGGTTAGCAACATAAAGAGTTCCGTTACAGATAACACCGACCAGACAGCAAGATCCAACAGCTGCAATTTGTGGTTTCATCGGCCATTGTTTGGTAACGAGTGACAAAAAACCCTCTTCTGTTGCTTGATATGCTTTACGTATCACATCGACCGACATCCCTTGTTGCTCCGAAGTGAATCCTGGACATAACAAAAGTGAGCACAGACAAATAACAAAGATATTTTCTCGGTTTCGACTAGGAACAAGGCGTTGTGCTTACGTTTGAGATGTTGAAAGAGATGATCGTTAATGTACCGGGACGTTTCCGGGCCACCATGTCCATCATATACACCAACAAAAGTACCATAAGGACCTGACTCGTGTAAACTCAAACAACCGGACTCGAGCTGGCTTTGGTCTTCAAGCAAATTGTTGGCTTGAACCACTGCCATTGAGAACTCACCATTGAAATGCTGCCCTGAATCTTTGTACCATAAAAGACCATCTTGTCGACCTCCGTTTTCGGAACTCGTGTGAACGTGTCTATCAGATCTCGGTAAAAAACAAGCCCTCAATAAATTCATTAACCCTGATAACATCCCTCATTTCATCCACAAAAACCTCCAAATTCTCATTTAAAAACTAGACCCTAAAAAACCGAAAACCGAACCGAATATCCTCCTTTTTTGCTTCAACACAACACTAAAAACACTGCAGCAGCAACAACAACAAGCACAAAGCACAACAGTTCAATGAACCATAACAGCTCAAAAATAAACTCAAACCAAGCAAACTTAAGCTGCAATAACTAATAAAAGATCAATTACAAGGTACAAGGAACCACCTTGTTTTTCTCAGCTTGTCTTAAAAAGTCATAACCGTACCACCGTACCTGCTCCTTGCTGAAAAATTCAATAAAAACACAAAGGGTTTTTGGAAAAACAAGAGAATAAGTCAAAGACCTTTTTTTTTTTTCTAATTTTCTAAGGTCTAATGTTTCACATTGAGAACCTTAAACAGAACCCATTAATCATCATAATTCAAGCAAAAAAAAAAAAAAAAAAAAGCAGCAGCAACTTACCTTTTAAATTTGACCACTTTGGTTCATACTTGAAAAAAAGAAGATCTGGGAATTGAAAAAAGCTAGAAACTTCATGTAGATCTATGGATCAATCAAATCAAAGTTTTTTTTTTTTTTTTTTTGATTTGGTTGGTTTTCAACAAGTGATGAGATGATTGAAGAAAAAATAGAAATGAAAATGGCCGAGTTCCTTTTTTTTTTGCTTCAAAAAAGGTCCATTTATGTAAAAGGTTTTTGGTTTTGGTCCCCAAAAAAACACATAAAAACTCTTTCCTTTTCTGCTTCCCTTATCTTTCTTTTGTATATCTCTTGTTTTTCTCAGCAGACAAGACCCATAAAAGACCAACGATGGAGAGCTTGAAGCCAGCAAAGCAAAGGTCCAGTTTTGGGCTCCACATACCCCTGTGGTAAAACATAGAGAAAACCCCATAAAATGCCAATTTCTATATATAGTCCCTGTACTTTAATCTCTTTTTATAATTTAATTTTTTTACTTTTCGAATTATTGGGATGTGGTGACATGACATATATATTTTTGCATTTTTTTAAATATATAATGGTTGTTTAATTAAAAAAATCACAAAAGTGTAAAAAATCAAACTTTCTCTATTAGTATATTTATAAATTGTAAGTTAGATTTTTTACTCTAATTTAATTAATTTTTATTATTTCTAAAATATTATATAATAAATATATTATCATAGTGATATCATTTAATATAACCCTTAAAATAAGAGATTTAATAATCACTCAAAACCTGATTGAGTCTCAGTTTAATTGATATTGGTATTGTTCTTAATGCAGGAGGAGGTGGATTTCGAGTATACTAAAGCTTATTATCCTCCTATTTATGGGTTGGGGAGAGGCTATGAGTAATTTTAGACATTGTATTAAAAAGAATAAATATAATCAGAGTCTATAATGAAATTGTTTAAAAAAATAATTACTTGAAAATGTGAATTTCGTTCAAATATTTATAAAAAGAAGTCCATTGTTATTTTTTTCAAAAAATGTGAACTTCCATCAAACACTTTAAAATAATTTAATGACTGTTTTATAATTTTTTAAAATTAAATACTTAAATCGTAAAATTATTAATAATGTACTCAAATAATAATATTGGAATACTTATGGAAAAGTCCACTGTTACCTTTTTTCTTCAATCGATTTATTATTTTAGGGGTTTATGCTTAATGACATCACCACGTTAACAAAGTAACCCAAGAAATAAGATCTACAGGGTTCATACGTGGCATCATATTTGTTTGCCACGAACCTTATTATTACAGGTGGTTTCCATCTTCGGTCCACTATGTCGTTACACGTGTTAGTTTCTGAAAAGTAGTATGAAATTGTGTGCACTGGGCGGTGGTCGTTATTACAGGTTGCTGTTAGAAACCGAGTAACAGAGTCAAACCTTGCTTGATTCATCGCTAAAACTCTCAAAATCTGGTTTTGCTTATCTACGGGTTTGACTACCGTAGGTTCGAAAAGTAGCCAATAGGATGCTTATTTTAGGGGCACTTTCGTCATTTGAGTCAATAATGATAGAGTTAGATAATTTTGGTAGTTTAACCACTCATGGACTTTTAAAAGAAAAAAAATTCTAGAATAAAGAATAATTTATTAATATTTGGATATTTGTTAATTTGTATTTTTTTTCAAATTAGATCAATTATATTCAATTAATTTCTTCATAAATAAGTTTGTTTATGTTATTTAAACATTAATTATTAATTCTATTTTTTATTTAAGTTATTTTTAATAATACATAAATTAAATTAATTTATTTAATAATAAATAGACTAATTTGATTTAATTTTTATAATAAAGGAATTCCACAAATAATTTCACCTTATTAAGAATTTATTAACTAATACTACACCTATATAACATTAGTTAAGTTGCTATTTATAGAAAGAAATACTCTTGCATTAAGTGAAGTAGTTGATAATTTAATTTGATGGTTTTATTGATGCAACTAAGTCATAAAAGCACTTTGTAACAAAATGTGTAAAATCATCCATTATCACATTTAATGATATTGTTATTTTAAATATGTCAATAAGTGTTGGTTTTGTGATAAAATTAAAGTATTAGAAAATTTGTATGTTAAATTAATAAGTATTTTATTTTTCCGTTAAAAATTAAATTATTTTTTTACTGTTAAAAACATGTTCTTATACGTTTATATGAGGTACATATGGTGCTATCTAGTTATTTCACCAGTCACGCCATTTTTTAATAGTAAAAATGGATGACATCTTTAATAGAAATATCCAGTGTACTTTTTGTTCTAATGTAGATAGACTAATTTACTCAATTTTTTTAGTAAATGGAGTAAAATGCTTAATATAAGGACCTTCATAGTACTTTTACCAAATTTTGTCATCTTATGTTCGATTCCTATCTGATACAAACAATGCATGAATGTTTTGTTCGTCTCATAATGTCTAGGCTATTTCTAGATTAATTATGGTCTAGGTCCTATGCTTATCACTTTAATCGTACTTTGTAATAGTTAATTTCGCGGATAGTTATTCGAATGTGTATTATTTATAATTTACATTTGTGATTGTATTCAAAATGTAATTGTAAAATGTCCAATCTGATTGTAATCTCTACAATACGTTGGAATTGAGATTTAATCCCTTTACTTTAATTTAATATAATATGATCAATTGAAAATACCATCTGGTGTTGCTACTAAAATGATGACATGATTTAGAAAACAAAACAAAGCAAATGATTATAATTTTTATGATCAAATAACAATAAAAAAAATATATCCTATTGTTATAACCGCAGCAATTAACGATATTATTAATTTGAACCCGCAAATAACATTACTAAATAGAGGGATACAATTATGCAAAATTATAATGGAGAAATTAAATTCTTGAATTCCAATATTGTAAAGGGACTAAAATTAGAATTAAACCTTTATTTCAACAAAAGCCATAGGATAATATAATTTTTGGCAACTAAGTCCAATTTGGTACCTTTAATTTTTTTAATCCACTTTGGTACCTAAACTTGACAACTAGATACATCTTGATCGTTGAATTTGAAAAACATAAAAGTTTGATAATATGACACTTTGAGATTATTCCACATCATTACTTAAAAATTAATATATATATATATAATCCTAACTGATGAGATGGTACAATATTTGAATGTCACATATAATATTTTAATAACCGAACAAGTGGTTGAACCGATCAAACCACTAATTCCCGATTCATTAGTTTGATCAGTTCAACTGTTAGACCAACAAAAATTAAATAAATAATTAAAAAATCATAAAAAATTAAAAAGTATTAAATCGATTCAACCTATTTAACATCTGGTTTTTGTCTTAATTTTCAATTTTTATCAATTTCGAGTTGTTTCCAATTCAATCAGTTCAACCCCTTTATTCAAACTAGTATATCGGTTAATTCTCAATCTGATCGATCCGACCTACCAATCTAGTCATGTTCTGATAGCATTAGTCACATCATCAAATATTGATAAAATCCAAATTTAAAGACCAAAATAAATCTCAAAATACCAAAACAGGTCTAGTTACAAAATTCAAATATTATATTATCTCAAAATATTACACTCCATTGTTGTGTCCCAAAATTAAAGTTTTCAATCACCAAGTAAATTAAAGAAATATGACCAAATACAAAAGCCCGTCTACTCAACTCAAAATCGTAAAATTGCTTTTAACATCCTTTGAAAATTTTTAATACTATAATTCAATATAATAACAAAATTACTTTTTGGTCCTTTAATAATTTATAATTCAATTATTACCTCAAAAATTTTTCTTGCCTTTGCATATATATACTTATAACGGTGTTTTTATATTTTCATACTTTTATATAAATTTTAAATAAAATAACTAAAGTTTAATATATTCAAATATTGAACTCGTATTAACACGATTTAAACATAATTTATTTACCACTCTATCGCCGATCATTGTTGAATAACTATTTTTTAAAAAATATTTTTTTATATAAAATATTTTATTTTTACTTACATAATAAATATTATACTAGTTTTGATTTTGATTTAAGTTTCAATTTAGAAAGTATTGGGAGAATGTTGAAATACAAAATACTTGTAATTTACGTAACGTTAGCAGCCATGGTTTTGAAAACGTACAAGTCCTTTTGGGTCTTTGTTTCAATGCCCAAGAAAAACAAACAAAATTACGAATATTTTTAAATTGATAAACTCAATTATGATTTTTTTTTATTTTGATCCTCAACTAATGGAAATTATTTTTCAGTCCATTTCCGTTAATTGCATCGATGGAGATTTTTTTTTTGGTTCATTTCAGTTAATTGTACTAATCAATTTTTCAACTGTCATGTCATGTTAATGCAATTAACGAAAATAGATAAAAATAATAATTTTAATTAGTTGAGTGATAAATTTAAAAAAAAAATCATAATTACGTGATTAAAAAAATTTTAAAAGATAGTTTAGACAGGTTCTTTATTTTACTCTTGAGCCCAGAATTTTCATATTTCAAAAGAGAATTTCCTAAAAATATTTTTATTCATTATGAAAAATAAAGTAATAATTTTATATGAAAAGAGGGCATAATCACGGATTTAGCTCTTAAAGTTTATTTGTTTTTGTCTTTTTAATTTTAGTTTTTTTTTTATCATTTTGGTCATCAGCATTTATATTTAGTCCGTTATAAAAAAATTAGTTAAATTGTTAAAATTTTAAAGATATTGAAGTGATAGTTTATGCATAATTCATTCTTGATGAAATATGTTTTTTAATTTTCATAAACTTTTTTGAAATTTTTTTATGAAATATATGTAGATAACATGAATTGCAAAATAAGTGCCATTAAAATTTTAATGGACTTAATTCTAAATATTAAGGACCAAAGTGATAAAAAAAAGAATTATGATCAAACTGGCAAAAAAATATATTAGAAACTAAATTTCTCATTATACGTAACTATAATATTAATAATAGAATTTAACCTAATGAATTTAACTGTTATTATTTAAATAAATATTAAAGTTTCAAAATTCGAAAAAAATAAAAATAAAATAAAATGGACCAAATTAGTTACATTTGCAACTTACGTGTAAATACAGGGACTTAAAACTAAAATTAACCATTGGAAAAAGTAAATAGCAAGGACAAAGTGTACCAGACCAAGACAATAAAAATTTCTGCATCCATATTTAGACAGTAGGGTGAAGTGCACGTCAAATGTTTCTAACAGAGAAATAAAAGGTACTTTTATTTATTTATATTTCATTTACTCTTTTTTTTTCCGTATGAGTTTAGCATCTTGATTTATAGTATTTGTTTTTTATACAATATTTAGAATCACTCATAGCTAAATGTACTCATAAGCCAGGTCAGTTCAGGCTTAAGTATGATATTAATATACTTTATATTTGCTCAAGCCCATCCCAAACTGAAATATGAGCCTAAATTTTTATCAATAACCGTTCATATTTGTAAAAGACTAACCCAAGTCTATTTTAGGCTTGTCCATATTACTTTTAATTTTTTTAAAATTATTTATATTATATTATTTTATACATTTTTTATTTATTGAATTTTTTGTATAGTCATCTTAACATTATTTTAATGTTTACATTAAAATAGCATTATATATTTAGTATAAGTTTATTTTTTTAATTTGTTCTAAATTATATAATCTATAAAAATAGCATAACATAAAGTATTACAAACTTAAAAATGATCTAGGTCGGGCGAGGCTTGGGTCTTGAAAGTTCAAGCTCGAGTCCGACCTACATTTTAAACGAATCTATTTTTTTTGTCCAAACTCATTTTTTGGATCTAATATTTTTGCCCAAATACTTCTAAATTTCAGGGTCTTTGGGCTTTAGTAGATAGCTAAACCCATGAATAGGTTTACCTATAGCACTTCCCAACTATTAAATAAAAGCATAACGTGTTTTAACGTACTTAAATTTATACACTCTTCTATTGACAATAAAACTGATACCAACTGAGCCAAAATTTATTGTGCAAAAGCTTTTTTATTATTAATATTTTGTGTTAGAAAATGTGAGAAATTTAGAGGAAATGGCAAATGAAAAGTATTCGGTACCATTTCTTCTGGGTGAAGATAAAGCCATGTTCATGATGTATATTCATTGCATTTGATTAAAAAAATAAAGTATATTTACATTTCAAAGTACAAAAGAAAAATACAAATGCAATAACAATTCAAACTTGGAAACAAATAGTCATATTGTCATTTCACTTTCATTTCTTGTATTTTGTCTTGTTGGTAGGTAAATTGTCATGTTTTTTTTATTAAATTTGTATAACTTTGTAATGGTTTGTGGTGCTAAAATAACCGTTTTGATTTAATCTGATTTGATTATAAAAATTAATAATTTAAAATTCGAGTTTATTTAGCTTTCATTTATTGTATTTGTGTCTTGTTGGTAGGTAAATTTGTGGAGCTTTGTTATTGATTTATTTACCTTTTCTGAGTTTTGCTGATATATGATGTTAAACGTAGATTATAATGATTTAAAATTTCGATTACGAATAAGTTAACCACTTAAACTTGTTTAATCTGAACTTAAATTGATTTGAACGGGAATTTAACTCGAATCCAATGATCTAATTTTGAAGCTGTTTGAAACTAAAATGATCCTAACATGAAGTATTGTCGATGATCAAATTTGTAATAATTTGAACCTCAAATTAGAATGACCTGAAACTATACGACATGAACTCAAGAACTAACACAATCCTAAGAAATGACTTTAAAATTTATAAACTCGAATTGACGTAATCAAAATTAACCCAACTGAAAATCAACTTCACTAGTTATAAGAGATCCAAGTTTAACGATTAGTTGCACGAGTTAATATAATTCGCATAAAAAGCGTTTCGACATACCCATTTTTAAATTATTTCATGCAAGTCATTTTTAAAGGCTAACCTTCAATAAGTTTGAAATTCGGTAACAATGCTAAATATTGGAACTTTGATATCGCTTTGCGTAAATTATACGTGGATTATCATTAATATTATTTTATCTTGAATTCCAAATTCCATTATGTATGAATTGAGACTCGATTAAAAAAAATCATATTCGAGCTGTAACCCTACTTGTTAAGGTTGCCAAAATAACTTGTCTTATTATTTGAAAAAAAAAATTTTATTTAAATTTAATTATAAAATTACATAAATATCAGTATAAACTTTTTTTTATATTTTTTACTATCTTCAAATAACAAAATGGGCTAAATTGATTCAGGAAAAAAAAATATAAGTTAAAGATGCTCGATTTATGAATATCTCTAATGAGTTCTTTCAATAACCATTATAATATGACTCCAAATATATTCTAATTATAATACTAAAAGATAAGCTCGATAAATTTCTCTTAATTTAAGCAATAAGTGGTTTAGTGTAATAGTAAGGCACGTTACACTCTTAAAAAGAGAGTCTAAATTTAAATATTAAAGACCACATTATTAAGAAGAACAACTACGAATCTTAAACCGGACCGTAAAACAGGAGTTAATTTGGCTTATAGACTATAGTAATAGTGGGAATATTGTTAAAAATAAGAAAGCAATATATTTTTTCAATTATAAAAGTTTCTATCAAATTTATATTTATATTATAGTTGTAATTAAAGCTGATTTGATGATTCATCACATTTGGAAAAGACCTTCCCCGAATGTGTCACATCCCAATTATTACAAATTATTAATATATGTTGAAAATAATATTACATAATTATTTTATTTTATTGCTTATTTTGCATTTATATAACATAATTGTATCGTGAATTGCATGGAGAGGAAAAAATTGGGAGAGTGATAGAGACAATGTTTGAAAAAATAAAAAAAAAATAAAAAAAATAAAGATTTGTCCCTTCACCTAACATGTAAAATAAAATTAAAATTAAATACATTAAAAAGGACGGTCCAATCTATTTGATTGGATGTGTTTCTAATTTTGTTCAATGTCTATCTAGCTGTTTGCTAAGTATCGTAATTTATTAGAAAATAGATTTCCTTTTTTTTTTTTTTACTTTATTCAATTTACCTAAAATCATAATTATAGATGCTAAATATGTCAATGTTATTTATTTTGATTCTTAATGCTTATTTCATTTTTTATCAAAAAATTTAAACGTGAATCATTATTTTCGAAACTAGATCAGATAGGTCGGTTGAATTAGTCGGATTAGAAATTGATCAACTTATTAGTTTGAAATAAACGATTGGATGGTTGGCTTGCGAATTAATTGAACCGGATGTTGATTTAATTTTCTCTATTTTAATATTTTTTATTTTTTAAATAATTTTTTCAATTGAACCAAACAAACCTATTGGACTGAGAGCCGAAATTTAAATTAATTTTCTCTATTTTTATTTTTTGATAATTTATTCAATTTACCGATCTGATTCGATTCAAAGTCATTAATCTTACCACTACATCCAACCCCTATGTTATTGTTAAGTATTCATAAGCTTCAATCTCTTTTCATAAAATATTAAAATTATTAAAATAATGTAAAATTTTAAATAAAATTAAAAAATAAAATGATTTTTGAATAAATTTTTACCAAATAAAATTTAAATTTAGTGGTGGAGCCAAGGGGCATTGGCAATGTCTTTTATAATTTATCAAATTTTAAATTAGTAATGATAAAATTGTACTTTGATCTTTCTAAAAATGATAAAAATTTGATTGAATCCTTTAAAATTATAAAGATACAGACTATTAAAATGATGAAATTAAAATTTTATTATGGTGAAAACATATAATTTAATTCCGATCCTCTAAAAAATTTCTGACTCCACTACTATTTAAACAAGTGGCACACAAATATTGGATAATTGTACCCCGAAAATAAATAAGATTGGATAATGATATGAAATTATGAAGTGGGAAAAAAATAAAACAAAAAATGAAAGCCCAACAGCTTGGAATTTAATTCAGGCTCTCAATTCGATTGGGGTCCTACACAAAGCCCAACTTGTTCTTTCCTTCATAAATGCAAAATAGTACAAATGGATATGAATACTATAACTACTCAATGTTGTGGTCAAGGATTTCATTAAATAGTAAGGTTGAGATATGGGTGAATTTTTTATATAGTAAATGTTAATTTTATTCTAAATTGAATTTATTTGATTAATTTTAATAGTATATGGACTAATTTGATAAATCTTTATATTATAAGGACCTCCTAAGTACTTTAATCTAAATATATATACATATTATTGAAGGGGATGGAGGTTGACTTCCATGGAATAAGTTTTCGAAGTACCGTCTATCTAAGGCTAATAAACACCTCAATGAATCAGTATTATCATTACTCGAGGTTTTGTCTCTCAATTCTATAAAGAGCTCCTACAAGTAAGGGCTACCCCCTAAAATGGAAAATTACTTCTTTAAACCCTAATAAATTATAAAATCTTAAGTTAATATATGGTAAAATAATAGTGTAGCCCCTCCAAATGCTAAATTTTTAATAATAAATAGCTTTGCCCCTATCCACAAGTGTCTCTTATATGTTGTAAGACAAAGACTCAAACCCGACCAAGAGTAATTGCTCGCGTTTTCTTGATATGTGGTCGTACACCACATACGGTTCATTTCAACCATGCATTCTCACTCTATTGAATCTGTCACTTTTTCAAGTAATGTTAAACACTCAAATTCTTCACAAAATCGTAAAATAAACCACAATAAAAAACAATATCACCTCTTGAGAGTTTAGCCGACTTCTTATATATGGTCAATGTTGCGGAGGGTAGCAAGTCATTATTAAAACCAGATGCCAAATCTTACAAACCTTACGATAAGAAGATATATCCCATGAATGAAGGGTCCATATATAATCAAAGATATATGTATAAAATAATATTCTGAAACATGCAGAAAAGATCATGCAGTCATGTTCATTGAGGCCTTATCTCAAACACTAGAAAACAGATAGGGACAATTCAGATAATGTTAAATCATAACATTGAACGATGTCATGTCTCTTAAAACAATATTGTGCTTAGTTTATGTTATGCAACATTTATGCCATATTGGACCGTCTTTTTTTACATTTGATATGGAAGACTGAAAGAACATAATATAATTTTAGAATTTATCAGATTGTTTTTTAGTTTAATTGGTAAAGTTAAGAGAATATGAGTTCGAGTATGCTGAAGTGTATTATCTTTTTATTTAAGAGTCGGGAGAGACTATGAGTATTTAATTTTAAAAATATTTTAAGTTCGAGTTTAGTTCAATCTATTCGAATAATAATTTTCTTTGTTTAAAAAATAACAAACCTATATCTAAATTTATTTATATAAATATTAATTATTATGTTTTTAAACAATAAAACGAACAAGGTTTAGTCGAGCCAAGAATAAAAAATCTAATCCTAAGTCCCTCCCAAAAGTGAGTCGAATTAGTATTATATGCTTGGATTAGGAAGCTGTTAGACATTTAAGTTCACTCAAACCTGTAACTTTCGAAAATTTGCATCATCAATGATTACACTAAGCAAGAGGCGATGGCCTTGTCTCCTAAAATGGTAAAATTACCTTGTAATCTTTTTAAATTTTAAAAAAATTACAAGTTAGAATAATACAAATTTGCACTTTGGCCGTAAAAAAAATTATGATTGATCTTTGCCCCTAAATCAATATTCTGACATTGCCCTTAACACTAATCTAATATGTAATTGGCAAAACTAATGATGACAATGGAGTGGAGCGAGGGTAAATATTGTTAAATTCACCATTGCTCCCCAATTGGCACATTCTGCTTCACCACTCATCTAATTATATTATGGATGGATAATATTGAAAATCACTAGTACCTCTATGTATGTTGGATACAATCATCCTTACCCCATCTTGTTCCGTTTTAATTTATTTTGTGCTATTTATTTTTAATTTTTTCAATTTTTTTTAAAGTCAAGTAAATATTTAAACATAATTATTTAAAAAATATTTAAACATAAAATATATGAATTTTTTTTCTATATTATATTCTTACATTTTTACCCTTTTAATAATTTATATATATAAGGACAAAATGAAAATTTTATACAATGAAATAAATTAGGGTGAGGACAAGTAATTAATATAACCGTTCTATACCCGTTATCCAAAAGAAAAAACTTACCTCGCTTCCACTTTTCAAAAGAAAAAAATATGCTTCATCGGGGAGTTTGGTTTGGGGAAAACATATTAAAATACCAATATTTATATTATAATTAAATTTAAATAAATTTTCATTTATAGGGACTTGGGCCGAAAAGTACATTCAAGCCCATAAAAAAGATTAAAATAAAACCCAAAATGGCGGTGAACCGGGTCGAAACTCGAAGCCCAATGCTTTCGAGGCTCATTGAAATTGCATAGTTGAAATCACTTTTTATTCGGTGAAGCTATCGTCGTGTTGAGAAAAACCCACAGAATCTAGGGTTTTTGTTTTTCTTTTTGGAGGTTCATTTTTGCTCTCTCTCTAGCGAAAACCCGAAGCATTCCTCCCAAAAGAATGCCATTTTTTTGGGTACATTAAAACTAAGAAACATGGCGTTTTGGCGTAGAATCAATCAATCTAAGCTTCAACTTATATCGAATCAATACAGGAGATTTTACTTTCAAGCTCCCTTTACTTCCTCTCTTCATCAAACGAGGATCCGTGTTTTGGAGAAACCTGTTTGCAGTATTGAAGATAAGCCCTCGTATTTTTACAGCAATGTTAGATCTTTTGCTGCCCCAGTTCAGGTAACTTCACAAAAATTATATTAACTTTTAGTTAATTTAGTGTTTTAAAACCCTTGAATCTAGGTGTCGTTGTTTGTTTTTGATGATTTTTATTGGGTTAATTGCACCGGACGTGATTAGATTACAGGTCAAATTCTAAATTAGTCGTAAAATTCAAAATGTTCCAGTAGCTTAATGTATCGTTTCACTCCGGTCATCCCGTACATTTTAAAATTTAAGAGTTTTTATTAATCCAATAGATTGCTTAAAAAGGAATTTATATCAAATTCAAGCTGCTATTTAACGCCAAAGCTGACGTCTAAGTGATATATTAGCTTGAGGATTTAATTTGAATGTTTTGAAGTTTCGGGATCAATTCAGAATTTGGCTCTTAGTTTTGGGGATGTCTGGTGCAATTAACCCTTTTTTTATTTGTTTGATAACTTAAAAGGGTATTTTGATTCTGATATTTTGTAATTAGTTTTTTTTTGAATTTAGAGTGTTAAGGGTGAGGGGTTAATTTGATGACGTGTTTGATTATTTCAGGCTATTAAGAACAAGAAGGCTGAGGCAGGCAAGGAAAAGCCGCGTTTAAATAAGCAAATCACTGCTAGTATTGTAAGATTGGTGACAGAAGACGGTACGTGACAGTTGACGCATTGTTTTATTTTGTTGAGTAAAATAACGGGTCTTCTCCATATGCCTGTATTAAGCTTATAGCAATGTGAACTTACAATTAGGTTAGGATTTAGGATTAGATACACTTGAAACCGAAGTGAAGACAAGATAGAAGAATGGAATTGAATTGTCTTAAATGATTTTATGATAGTCATTTTCTGTTATAATTTGGGTTATGAATTATGAAATTGTAGGTCAGCATTCCGTCGTCTCAATTCAAGAAGCATTGCAACAGGCAAGGAAGAAAGGTCTCGATCTTGTCGAGGTAAAAAATGCATTAATTTTAGGTTCTTTTCCGTTTGGCATCTGAACATTCTCTCCACTCCTTTTATTTCATCATGCTATGTGAGAGTTTTTTGTCTTGTTTGGTATCTAATAGAAGTTCTATTACTTTTGTAGGTTCAGAAAATGGTTAACCCGCCTGTTTGTAGGCTGATGGACTATAATAAGGAAATGTACCGACGACGTCAAAAGGAAAAGGAAATTGCTAAAAACAAGGTAACTTGTGATTCAAGTTTATTTAGCTCAAGATGAAATAGCAAATTTGTTTTCGTTTTTGTCTATGCATTTAGCAACCATCATAATTGATTATTTGTTTTTCTGTTAATGAACCTACCATCATAATTCATGGGAAGTAATTTTGTGATTTTGTCTTTGCATGGACCTGCTTGTTTTCTAGACAATGTTAGCTATACTTTTTTTTTTAAATAATTTTATTTGTCTGTAGGCAGGGGAGACAATAAAGAAAGGAGTGTGCAAAATTCGATTCACTGGGAAAATAGTAAGTTCTTTTTCTTATTGTTCATTGAATAGTCATACATCTTGAAACCTTGTTGTGGAACATCAATCAACGATAGTGCTAAAGATATTAGAAACCAAAATACGTTTTAATGCCGACCAACATAGTGACTGTTGGCAAGAGCATTTGATTAAATTGTTTAGGTCAAATTCTGCTATTAGCCCTTGTGTTATGTTTAAGTCGCAGATTTAGTCTTTATAATCTAATTTGGTCACTTTGGTACTTATACTTCGTATTTTCAAATTTTGGTCCTGATCCAAATGGTAGTTGTTAAATTCTGCTACTTCCAAAATCTTATGCAGCACAAATATTATCATATGTGTAATACAATGTTAGCTTGTTATGTCCACATAGATTTAACACTTACTATTTGAGTCAAGACTAAAATTTAACATTTCAAAAAATATAGTTACTGAAATGATCAAATTGGAGAGGGGGATTAAATCCACAACATAAGCATAGTACAAGATGAATGGAGATTTAACTGCTACCGTTTTGGTTAGGATTGAAATTTCAAAATTCAAAAAGCACAGGATTAAAATTGATCGGATTAAATCCCCAGCTCTTGGTCTAGAGGCACTGGTGTTCACTCCAATAACCTACGTCATGGGTGTAGATAATAGGCATGGGTGTAGATAATAGGGGCATTCTTGTTTTTGGTGTAATTTGACCTATTTTTTATGTATTCAGTATTTATCCATGGCTTTTCTGAACTGTTGATGCCCGATACACGAATTGAAGCTGTTTTTTAATCTTCAACTGAAATCTTCAACAAATATAGATTTTCTATAAAAGTTTTTGAAAGTTTGAACCATACATATCCATCAGATGTTAATTGTGCAAAGCTGAAGCAGAGATGGGAACCATGACGAATTTGTTCTTCTGCAGGCAGAAAATGACCTAAAGTTGAAAGCAGAAAATGTTATTCGATTAATGGAACGAGGTTACCGAGTAAAGGTATTTCTATTTCTTTATAAAGGACTAATGATTTAAGTACAGTGATATAGATTCTTATTATTTTATAATGTGTTTTAATGGTGCATAACTAGGCCAAATTGGGTAGTGATTAAGCTTTATAGCCACTTTTATCTTTGTGGTGCTGTTATGGTTTGGAACTCTGATGAATATTAACGGGTGCATTTCGTTGTTCTCCAATAGTGTATGGCCATGGGGCAGGGTAAGGAGCACGAAGTGGAGGATCTGGGAGGAATTTTGTCTCGTCTCACTAACTTGGTATCTCTCATTCCTACACTTTATTTTTCTTAGTGTATCATCACATGGACTTTTGATTCTGAACCTTTTATTATTAATTATTCAGATTGAAGATGTATGTGTTGTGGAAAGTGGGCCGAAGGTGGAGAAAACAAATGCTTATGTTATAGTCAAGCATGTCAAATTTGGCCCGACGAAGAAAGGTGGTAGAAAAAAATCAAAGGTCGAAACTTCGACCGAATCAGCTACTGATAACCAAAGTCCTGTGCTGCCTAATGATGAATCTACTGAATCTGGCTCAGAGTCTGAAGATACTATGCTTTCAGATGAAGATGAGCTGCCTATGTCTTCACCGACGCAAATGCGGGATGAATCTACTGGATCAAATACTTCTCAATCCTGTCGTCCAGGCACATCCCCTGAGATCCACAACAGATACAAAAGGAGTGAACCGAGGAATCCGTCCAAACCTCAATACCCGTATCCACGACGGGAACAACCTAATATGGGCCAGAGTACAAGAGAGTCAGTCAGGTCAGAACCCTGGTTCCAAAATCCACCACGGCAACCACCTCAAAATATGGGCCAGGATACAAGAGAGTCAGTCAGGTCAGAACCCTGGTTCCAAAATCCACCACGGCAACCACCTCAAAGTATGGGCCAGAATACAAGAGAGTCAGTCAGGTCAGAATCCTGGTTCCAAAATCCACCACGGCAACCACCACAAAATATGGGCCAGAATACAAGAGAGACAGTTAGGTCAGCACCCCAGTTCCCATATCAACGACGGCAACCACCCCAAAACATGAATGCTACATCCTCGGTGCAACACACGAAGCAAGTTGAGAACGAATCTTCAAAGCCTCCCTCTAATAACTCGCTGAGCTTTGGGATATTTAGCGGTTCGAAAGCAAATTCATCTGGCAAGCAAACACCGGATGCACCCATGAGCAACGAGGGAAACAGGTATGCATCCTTAAGAAATCATGGCATGAATGGAAATGGAGCTAATCAGAATCCTCGTGGCTCACAATTTGATGGTGACCGAAAGCCGGACAGCAATATGGCTGGACAGGGCAGGTACGGTAGTACTTCAAATAGAAAGCCATAGTCAAACTAAGCTTGTAGGAGATACTGCCATACCATTTTTGTGTTGTTCCCTCAAATAACAAATGGCAAATGCAGTTTTGATGGAGAAAAGAGAATATCTTATTTATTTATTATTATTATTAGAGAAATTGATGTTTTATTGTATCAGCATTGATATGCATATGCATCTAACCATTGTATTTGGATGATATTGTGAATTTGAGAAGACAAACAATTTGGAGTATCTATCTATCTATATATAGTGGGTGAATACTTGAGGTTAAAACATGACATAAGTCCCTGTACTTTTATTTTATATCAGCAATGATATGCATGCATCTCTTCACCATTGTATTTGTATGATATGGTTAAGTGAAGAAAATACACTTTGGAGGTCTGAGATTGGATCAAGTTAATCCTTCTATCATTAAATTGATCAATTTAGTCCCTATTATTATTGAAAAGAATCAAATAAGTTCAAATTGTAATAGAGTTGACATTTACAAAAGTTATTTTAATTTTAAATAAAAGATTTTATTTACAATTTTATAAATATTAATTCTGGTAAATAAAAAATGATATTTTAGAAAAAGAAAGGGTAAATGTTAATTTTATTCTATTTTAATTTTATTTGGATTTTTTAATAGTGTAATTTATTTAATAATAGAGGGATGAATTTGATGAGGTGTTTATAATAGAGGGATTTAAAATACATGTTTTGTAGTAATAAGAGGAAACAAACAATTTGGACTTCACATTTGGTTGAGTATGGGTGAATATTTTATACCCACAGGTGGATATTAAATTTCATGTTCGGTCAATGAACAACAATATGAATTTTTATCATCCAAGAAATAAAAAAATAATAAAGGTTTATGAGTGAATATTAATAATTTTATCTGAATATAAATTTTACTCTTGAAATCCGGGGATCAAGATGTGAAATTTGATATAAATTCATAAGTCCTAAATTTTAAACTTAAACCTTAAATTCGATATAAATATTGAATTTGAAGGTTAAACTGTAATAGAGTTAACATTTACTGTTTAAAAAATACCATTTAAACCCTAAATTCAAAGTGTAAAATTTGTCAACATTCACAATTATTTCGACAGAGTTAACATAATTTATTGTTTAATGGAAATAAAATCTTTTGTTTAGGGTTGAACTGGAGATGAAAAAAATTCTATGTCATTTTTTAAACAATAAATATTTTCTCTATTACAATTTGGTTTTATTTGATTTTCTTAATAGTACATATATAAAATTGATCCATTTAATAATAGATGAATTAATTTGATTCAATCCTTATAATAGAAGGACTTGACAAATATTTTCATCGTTTCGAAACATAAGAGGTAAATATCTCTTGAGTAAATCACACTTAATGTCACTAAACTATTAGTAAGTTTACGTTTTGATCACTTAACTTTAAAAAGTTATAAAATGGTCATTGAACTATTCGGAAGTTTTCATTTGAATCATTGAACTATTTGAAAGTTTCTATTTGAGTTATTGGATTATTAAGGTTTTTTTTTTACTAGTGAGCTCTAAGCGATGATTCAGCGATAGGTGTAGTGGATCAATGCCCATCAATGAATAAAAGAACATACCTTACATCTAAGTTAATCTAACAATTTGTGTCGAAGATCAAAGAAGAAGCCGTTTGAATTTTGGTCAACATATTTGTTACGTTCAAAGTTGTTTCAGAAAAAAGAAAAGAACTATAGAAGACAAGAGGAAGAAGAATTTCCGATTGGTATAAACAATATGAATAGAAAATGTCATACAACAAGAATTTTAACAACTTAGTGACTTAAGTAGTTCAGTGACCATTTTATAATTTTTTAAAGTTAAATGATCAAAATATGAAACTACTAATAGTTCAGTCACATTGGTATAGTTTAGTTAAATGTTTTCACCCTTCATAGGAAAAGCCCAATTTAAATCTGAACCAAACTCGGTTCCAGAAAACTGACCCGCTCTCTTTTTGATCCGATAATTCGAGTTAACCATGAATTACTAAAGTTCACACACTGTAGCGAGCCCTAGCGGTACGTAGCACTGCCACTGATACTTGAAAAAGAAGAAAAGAAAAATCTCTAATTGGTTGCGTTTGATGTTGAGCTTTGTTTCGAAAGGTAATTTCTTAAATTTCATTTTCAAAGCTTTAACAATTCCTTTTTCACTGCGAAGAAATTACGACGAACAAGAAAGTAAATCTTTGAATTTGGATTTGGATAAGCTTTTTTTATTTTTATTTTTATTTTTGGTTTTAGTGGTTACTCAATGGGAAAACTAAGTTTTAGTTTCGAATTAGAGCGAATTCTAGGTTAATCTACTCAAAGTTGTTGAGTTGATTAGTTTCTTTGATGTTTCAGTTCGGTAATCCTATTGTGTTTAAATTCTTGGATTTTGTCTGTTGATTGCAGCTTTTAAGTGAGTAAATATGGATTTTGATGAATATGAGTATTTAGAAAAGACGGTTGAAAATCCTGAGCATCAAAAGGTGAAGAAGGAAGATGGTAATGGTAGAGTTGATAATGTTAAGTCTGAAGAGAAGAGTCGAAGTGGGAGTTCAAAGCATAAGAGGGAGGAGAGAGTCGATGATTACGATTATCGAAGTCATTCCAAACGTTCAAAATCACGAGAGGAATCATTGTATGATCATAACCGGCATAAGGAACGAGGCTCTTCTCGTCACAGGTCACTGTCTAGAGATGGTGAGAAGGATAGGCACAGGAGTAGCAGAGAAGATAGAGTCAAAGACAGGGACAAGGAGGAGAGGAATGGGAGAGATAAAGAGAAGGAGCGCGAACGAGATAGGAAAGAGCGTGATCGTGAGAGGGACAGGGAAAGGGGAAGGGAAAGGGAGAGAGAGCGGTCAAGTAGAAGCAGGAGTCAATCAGAAAGAGAACGAGAGATGAGTCGTGACCGGGAGTTTAGAGAAAGAGAAAAGGAGAGAGAACCAAGGGAACGAGACCGAGAGAGCAGGTATCTGTGCATTTTATTATCACTTCCATTTATTTAGCTTTTGGCTTCTTTGTGCATGTTTGTCTTGAGAATTGCTGTAATACATAACTATAAATGTTAGTTTGATACATACTATTATTATATGTTGTTCATATTTTATCAGTAACTTTAACAGGTAGATTACCTGTTTCTATATTAGTGTGTACTCTGTATTGTATATTTTGATCTTTATTGAATCAGTACTCATATGTACTTGTTCAGATGCAACATGGCTTCATCTTGGATTGTACTTTTTACATGCTGATCTTGAGTAAAAAGGCCTAGATTGACATTCTCTATTTGCTTGAACAGTTATCCCTTATTGGTGAGAAAAAGGCTAACAATAACCATTTGCTTGGAACTTAAATTTGTAAGGACTTTGTGTTATTTTCTTAGGACTGAATTTATTCAAAAGATATTTTATTGCATCTATAACAATGAAAAGGTCAAAAATTGCATATACTATTATAGCTAGCTAGGATTTGTTTTAGAATGCTAGTGTAGCACACTGTCAAAAATGCCACCCACTGGATGTTGAGGCTGGCTATCTTATGCTGATTGCAATTCTTGGTATATCAAGGAAATTATTGTTGAGCTGATGCTTATGTGATTGTAGTAATTAGTACCTAGAAATAAGAAATAGGATCTTGGGGAGACCTTTACTTACATTTACCTTTTTTCCTAGTTGCAAATGTAATATGGAATAGGGGTGACTGAAATTGTAAATTATTTATAGTTGTGCATTGATAGGGTGATTTGATGATGATTGTATATGACATTATGACATGTAAATAAATTGGTTACTAGGTGCATTTTCTTCTTCTTTTCCCCTGATGTTAGAAAGTCGGTTATGTTTGAGAGATTTAAACTTTGAGGATAGCAAGTTTCTTCATTTTGAGTTGTAGATGGATGTTGCGATGGGTTATTGTTGGCGCGTGAAGAGATAGTTTATTAGTTCATTCCATGCAAGCTCTCTTGTTCTAGTGAGCCAATGTGATATGGATATTTTCTCTCTGTTCTTCGTGTCCTGCTTCCCTTGATCTCTCTGAAAGTTGGCATTGCTATATGTCAGACCTATTCAGCACCACAACCGTCTTGATGTGTAACCATGTAGAAGATCTAGATTATCAAGCTTTTCTCTGCCATTGATACGCTCTACCAGCTGTTTCCTTGAAGTATAAATCTCCCTTTTCTAACGGGTTTTATACTTTATCTGAATTAGTTTTTTGGTTTTTCTACAGCTCTTAAGTTTAGTATAGTTGTGCTATTTATTCAGTCTTCTAAATTCTGAATATTGAACATTAGATTCTGGGAACTCGCAGATGTGCTAGAGCAATGCTCAGATGGTCTTTCTGGCAATTGGGCCAGTCACTGGAAACTCAGTTCATGGGTTTTCAATGTTTCTTCCTAGACTATATTTGAAAGCTTGCATTTCAAGAAAGGAGTTCCAATCTTGGAGGTTTTGACTGGGGCAGTGATATCATGTTATGATTTCCGTTATCCTCCTTCGAAAAATGAGCTGCTTAATCTTATCTATTCTGTTGCAGAAATGCTGGTGAGGTTGTGATGGGCTTTGCTTAAGCTTTAAAGAAGCAATTCATCTTCATGTTCTGTGGAAACCAGATTGGCCACCCCTTTTTCTTTTCTTTTTTATTTTTGCAGGATATAATTATTAAAACGTTGTCTTGAAGTTTTAGGTTTTAGGTAACCATAGTGTTTTCTTCTATTGTGTTATGTTTGATTTTGATGTTATAGAGTCAAGGAGTAATGTTGACTTTGTGTAGTTCCCTGCAGGACCATGTAACAAGGGTTTGGCATTTTTATGCATGTTGGAGAGAAAAAATTGATGCCCTTCTGGAATTTTTTCCTATTCTGTTTTTGTTATTTTTTTGGCAGTGATTGCATGAAACATAGGTTTGAGATATTTCTTTACTTTCGAGAAGCAGAAACACTTTTCTCTTTCCCACTCATCTTCACCATTTCTTGAGCATCTTTCTAACTTGTGACTAGTTCCTCTTCAACAATTGAACGGCTTTCTTTTTTGTGTTTTTACTCCTCCCAGGAGGTACAGGGACAAAAAGGAAGATGGGGGAGAGGCTGAGGTTGATCCAGAAAGGGATCAGAGAACTGTATTTGCTTATCAGGTATTGATCGTTCTCATTTTTTGTGGCCCTGGCGGTTTTCCTTGTCTACACTGATGTGAAATTTTGTAAACAATTCCTGACAGATAACCTTGAAGGCTAGTGAAAGAGATATTTATGAGTTCTTCTCTAGGGCTGGCAAGGTGATCTCTATTTTTAACTTCATTGTCCCATCTCCAAATTTCTTAACTTTCTATGTTGCAAAACTCATTTTCATTTAATTGCCATTTTATTCATGTCTTGAGGGATTTGTCAGTAATTGTAATCTGTATGAAGGATATATAAGTTGATCTTAATTGCCGGAAGGTAGTGCTGAAATTCTCTGTAGTTATTAGTTTCCATGGAGTCAATTATTTTATTGTCATAATTCATGTATTCCAATTGCTTTTGATCTTATATTTAAACTGGTTTACTGATCTTTCAATGTGGAATCTGATTGAAACTATTTAAATCACGTTTAAGTCATAGAATGATAATTATAAAGAATCAGTTGATTTTGTTTTAAACAAAAGTTTTAATTATAAATGTTAAATGCCCAGATTCTTTCAGCAGTAAACTTGAATAATTACAGGCATAGACAAATTCAGATAAATACACTGACAAGTTAGTGCATCTTCATGATGGATGTTGTGTTTTCCTTTCCTTGCCTGCTTATTAATCACAATGTTCAGGTACGAGATGTTCGCCTCATAATGGATCGAAATTCAAGACGTTCGAAGGGATTTGCGTAAGTATATAATACTAAACCTTAATGACTAACTTGCAAGTTTTAGGTGCCACTTTCTTGTTGCTTAGTGTAAGCCTTCTTTATTGTTATTAAAAAATATTTATGTGTTTGTGTTTCAAACATCTCTTGCTTACTTGGCTATGCAGGTACGTTGAGTTCTATGATGTAATGTCAGTCCCTATGGCAATAGCACTCTCTGGCCAGCCTCTTCTTGGTCAACCAGTGATGGTGAAACCATCAGAAGCTGAAAAGAATCTCGCTCAGTCAACTACATCTGTGGCAGCTGGACAGACAGGTTCACATGCTGGTGGAGCGAGAAGGTTGTATGTCGGCAACCTACATTTCAACATTACAGAAGAGCAACTTCGTCAGGTAAGATTGTAGGGAGTGTAGTAATGTACACTTCAGTGTTTGAGATAGGATCCTAATTATTGGTTTTGGATGCTCTTAATTTTTAATTACTCAGGTTTTGGGTTGTAATCTGGAATCTTTATTTAGGAACTGGATAGCATGCTGATCTAACTGAAGAAGAGTTAAAATGAAAGATTTATGGAGGAAATATTCAAAAAGGTACAATAGGGCAAAATCTAGGCATGGCATTCATGTGTCTTAGAACTTCTAATCAAGGAGATGGCATTAGATGCCTTGCAATAACTTGTGAGCTTCAAAGTAGTTAGCTATGGAAAACTGAAACTCTTAAATATGGTTAAGACTTGGTTGCAACATTAACTTGGGGAGAAAATTCCCATCTCAAAAGACTTGAAATAAACTGAACTAATGTCCCTTTTCTTGTTTCTTTGCCAAGTTGTTCATGGCCAGTTTTTACGATTTAAACTCAAGCCCCCTCCCTCCCCCTCTCTCCCTTTCTGATGAGATTTTAGATTTTACGTTTTACATTCATTTGCATCTATTTGACCTAAATAACTATTACCATTCATTGGGGTTGGAGTGATCAAGTAGTTTGGTAAGCAATATGGAATGAATTCTTAAATATGCTTTTTCACATGATTTCTTTAATGTAAGGTTAGCTAGTTTGCTTATTCTAGAGATAGTTTTGGTTAATGTAGTTGCTCTTGGTGATCTTTTATAGGTTTTAAATTCCATTTTCTCTCTAATCCTCATATTGAAGTACTATCACTATACGATACTTCCTTGGGATCACCTATGGTTTTTCTGGACTGATATTGCTCATTTCCATCTTGTATAAAATGCTCAGGTTTTTGAATCTTTTGGTACTGTGGAGCTGGTTCAGTTGCCCCTTGATGAAACTGGTCATTCTAAAGGTTTTGGTTTTGTCCAGGTAATACCATGTGAAGAAATGTGAGAAATTTATTGTGATTTTTCTTTAGCGAATTTTTTGACCTGTTTGTAATTGCTTAGGCTATTCTTAAGTTGGAGATGGCTTTATTTCCAATGTGCTTAATAGTGTCTGTTCTGGGAAGGTAATCAAATTATTGTTCTTCTTGCAGTTTGCCCGACTGGAAGATGCTAAGAATGCATTGAATTTGAATGGACAACTGGAGATTGGAGGTCGAGTAATCAAGGTAACCAGGCGTAGACGACGCCTTTAGTTTCATTTGAGCTATAAATATTTAAGGTTCCTACCTCTTTTGAACCATCAACTTTGAACTAAATTGACCATAACTATATAAACATCCAACCTTTTATATTCTTCTGCCTTTTGACTTTTCTTTTAGCTGCTGTTACATGGACCTTAAATACAACTTTGCAAATTAGTCCCTCTACTTAAAAACGTGTAAAGTTAGTACTTGTTGATTTAATAATTTGTCCAATTAATGACAGTACATATTGCTGTTCATTAATGTAGTACATGGTATTGACATTGCCACATTGGGTAGGACTTGGATAGTTTAACATCCAAATAATACAGATAGCTAAAAATTTACAACTTGAAAAAAAAAAGTTACATTCAAAAATCCCAAAACCCAGCTATTCTGGTTTCAGAAACCAAAGTCCCCAAATCAATCCTAAGGTGCAAACCGTACTGAGATCAAACCACAAATCCCTTTGGAATCCAATCAAAATCTGATTGAAATCTAACCCCAAATTGAACTTCGTCCAACCTCAAATTGAACCCTAAGTTGCAAACTAAAAATCCCCAAATCAAACCTAAGGGGTTGGACTTCAAGCAATCTGCCATGGCCTTTAGTTAAAGTTGCAAGCCACTGTAGTAGTTCACTAGCTATCTTTATGAAGTTTGTGGGAATGCTCCATGGAATCTCGTTAAGTAGAAACCATTGATTCAATTGATAATTTAAAGAATCAAAACTTTAGGGCAATTGAATTTAGTACAAGGAGGCTAACAGGGTTACTCATTCTGAATGAATGAATCATTAATTCAACTTCTTTCTTCTGAAGCATTTAAATAAACCTTCCATGGCACCATCTTTGTTAAACTGCACCACCATGCAATCTAAAAGTTCTGTTTGTTCTAAAACCAGTTCCTGAAGACCCGAATTCTGATATATGTGGTTTTTGTTCCCTTGGTTTGGCTGGATGTACAAAAATAACCAATCCTTGCAATAACTTGTCATTCATTTCTTCTCTAGCTTTCTCAGCTTCTTAGATAGATGCATATATAAACAAAGCTGAATGAAGTTCTATTATTTCGATGGTCCAATTGCACATTAAACTGTCCAAATCATTCCCTATGTGGCAATGTCAATCGCTGGTATTCAAACCCTAACAGCAATATTTAACACCTTCATTAAGGATGGAAATTTTTAAATCAAACAATTACATGTACTAAATTTACACATTCTTAAGTAGAGGGATTAAATTTCAAAGTTGCGATGAGTACAGGGAAATACAGTTATGGATTTTTTTCCCCTGCCACCAGACAGCCTTAAGAATGAGAGTTTTTAGTTATGTATGTATTTTCCTTTTTCCTTCTGTTTAGGTTTCAACTGTTACTGATCAAGGTCCATTGCAAGATGTTGGGACAAATGCTGATGATCTTGATGATGATGAAGGTGGCTTGGTGAGTATTATTTATTCTCTTTTATCTCTTTCCCCCACATCTAAAGAGGTGTCAGGTGGCTAAGAATGGTTTCTGTCGATCCCACCTTTAGAACATAGTCCAATGTTGACAATGCTTATTAAGATGTACACTCGCACAATCATCCTCAGACTGTCATACATTGACATTTACACAAGAATATCCCCTTTGGCCGTCTCAAGAATGATATCCAACCAATGCTAAAATATTAGGGACTGCCCTTTGGATGTCTCATATTTGTTGTCGATTTGCTAGCTTTATCTGTATTTAACGATTTTGGTTCATTTTGTCATGCATTTTTTTCCCTGACTTGTTTAGGAATCTGACAAATTTTAATGATTTTCAGTCTTTGAATTCATCATCTCGAGCACTTCTCATGGCAAAGTTGGACCGCAGTGGCACTGCCTCAAGGTTTGCCTCTATCAATCCTGTAGTTGTTTTATTTACAAATCATCTTGCTGACAAACTTCTCTCCTTTATTTGCAGTATTACTGGCTCCGTAGGCATGCCTGTTAATAACACTGGCCTCGGTGCTGCACCTTCGGGGCAACCCCTTGTTTCTCCTACCATACAGGCTTCTATGCCTACTATTCCTGGACTTCCAGGTGGTCTGCAAATCCCTACTAACGGCATCCCTACTATTGACACAATTGGAACCCCTAGCGAATGCCTATTGTTGAAGAATATGTTTGATCCAAGTCTCGAGGTTGGTGTCATAGCTAGTGCATAGAGTTTTTTTTCTTCATTCGTCTAATCATGTAATATTCTTGTGACAGACTGAACCCGATTTTGATTTGGATATCAAAGAAGATGTTCAAGAAGAATGTTCGAAATTCGGAAAATTGAAGCATATTTATGTGGACAGGTAATTCCTAATTAGACCTGCTGCTGCTATACGCACTAAATCTGATTTCAAGATTAATAAGTTAAAAATAAAATCCTCTTTTTCGATTTAAAAATGTTGGTCTGGTCATTGACATCATTAGTGTCAAAATTTACTTCCTATCAGGAATGTTTATTGAGTTCATAATGATTTGCTTCTGTAATTGAAATAGTTGCATGAGTGTATTTGATGAAAAATTGTGTTAATGATTGAACTAGGATTATTTAAATCGAAAAACTAATAGGATTTAATTTTTAACATTTTAAGTATAGAGATTAAATCTCAAAGTTCATTCAAGTCCCGGGATGCTGCATATTTTGACCTTCTGAAAACCTTCATTCCTTCCTTGAACAGGAATAGTGCTGGTTTTGTTTACTTACGATTTGAAGATGCGCAAGGCGCAATAAATGCGCAACGGAACTTACATGGAAGATGGTTTGCCGGAAAAATGATCACGGCAACATACATGGTAAGTAATTTCCTTTTTTAGCTTTAAATTTCATCTCTCTTTTTATTCCTGAATTAAAAATACATTGTGGTTTGCAGGTACCACAAACCTACGAGGCAAAGTTTCCAGATAGTAACAGATAATTGAATGATTTTTAGTAAACCTAAACTGTTGAAATCAAGAGGGTCTAATTCCCCTTTGAAATATATATATCTATGTCATACGCGCGCGCGCACATATATATATATATTACTGAGATACATTAGTAGGTTGGGACTTGTATGGGGAAATTAAAAAAATATTTGGAATTAGATGGGTACTGTTTCTACTAATTTTATATTCCCATGTTTGGTTAATGTACTAGTGGTTGCCTTTTGCCTTTGTTTAGTTGGAGAAGTTATAAAGTATCAAAGTATTGTGTTTTTTTTTTTTAATTGTAATAAGTACAATAAGTATAAATACAAGTCCGAATAACTATAAGTGTTACATCATTACAAATGGATAATGTTTACTTCATAAATAGATATAATCTAGATTAAAGCCAACAAAGTTGACTAAGTTTATTAGACTAAAACCCATGGCAACCGCACATCAGAGGACACATAATACTCCACGTGATAGGTTTTAATCTCGAGTATTCAGGACTCAAGGATTTCACTTTTGCCAATTAAGTTAAGGTCTTAATAGTATTAATGTACTATTATTTGAAATACTGGTATTTTAGATTTAATTTACACAATATTTAAAACTATATATAATCTTTCTTCAACCTTAACAGAGATAAATGTGTTTCAACGTGAATGACTAAAATAAGATACTTTATTATTATATTATAAATACTTTCAATAAGATAGTTTTTAAATGTATAATTTTATAAAATTTAATTAATTGAAATATTTTAAATGATAACATTTGTCTTAAAAATATCAACATTTTTATTGGGCAAAGAATTATTTTTAGAGAAATGAGAATGGTCTTGATATTTTGCAAGGCCAATCTTAGGATAGAACCAATTATTATTTCTTTGTAGGGCTTTTGGGTGTTCTGAAGTGTAAGTTTACTAGTTTTGAGAACACAAATAATGGATTATATACGCATCAGGGACTTGGAGCTCTTCAAATCAATTGCGGAGAAGTTCTCGAGCATTTTCAGTTCGGACTGGACCCATAATAACTTAACTGTTAGGCTACGCCATAACATCATTCGGACTGGGCTACGCAACATAAGTATCACGTATTCTCATATCTCACTCGATGACGTTGCTAACAAGCTTAGATTGGAAACTGTTGCCAATGCCGAGAGTGTAGTAGCCAAGGTCATCAGAGATGGTGTTATCAATGCGACATTGGATCATACAAATGGATGCATGGTGTCAAAGGAGACGGGAGATATCTACTCTACAACTGAGCCTCATATGGCATTCAACTCTAGGATTGCTTTCTGCCTCAATATGAATAACGAGGCCTCAGTTCCGACCAAACTCACACAAGGAAAAAGAAAGTGCCGAGGAGAGGAGAGAAAGACAACAACAAGAGCAAGAGCTAGCAAAGCACATCGGGGAGGACGGTGACGATGAGTTTTAACTCAATGATATGCAAAAGTCAATTTATCGACTATACCACGGGTTAAAGTGTCTAGGAGGTCCCTGTACTATAGGACTGGATTAAATTAGTCCTATGTTTAAATAGATCAATTTAGTCCCTATACTATCAAAAAAAAATCAAATAAGTCCAAATAGTAACAGAGTTAAACATTTACTCTACTAAAAATGTCTTGAAAATTATTATTTCAATTGCAATTCAATTCCAAAAAATAAAAAATCATTTATAGAACCATAAAAACTTCAAAAATATTAATTCTATTAAACAATAAATGTTAACTTTATTCTAATTTGGTCTTATTTAATTCTTTTTAATAGTTCAAGGACTAAATTAATCCAATTAATAGTAGGACTAATTTAACCAGGTCCCTATAACACAGGGACCTCTCAAATTCATTCACCCTTCATCATGACATGCATTTTATGGGAATTATTGAAGAATTTTATACGAATCGGAAGAAAATTTTTCTATAAGACAAAATATAGAACAAGGATATTTAAAAATGAAGAAAGTAAAAAATCTCGAAATGATACTAAAGTATGTTCAAACTCCTAAGTGAGGCAGGAAAAGGGTGCATATAAAAATTAACAGAACTTGCTAGTAAATTAAAGCTATTCAAGGGACTTTAACACAAACCAGAATCACACAGCTGAACTAAGACCAAATGACTGGACAACGGTGCTCACTCTATCTGCAAAAGTTCTGGATGTAATCTTTTTACCCGGAACATGAAATGGGTTCGAGACAGCATCAACATATGCAGCATGGAACCTCCTGAAAAACTATATATTCACAAGAACTAGTCAGAAGACACGATAACATGTTCAACAACCATTCAAAGTATAGATCCGAATTACCAGCAAAACACTTAAACAATCATCTCAATTTTATGCTTAGAAAATGTGTGCATGTGACTAGTTAGGAACAATGATGTTTGAACCAGACTGGGTCGGCTGGCCAGGTACCAGTCCAGAGAATGGCACCGAAACCAGTATGGACCAGTTGAACAGGCTAATAAACTGGTTGGACCAGCAATTGAACTGGGGTTTTTTAATTTTTTTTGAATTTTTAATAATTTTTTAATCGAACCGGTCAGACCGGTTCGACCACCAGTCCAGTTCCAAAAACATTGGTTAGAAACCACCGTATCATCCAACAAGAGGGCATGGCACAGTCAAACCTATAGTTCTACAATGAATCTCGACCACCTAACATAATTCTGTGTAGGAAAATAATCGACAACAGAGCAAAAAATCACAAGCTATGAAATCAACAAATAAAATGGCCGATATATGTTTGATTTCAGCAGAAACAACCATCAAATTTTCACAGAGTTTCTTTATAAGAAAGTCTACTTCCAAAGTCCTATTGAAGTCTCATGATCAACCAGCAAACATTATATATAGAAATACATCATGAGAATTTACTCACAATTACTTCCATAGATTGTCATCATCCAAGACTATATAGTATAGCGTTAAATTACTTCAAGGTAAGGGCTAAAGCTTAGTGATCCATTATTGGTAGTGGCTAAAGTTCTACGAGGAAACTCAACCACCTAGCAGAATTTTGCATAGGAAAACCTACATCGGAGCAAAAAAATCACAAGCTAGGAAATCAACAAATAAAATGGCTGAAATAGGTATGATTTCAGCAGAAACGACCATCAAAATTTCCCAGAGTTTCTATATAAGCAAAACTAACCCCTTAGGTCCCTATCAAAGTCTCATGACCAACCAGCAAACATTATATATAGAAATATATCATGAGAATTTACTCGCAATTACTTCCATAGATTGTCATCATCCAAAAACTATAGAGTATAACCTTAAATTACTTCGAGGTAAGGGCTAAAGCTTAGTAATCCGTCTTTAGTAGTGGCTAAAGCTTAGGCAGAGTCTCGAGTAAACATTAAAGAGAACAAACTCTGCTACAGATCCATCCATTACCGAGATAATGCCAACACTAGTTCATGCATGCTTTCTCTACACATTTCATCTAGGGCCTAAAATTTACAGACGGTTCACTTATTGATATAGTTATTTTTAGTTTAGACATAGCTATAGAGCATAGACCCACATCATTTAAATTCTGATTAGGATAAAGCAAAGATGGAGAAGCGAAAATAAAGAAACTACGCCATTACCGTAAATCAACATTGTTAATCTCCATCGAATTAAGCAACAAAATGGAAATCATAAATTCATAGGCTTATAATACAATTCAATGCAAGGTACAATAATACTTACATTTCTAACATCGGCATCTCTAACGTCTAAATCCGTAGTCACTAAAATGAACTTCACCTTTGTGTTGGTCAAATAACCATAACTGCATCCAACACAAAAATACACAACAAGCTTACACATTGCAATACTTACAAATCACAACATAAGAATTTCAAATCAAATGAAAGACAAAATATAATTAGTAACTTCTTACACTTTATAATTCTCAGTAGGATAAAGTAATCCCAGAAAGGTCTCATTCAATGTCGGTCCTGATTTTTTTGGATTGTTCACTACAAATATATTTACACACGATGTATAATCCAACATCAGATGATCAAAATCTATAAATTTGAAATAAACATAAACGAAATTTTCATTGAAAATTAGAACTTAAAAATTTCAAAAGCTTAAAATATGTCACAGGTCCCTATACTCTTCACAAATTTGAAATTTAGTCCCTATACTTTTATTTCTAGGGATTTAGTCCCTTTACCTTCCGGATTTCAAAATTCAACTTAGATTTTTTTTGTTAACAGTGTTAAGAGTTGGAGCTGAATTTTGAAATCTGAAAAGAAGAGGTACTAAATTCCTAGAAATAAAAGTACCGGAAACAAATTCCAAATTTACTAATAGTACAAGTACTTATGGCATATTTTAACCAATTCAAAATTTTCAAAAGATTTTGCCCTAAAGATGCCTGATCCAGATCCTAGTATCTCAACTAAGTGAAAAAAAAAGAAAAAAAAAAGAAGTAAAGTAAATCCTTAGATTAAAGTAAAATTTAGTATTACCTCGTTCGTCGACGACATCGAGGGAGCAATGTACGATATGGTGGAGCTTCAAAGCATCATCGGCGTCAGTGAAGCTCTGTATGTAGAGAGGATTGTTCTGTTTATCCCCTCAGCATATATCAAAAACAGATCATCAGTTAAAAGAAAAAAAAAAAGGACAGAAGAAGAAAGATTTGCGATGTGTGAAAGGAAGAATGGTGGAGATCGGAGGTTATACCTGATGGCCAACGACGGCGACGCACACGATCATTTCTTCCTCTCGAATTTTCGCTCCGGCGGTAATCTCAGAGAGGAAGATGGGTGAGAAGTAGTCTTAAGTTGGTAGCGTAGCGTTTAATTGGAGAAGAAATTTTAGGGTGTTCTCGAGTGTAGGTTACGTACAGTGTGGCACTTCATCTATACCATTGAAATTATAGGTTTTGAAACATTAAACAACCGGGCAGTCCTCCTAGTTCAAGAGATTTGTATTTCAATTCTAAATTGTGAAAATCCTATTCAAAGTTAGATTAGATTTTATTAGATAAAAATGAAATTTTGGTCTTTATAAAGTAAATTGATATTATCTATTAAAATTTTTATCTATTTGTAGTGTTAAAAATTAACGTAGCTGATGAAATAACTCGATAGTGACATATAATGTATCATGTGTACCTCGTGTTACCGTAAAAAATCAATTTTTAATAATAAAATGATTTATTTTTTTATAAAATGACCAGATTATTTTTTATCTAACTACAACAATTAATTTGTTTTTTTTTTTAACATAAAAGTAAATTCTATGATACTTTTATCTTCCGCTCTATTTAATTTGAATTTAATTAATTTCTCTTTTTATTTAAAATTAACATTTATAAAAAAATTAAATAACTTTTAACCATAATTTTTTTAAAATTTAATTAAATTATAATATATAAAATAATTAGGGTGGAAGCTTAATTGAGATAGAATGAGTAATAATAAACTTATTAATCATATCAAAATAAATCATTAACATTTTTATTTATAAATTAGAGTTGATTTTGTGCTAATTAAAATGTAAAAGCCATAATAGCGTAACGAAACCCTTGTATTAGTAGTCGAATTACACTTTATTTTCTCTATCTAAAAAACTGACAAATTAATTCTTATACGTTAGATCAAAAATAATATATCACCACGAGTTATCCTGTTACATACCTCGTGTTCTTATCTAATTATTTTACCAATTACACTAATTTTAACAATACTAATAATTTAACCGATTCAACTATCGGTTTGATTTAAAATCCACTAACCACTATATGTTATCTTGGGCCTTTCAAAGAACTCTTCTAAGATTGCATTTACCACAACAAACAGATAAAAGTATCATCAAAACCTATCAAATTGCGTTTTACTTCATCTATTAAAAGACAGAATAATTTAATCTCTAAACATTCTAATTCAGATAGATGCACTAATTTTTTTACGAATGAAACAAAATATTGATTTACCGAGATAAACAATTAAATAAGCAAAAGAGAGTTCTGAGATTGAAAGGGCAAATTCAAGCATTGTGCCACAAATCCTAATAGTATTTTCAATTCAAGTCTGCATTTGCCTTTCTGAGCTTATTACCGAAATAGTATTTGCTCTCAAATGATTCAAGTATAACAATAAATTCATGAATCAACCAACAGAAGAATCACAGTACTATTCTAATGATTTCCAAGTAAATAATTACTGCAAATTCGTTGTAAAAAATCATACACTATTCTTAATTATCCTCCTCTTAGCCAAAAACCTTGCGATCGGAGGCGTAAGCGCGACGGTGATCGGAACCCTGACAGGGATCAACGCCTTGTTACAAAGCACAGCCAATGCAAGTGCTCCACCGGTAGAAGCAGCAAGCTCAGCCGTCCGAATTCTCTGCTTCTCACCGACCACCGCCGTTGATTTCTCCCCGATCGGTTCTTCAATCAAAAACCCATCTGATTCCGTCGATTGTGGTGGTGGATTTTGGTTCTTTTGATCATTGGAAAAGCCTGGGAGATGTAATTTGTCGAACAAAGATTCAACGTCAACGTTGTTCTTGATGGCAACGTAAAGGCCGGTGATTGAAACTCCGGAGACCGTGAAATGAACGCCGAGTGCCACTTTCCCGTATTTCTTCAAGAACTGCTTGAATCGGCCTCCACTGTAAGTAGCCATATTTCCTGGTTTGAAGTTTTGGGGATTTTTTTTTTGGGAAATGGTTTAGGGTTTTGGGGATTCTTTCATTTTTAAGTTTTGGAAAACATTGGACTAGCTTGACAAAACAGTGGATGGATCCATTGGATATAAGTTTTATCCAATGGGCCAAAAAAGCAATCATTTACAAGTTAGTCCTTGAATTTGCTCTAAATTCTAAATTGATCCTTAACTTTAAAACATTATAATTGAATATCCAAATTATCAATATTACATCAATAAGGTCTTTCTATCAATTTAACTATTAATTTGAATATTAAATGTAGCTCCAAATACGACACGGCTTAAAGTGCAAATACGTAATGTACTTATTGTACGGAGAATTTGGATTTGATTTTCTAAAAATAAAAACAAAAGAAATAGTCCTTCTAAATGTTATCAACGATTATTTTAACGATTTGGATCCAAGTTGTTCGTGCGATAAGCTACGCATGTTGTTCAGTTGGGCTTTTATATTATTCGTTACCTGAGTTTGGTTTTAATGTTTAATTTAATTCATGAACTTTTTTTTTATCCCAAATTGGTACTTGAGAGTGGCTTCAATATTCAATTTAGTACTCTTTTTTTTTTCAATTTTGTATTTGAGTTTTTTATTCTCTCAATTAAGCACCTAAGTTTGACTTCAATTTTTAGTTTGGTATTTCTCCAATGGGCCACAAAGCAATCATAAATTCTAAATTGATCCAAGTTATTCGTGGGATAAGCTACAAATACATTTACAATTGGGTTAATATATTAATTGGTATCTAAGTTTGGTTTTAATGTTCAATTTGGTACTTGAGTTTGGCTTCAATATTCAAATTGGTACCTAAGTTTGGCTTCAATATTCAAGTTGGTACTTGAGTTTTTTATTGTCCCAATTAAACACCTGAGTTTAACTTCAATGTTCAATTTGGTAATTAAGTTTTTTTTTTTGTTCTAACTAAGTACTTATGTTTTTTTTTTTACTAGAACGCATGTGTTATATATTCATTGTGTCACGCGATATCGTTTGATATGGTGCCAAATTGAATATTAAAGTCAAACTTAGGTACCAAATCATAACAAAAAACTCATATACCAATTTGAATATTAAAATCAAGCTTAGATACCAAATAATATATTAAAATTTTACAATTTGATCCATGTGTTTCAATTATGTTTTATATTAAATTAGAGTAAACATTTAACAATATAGAACAAACGATACAATTGATACAATATTAATAATTTGAAAATTAGAAACTAATTAACCTGTGAACTCTTTCACTTATCTCTCTCCAACTATTGCTATTATAGGATTGAATGGCTACATAGTCAGGGGTGTGAAAAATTTTGCTTGAATTATAATCTATGGCCATGGTTCACTGTATTGTCCTTGTTACTCGAAGACAAAACTTGATACATGTGTATCTTTTGTTTGAAGCATCTTTCTATGATCATAATTCATTGTGAACAACACATTCGATGTCTCACTATCATTTCATTAAAGGGTTGTGATTTACTTTTTCTAGCCTTCTTCATTAGTGGGCTACTTTTGGATAATCTTTTCATAGGTGAAACTTTTTAATTTGTTGTAATTTTTAATTGGGTGAAAATTAAATTGTAATTTTTGGGATAGTAAAAATGTAATTTTACTATTTTAATAGTCTATATCTATTAAAATTTTAAAGGATTAAATCTACTTTTTTATATTTTAGGGGGTTAGAGTGTAATTTTATATTTACTAATTTAAAATTAAAAATTTTAAAGGGTCTAAATGGAAAATTTTTCATTTTAGGAAGGTCGAGACCCTTGTCAACCCCTTAGTTTCGCCCTTATTTTCCTGTAATACTAAATTTAGTTATCAATATTTATTTATTTGTTTATTTGACTATTAATTTTATAAAAAGAGATGGATTTTCTTTTTTATGGAAATATTCATTAAAATATGAAAATTTTAATGATGTTGGCGTAACAACCTGCACGATAGTCATGTGTAGTTCATGCTGACATAACATTAATTGTTTTATATGCCATGTCAATAAATACTTTTAAAAAATAAAAATTCAAATTAAAAAAATTATAAAAAAAAAGTTCACAAAGTTTAAAAAATAGCATGATGTGCACATGGATTGCCATGCGAACTTATTTCCTTTAAAAAAACGAGCAACTTAATTATTTTTGAAAAGTTGACTATTAAATTCAACTCTTTTTAAAGAAGTGAGGGCTAAATTTAGCTCAAAAAATAAAATCAAGACTAAATTGACAAAAAATAACACCTAAGCCCACATATTCCAATATTTAGTAGAGTCTTAATTTTTAATATACCTACTTTGCTATTTTAACTAAAAAATCATTTGCTTTTGATAATTAATTTTATAAATTCCTTAAAAAGAATAAAACATTTTTTTGCCATCATGATCTGACTCACTCATCCATGAACAATCTTAGTGGGCATTAAATAATCTGGTCTTATTGGGGTTTATGAATATACAAAAGCACACTATGCCATAATTATCACATTGTCTGATTAAGCATATAATATATACTATTAATTAATTAGTTAGCATGCTGTGAATTTTGTATTATATTTATATTGGCATTATTATTTTATTTTAAATATAATACATAATTTAATAAATACCCAATTTTTGGGCACGTAATCCTTATTCAAGGCTAGCATTTTCAGTAACTGTAGTTAAGGAGGAATGCGGCAATTGGCTTTAGGGAATCAAAACAAACATTGGAAAAAAGTAACATTGAACAAGCTGAGTTATAGACTATTTATGATGGCTTTCAGTTTGCGTGGAAGGCAAGATGAAAAAATGTAATCGTTGAAACGGATTTGTTCTTGCTCTTAAATCCATTCAAAGTATATTTCAATGCCAATTGAATAAGTTATATGAATTATTGAACTGTGTCAAAAACAATAAAGGGTAGTAATCCAATACGTCTCAAGGGAGGCTAATACAATTTTACGTACTCTTGCCACATTGATGAAGCAATTTCCTGTTGATCCACATGTTTTTTAGAATATGCATTTAGTGTCAACAAATCAATTACAAAGAAAAGATTCTTCATCTAACTTTGAATAATATAGTCAATGTGTAAATATTATTATTTTAGAAAAAAAATGCCCAACCTTTTTTATTCTAGAAAATGTACTTATTTCCCAATAAATTCTAATAAATGCCATCAATTTTCCAATTATTTGTGGATGGAATTCATTTTCCAATCTATTAATTAAAATTTAAAGTAAATAAATTAATAGAGAATAACTAAAATATGTAATCACCATAAATTATTATTTAAGTACCAAATTAATACTTAATTTTTTTTAAGATTTCTTTCAAACCATTAAGAAATAATTAGTGAAAATCATATTATTATTGTCCCAATACAGTGAATAAGAAATAGGGATATAATTCAACAACTCAACAAAATAAACATGAAGCAATTTAATTAATGTTAATTCCAAATTAAATTAAAAGTCTATAATATATGGTCCCATAACTTTATCGACATTTTGACATCTACCCACCAAACAAATACTCACCACTCTTTATTCTCAAAATTCTTCATTTTCTTTTTTGTAATTTCCAAAAAATAATCTAAAAGTCAAATAAATCTCTCAAATTTTTAAATATTTTTAGAATACCTTTTTTTTAAGAAAATTCAAATATTGTAAAAATAAAAACAACATTTTTCACTATAATTTTTTGTCAATTTTTTTTAAGACAATTTTTCTAAGAGTGGATGATCTCGATGTAAAAATTTAAATATAATTATTTTCAGACATTCATCAAGATTAAGGAAGAGAAAAAGAAAGAGAACCTCGATTGATAAATTTGATTTTGTTGGAGATTATCGTATAAATAATAAGATAGTAAAAATGGAGAAGAACGAATATAAATATTTTACGTGAAAAACCATCAAAGAGGGAAAAACTACAGGTAAAGGAAGCTTCGACTTTTCATTAAATAACTTTTCATTAAATAAGTAACCAAACGAGAGTATAATATGGAGAAAATAAACCTAAATGTACTAAACGTACATACCCAAACCCCGAAAACAATGATCTATCTCGGGAACAAATTTCTCTCTATAGTTACTATGAAAACTCTCGTCAAAACTCATACGTGACTACATCTTGTTGCTCTCAAGAAAAGCCCTTGCTGATTAGCTTCATAAAACAGAGATACAATGATCTCTTTAAATAGGCTAAGATCGGAGTCTCAATCATACTAAAATATCTCTGGAATAATCAGAGCTTAATTGGGATAATAAGTCCTGCTTAAAGTTTAAAATGCGGCTGCCAAATAAAAGAATATATTGTGTCGTCGCGATATCGCCATCTATTTTTCCGAAATTACGAGGCACACTCCATAAACTTCTAATCTCAACTCTAATGGATGTCGAGGTTCATTGTTATTATACCATTCTTCTTATCATATATATAAGTTCCTAATGTATTCATGTTGTAAACATTGGACATGTGATAATGAAAAAACATTTGTGTTGCGAAAAATTGCAACATAAGCTCTTACGCATTTTTATATAATTTTTAATGGTGTTCTGTAAATTATATTTTTTATAACAAATCTTTTAAATTTATTTATATTCGATGATTTAACTTATAATTTTACATAATCGTTAATTTTTTTTTTCGAGTTTGTCATTATTTTTAAAAAAATAAATACACTATTAAGATTAAATTAAATATTTACAAATATAAATAATGTTATAATAAATTTTTTAGTTGTCACAATATTTAAATTTAATTAACAATTTATATTTACTAATTAATAATTAAAATTAAGTTAAAAATTGTATATAAAAATAGAATTTCACAAAATATACTATTATAATATTTAAAAATATTGTTTATTTAAATTCAGTCTAATATAATTTATCATGTTTTTAAAATTTGAATATTATTGTGATTTAATTTTGTAATAATATTATTAATGAATCGTTACAAATTTTATGGGTAAAGAAAATTAATATTATATATTATTACGAAAAAATAATTATTAAAATTTATAATTTTACGAAAATCCAAAATTATAATAAAGAAAAAAAATGATTTTTCTCTTGGTGAAAGTAAATTTATTTATCCTCAATTATTTATATAATTTTCAAACAAGAATAATATATGAAAAATAATTTCCCTTTATTGTTATATATGTATGGCTGTTTAGCTTTTGTTTTGGCTTTAAATGAAGAAAATATAAAATTCCAAATCCATGCATTAATTGTAATTTTATTACAAAGTCGTCGTCTCGTAGTCTATTTTATATTTTCGCTTTGATTTTCCTCTTTATGCGGGGTCCACGTACTGCTGTAACTGACAACCTTTTTGCTTGGGTACAAAGTCAAACATGTTTGCGTCATTCATGACGCAATAATGCTATTAAAAATAAAATGATTATTCTAAAAGTTTTTGTTAACAGCTTTTTTTTCTTCTTTTTTTTCTTTGAAGGTAAATGTGTTTTGGAGTGTTTGTATTTGTGTGAAAATTGATTAAAATGTAAATCGATGATTATATATTAATATGAGATATACGTGACATATTATATGTCATTGTTTGGTTAGTTTATCAGCTACATCAATATTTGTTAGTACGAATGGTTGAAATTCTTAATAGAAATGACCAATTTGATCTTTGATCTAATATATAGAGACAATTTTATCTATTTTTTTTTAGTAGAGAAAACAAAATGTAATATGAATTCAATAACCCACCACTCCCTGTATATGTTGTTGTCGGTGTGGAACGTGTGGCGATGACAAGTGAAGGATACGGGGATGGAAACTTGTTAACAGAGGTTGCTTACATGGAGTTTGAAAAGTAAAATAAAATAAAATAAATTCCCACTTACTATGCCACATCAACATTCTGTTAGAAGAAAACATAAATTTTAACGGAAGTGGCTACTTCATAAAATTTTCTTAATTAGAGTGATTAAATCGAGAAAAAAATTTCGAGTATTCAAAATAGAATAGTCCGTATTTTAAAATGACCATGAGAGTAAATATTTTTTTTGATGGACCATTTTTCAATATTCATAGACCATTTTTTTGTTGATAAAAAAATATAATTTAAAATAATTGCATTATTCTTTCTTGTTATTTATTATATTTATTAAATGGATTATATAATAAAAAAAAAGTAATATTCCCTCTAAATACCACACCATGTTTCGTCTTACTTAATAAGCAACAAAAAGGCCACCTTTTGTTTAAAAAAACACAAGCCACCATTTTTGACAATTTCTTAAACTAAATAAATAATTTTTATTTATCATAATATATAAATAAATAAATTAAAAACAATATCATTATTTAAAAATAATAATATATAGTTGAACGACAAAATTTGACTGCTGTAGCTCTATATTACACATATAAATAAAAAAAAGTAAATAGTTTTAAAATAAAAAATAAAATAATGGAACACGTGTATTGTATATACGTAAGTGTTTAAGTGTATAGCGTGAGACTTAACTAGGGTTAACTCCACTAAACATCCCTGAATTATTCTCAAGATTTTAAATCAATCCTTAAATTTCAAACCGTTGTTAGAATACCAATTTGGATACGACATTGAGTATTTTTAAAACATGTAAAACTATAAGTACGTGTTAGCGATTCGAGTCATGTTGTCTTGTGTTTTAAATATACTTCATTTCGTATTTGAGCTAGCATTGAACATCAAAGTTAATGACAAGATTGATGAATGGGCTTAACAGTGCAACATTGATATTTGAAGGATTCAATTTTATCATTTTAATTGTCTATATTTTTATCATAAAAATTAAATTATAATTTTTACGATAATAAAAATATAATTTTATCATTTTAATAGTTTATATTTTTATAATTTTTTTACCATTTATAAGAGAGTCAAAATGTAATTTTATTTTTATTAATTTAAAATTTTAAAAAATTTAAAAGGTTGAAATAAAAAAAAATTTTAGAGGAGCCGAATCGAAACTAAATTAGAAAAAAAAATAGACCAAAAAGAAATTCAGAGACCAAAATGTAAAAATATTTCAAGTTCAAGGACTAAATTCACTTTATCCCATTCAATTATACCGTTTCGAAGCTGAAGGATCAATTCAAAAGTTAAATCATAGTTTAAGGATGTTTATTGAATTAACCCATCTAATTCAAATACAATTACGATTACAATCGTTGTAAAAGGAATCTGCCATTCTCGAGTTAGATGGTGCATTACAAAACCCTGAAATTTCCAGATGTTAATGACGGTCAAACTTAGACAACCCCGAAGACACAAAAAGTTTAGTTTTTTTCTTTTTTGTCCTTTTATATATTTTTTAATTCAGTTTTCTGAAAATATGCCATTAGTCAAACTTTCAGAATAGAAAATTTAAGGAAAATCAACAATAAAATCCAGTTCGTGATAAACATTATACTTTGGATTCTCCTTCTGTGTCTCTCTATCTTTCATCCCATAGCTTTTTTTTCTGGTATTCTTCCCCTTTTGATTTTTTTTCCATTTTTTTTTTGTTTATTTACCACTGCATAGGCTCATCTGTGTTGGGTTTTTTTTGCATGGTTGTTTTTGTTCTTGGTTTATGTTTCTTTAGTTCGTTCATCCTCTGTTTGGATGGTGGGAAAGTGTGGGAAAACACAAAGAAATTCATTATCTAATCTTTAGCTTTCTGGGTTCTTTTTTTTTTTTTAGTTGAATTCTGGTTTTGAAAATTAAAAAAAAAAAACAAAAAAAAGGAGTTTTGGGTCTAATTTTTTTTTTATCATAATTGATTGATATCAATATATATTTTGGAAAAAGAAAATTGGGTTTTTTGGGGTAAAGGATCAAACAGTTGGTGTGCATGTTAAAAGCTGTAATTAACAAGTGAAAAAAGATCATAGCATAGCAAGGATCTTTTGTGCTTTTACTATTTCAATTGCATGTGAATTTTTTTTTAGTGAATTTGGGTTTTTTTCTTTAAATTAATTTATTTGTGTTTATACAAAGGTAAAAGGCCATGGATGGGAATGGAAGAGTTCACCCAGATTGTCCTAATGCTGCAAATCCCTACCATGAATGTGGTGGACTCTGCTTAGAGAAGATTGCTGAAGGCAAAGGACCAAAGGCAAAAGAAACTAAAAAGTCATTAAGTAAATCAATCTCATCCTTCTTTATTTGCTCTATTTTTAGCTTTTTATGGAAGTTTGTTAAATGTTTGCTTTTTCCTCATTGAATCTGCGTCATGGCTGTTGTAAGTTGTTCAATTCTATTAGCCTTTTTAGGTGTGTAATGTTGTTATGACCCCCCGACTTATGTCCCGGGCGTTTACTTACAGAGGGATGTTTTTAGTTTTGTATTTTTTTCATCCTCGCAGTATATCCAAAGGGGCTCTTAAACTGTGGGGCATGGGCTGTTTCGTAAGTATATGAGTCGGAATTGTCGGTAAATTACTATGGAGGCTCGTAGGAGTCAGATTACATTTTGTTTATTCTACTAAACAAATAGATTAATCCTTCTATATTAGATCAATGAGTAAATGAAATTTTTTTGCTAGATATTTTATCTATTTGTACTATTAAGCTCGCCGTATGAAGCTCTTAATGTTCTTCTTATTGTCTTAGCACTTGGTTTCCCCTCGGTTGTATTTTCACTTTAGGTTGGCCGATACCGACACGTCCATAAAGCTACACTAGAAACCTAGAAAAGTTGTGCATAACGAAAGGAATGATAATTCCGGGTTTGAGTGCATACATTGTTGCATCATGTTCCTTACTAAAGTTCTTATCATCGTAGGTTCAAAATTTCTTGATGCTTCCAGAAGCTTTGGCCGGAAAAAGAAGGGATCCGACTCTCTGCTGAGATCCCCTAAAGCACTCGAGACTACCCCTGCAATAGGTGCAGTTTATCCTGGTGGCCCTAGGTCACCTCGTTCTCATTTTTCTAGAAAGAAAATGGAAGCAGAAAACGGTGAGTCGTATTCATCTTCCGAGCAACACTCTGGCGAGATATATTCCCAAGATCAATCATTCGAGAAGGCGCCAATTCAGTACTCTCAGCCACTGCATATGTCTGGGAAAATCACGGTATGTCCCTTTCTTACCGGAAAACTAGCGTGTTGACACACTTGCACATGATACCATTAATTATTCTCAGTCTTATATGCTGTCTTCTCTTACAGCCTCCTGCCGATACACCGACCAAATTTACACAAACAGAGAAGGTAAAAGAGTCCCCGAAGATAAGTTCCGATGCAAATATGAACGATGAGAAAGTAAATGCCATTAGCTCGGCTTTTAGTTTCTTAATCGGCCAAGATCACGAAGAGAGCGACGATGAGGCGGAAGAAGTCGAATCTGTTATCTCCGATTCATGTGTATCGGTCGGAAAATACCATGTCAAAGCAAGCATCTCCACGATCCTACAATCGATTTTCGAAAAATACGGAGACATAGCAGCTAATTGTCAACTAGAATCAGCTTCTATGCGTGCTTATTACTTAGAATGCTTGTGTGCCGTAATTCAAGAGCTACATTCCATCCCATTCAAGCAACTAACTAAAGCAAAAATAAAGGAAATGTTCGCCGTTCTCAAAGACGTAGAAACCGCGCATATCGACGTTGATTGGCTTCGTGCTTTACTCAACGAAATCTCAGAAGCTCTTGAGCTTGTTAATCAACGTCAAACTTTCGAAGCCCAAAAGACCAAGTACAATCAGTCTTTAGAGTCGGTAAGGAAAGAGCTAGAGTCGAAAATGGACGAACTAGCTCGAAAAGAAAAAGAAGCTGCGGATGCTCGAGAACAAGTGGCGGAAACCAGGGCTCGTTTAGACGAAATCGAGCACCAGTGTTCGGAATTGGACAAAACAATTTCGACCATAGCGTCGATTACGGATAAATTTCAGGGCAAATCTTTGGCTGATGAGATCTTGTAATGGTGTTTGCAAAGCAAGACATTACTTATGTTGATGTTTTATTTATTTTACCTTACCTTATGATACTTGAAAAATAGTGTCATGAAAATTAGGTTTATATTGTAGAGCTAATTTGATAATAGGCTTAAATATTGTGAGGACTTGTTTTATTTTGCATCTTATCCTATTATTATTTAAATGTATTTATCTACTCTATTATTTAATTTGGTTAAAATATGCTATTAGTTCGTGTACTTTTATAGAATTTGAGATTTAATCCTTCGGCTCAATTTTTTTTTTTTACTTTTTCAATTTAAAATTTTTAATCTAATTATCATCAAGTTTTTGTCAAAATTTATTAACTTAATATGATTATTTAAGTCTCAACATCTCAACTAGATCTGTTTATTGGTCGATCTATCTGTTTAGGAAAGTATATTAGGCTCGAAAAATAAGATTGAGCAAAAAATTAAGTTTATTAAAAATATGAGCTGAGCTCAAACTTGAACCAAGGCTTAAATTTGGCTTTGCACGTTATTTTTTAAAATTTGTAATATTTTATATATCATGTAATTTATATCATATAAAAATTAAATGTATATAAATAATGTAAATATTAAAAAATGTTAAGATAACTATATGTAAAATTTTAACAAATAAAAAAGACATAAAATTAATAAACATTATATTGAAATAATATAAATAGCTTTTTTAATTTTTTTACAAAAATAACATGAGTGAGTCTAAAATAAGCCTGTGTTAGTTATTTACAAATATGAGCAGGTTTAGGTAAAATTTTAAACTTATATTCTGAGTCGAGTTGGGCTTTAGACAAGCATAAAGTGTTTATATCATACCGAAACCCGACCTATAAACTCCTCTAATCACAACACATGAAGAGAGCTTAACCAACGTGCCAAATCGATAAATTTTAATGTAAAATACTAACAATGTTAATAATTAGAAATAATTTTTTTTAAAATTAAGAAAAAATATTTTTTTAACTTTTTAAGTAAAAGAACTAAATCTAATTTTTTGTGAAAATATAGGGGCTAACAACTTATTTTAACATTTTAATTTCATCCGCTTGCTTGAAATCAAAATAAATTAATTAATAATTAATATATAAAATATATTTACAAAATTTATATTTGATGTAATAATAGTTGCTAATTTTATACATTCTCAATTAATTAGATGACGTGTTATTATTTATAGAGAACTCAAATTTAAATATTGAAAGTGAAGGGTAGTCATGAACCAAATTGTAAAGTTACAATTTAATTACAAAGGTGAAATTATATTTTCACTCCTTAAAATTTATAATTAAAAAAAATAAAAATTAATGGGATAATTTATAAATGTTGAGTGTTAAATTTTTTTTTTAGAATCAAAGATTAAATTGATATAATTTATAAATATTAAGAGTTAAAATTGTTATAATACCAATTTTAAAATCACGTTAACAAGTTGTTGATAAAAAAAGATAAAATTAAATATTAAACGACTATTTTATAATTTTTCATAATTTAGTGATATAAAAAAAATTTATTAATTAAATGATTATTTTATAATTTTTTATAATTGAGTTTGAATAAAAAAATTAGTGACACGATTCATTTTAAACCACAAAGACCTCTCACCTCTCGTGACCCAACCATTGTGACCGTGGACCATACCACAATGGTGGAATGGTCTGAGTTCACAGGTGCAGTCAACAGTGGCAATGAGCCTGAAAATTTTCCCAATATTCCATTTCAGCAGAAAATGGTCACTTACCTTTCGTATAAACAGAGTCCATGAACCTCCCTTTTTACATTATACCACCACCACCTGCCACTAGTGGCTTTTGGGAATACGCAATTGTTTACTTTTTTAATGGGTTAAATTATTATTTGGGACCTAAACTTGACAATTTTTTCACATTGAGGTTTGAATTTTTTTTATCTAAATGAAGTCTTAAACTTATCAATTATTCTCACATTGGCAGTTAAACTTGACAACTTTTCCCACATTGGGGCCTGAAAATTTTTTTATCTAAGTTATGCTCTGAACTTGGTAAATGTTCTCATATTGAGACTTGAACTTTAGAGTTTTTAAGGGTTAACTTGGACAAAAAAAATTCAAGTTTCAATGTGGGAACATTTGTCAAGTTTAGGGCTTAATTTGAACAAAAAAAAGCTTAGGTCTCAATATGAGAACAATTATCAGGTTCAAAGTCTAATTTAAACAAAAAAAAATTAAATCCTAAAATAAGAAAAAGTTCAAGCCTCAAAAATGTGATTTAACCCTTTTTTATGGTAAAAGTACTCTGTTAGTTTTTTGCTTTTTTACCCCACACCATGTGAAAACCATGACATCTGACCCCCTCCATTAATGCTCCCATGACCCTGTCTTTTTGGGTCTTTTTTTAATTACTGCTTTTGGTTTTGGTTAGTCACATTGGATGGACCCACCCATATGGTCTAAAAGTAAAAAGGAAACCATTGATGTTGGTTCCTTGGTGGAGCTTTCTTCTAGAGAGGTTTAGGGAAAAAATGGGGGTTCTTGGAAAGGGCAGGCTCGGTTACACCTTTGAAACACACCTCTCTACTTTGTGGGAACTGGGGGCATCAATGATTTTTATTTTTTGCCATAAAGAGCCAATAAGTTATAGCCACGTGTTTGTTGATACACAAAGAAGTGGTGTACTAAGATGGTTCACCTGATTGGACGAAAAGTCGTATGGTTGTAAAAAATAAGTGGAAGGAGAGTGGAGGAATAATGGTGAGGGATTAGTTAGGTGGGAAGGTAACATATTTCTAGGTTACTTGTCTTTGGGGATCTTGGTTTACATACATTTTGAAATGTCACATGTTGTGATTAGAATATTGGTAGGCAAGTGAGTTGTTATAATTGATTTAGATAAGGTGACGTCATGATATATACAAAGACTCTTATAAATTAGAAGGTAATTAACAAGTGAATCTAGTTTAATACGACATATTGTAAGGATATATATTGATATTTAATATCTCAAGAGGAGATAGAGAAGATTAAATTGCAACTTGAGCTACGAGGATCTGAGAAGGGATTGCATGAAACTGTGATTCCATGCTATTCTTATCCCTTATCCGTTATCCCTTATCCTTTATCCCTTTCAGCTTTTTCCTCCTAAAAAATTCAAATTCAACTAAAAATGCTAAAAATCAAAAGGAAAAATCTGATTTTAATTTCCATTCTCCTATTGAAAAGGGATAAGGATGACGTAGAATATAGTTTCATACAATCCTTTCTCGTGAAGATCTATAGATATATCCACTTGATTTTTTATTAGATTATTTTCATTTTTAAATATTTTGATTTATTTAGATTAAAGTTAATTTAGATTGAGGTTAATTTTGAATTTTGATCACAATTTTAAATCATTTTAGATTCAAATTGTTTTGGATTCAAATTATCAGAGTTTAAGGCTCGAGATTTTAAAATTGGACTATTACGAGTTCATTTCTTATTGCAGTTCTAGTAACTTGAGATAAATGTCATCTCGCGTCAATTATTTGGATTCATATCATTTTAAGTTCTAATTAATCAATATACAGGTCATTTCAAGTTCAAGTCATTTTGAATTTGAGTCATTTAAGATTTATATCATTTCAAGTTTGGATTAGAATTTAAAATGTGATCTCTCGACAGACCCATCAACACATCCACTATTATCCCGGATAAAAAATTTCTTGAAATCTTTTCCCCTATTAACGCTGTGTGTTAATTGTGTTCCCATTTGTCATGTAGTAATTAATAATTTAGGAAGCCAATTTTGCCTTAGGACAAACTGATAAGGAAATCTAATCCCAAAGATCATAAAAATTTCAACTACACAATACAACAGCAAAAAAAGGGTCAAAAGTGAAAACACACACAAAAACCACTATCACTCACGAACAATGACACACACACAAGACAACCTAAAAACAACAGTTTCAAATTACAAATTTAGCAAAATGATCCCAAGGAACAAATGGAGACAAAGCTATGTATATATATATATATATATATATATTCTCTTCTTTAGTTGGTGGGGTTACTGCGGAAGGACCCCAAAGCCTTGATAGCAGCAGCTCTAAGGATATACTGATGATATGCAGCTGCTGCAACAGCTCCAACAAATGGACCAACCCAGAAAATCCACTGTCCATCACAATTTCACCAATGGGTCAATTCACAAACCAAGTAAAAATGTCTCTCTCTGTGTATGTATATATATATGTATATGAACTTACATGGTCATCCCAGGCTTTGCCATTGTTGTAAATAACAGCAGCACCAAAGCTCCTAGCAGGGTTAATACCAGTACCAGTAATGGGGATAGTAGCCAAATGAACCATGAACACTGCAAACCCTATAGGAAGTGGAGCCAACACCTAAAACCCTCAAACAAAACAACAATGTAAAATGCATTAGCCTACATGAACAATAAAACGGATAAAAAAAAGAAGCATAAAATTACTCACAGGGACATGGGAATCACGGGCATTTCTCTTAGGATCAGTAGCTGAAAACACAGTGTAAACAAGCACGAAAGTACCAATAATCTCAGCTCCCAAAGCGGTTCCCTTGTTATAGCCTGTACCCACGGTGTTAGCACCACCGCCGAGGGTGGTATATTCATGGTTCATAAAAGCTTTGACTAGCCCAACACCACATATAGCACCCAGGCATTGAGCTACCATGTAAGTAACAGCTCTTATTAGTGACACTTTACGGGCTAAAAACAACCCGAAAGTCACGGCGGGGTTAATGTGACCACCTGAGATACCGGCGGTGCAATAAACGAGGATAAAGATCATCCCACCGAAAGACCATGCAATGCCTAAAAGACCAACTCCATTGCACGCATCGTGTTGTTTCTTGTGGCCGATTACGGTGGCTATTGTGACGTAGAGAAAAAGGAGTGTGGCTATGAACTCGGCGATGAGAGCTCTGTAAAATGACCAGAGCTTGAGCTCGTTAATGTCCACCAGCGGTGCTGGTGGTGGGTCTACATAGTCCTTTCGGCTCTGCCCTTCTTCAGTCACTTCCTTGGACATTTTTTTTGGCACGTATGTGTAGCTAAATGCAGGGTTTAAAAGCTCAGTCCTTTATAAAAATGGTCTTCTCAAAGGGTAGGAGAAAATGGTGGATTTAAATTAGTAAGCGAAGGGTAGTTTTGGGCTGAACAATGGGTTCAGAATATTGGATGTTTTTAAAAAAGCTAAACTAAGTAAATAAATTATTTGTAAATTTTGGTCACTTAATTTTAAAAATTTATAAAAATGGTTACTAAATTATTTGAAAGCTTTCATTTAAGTCATTAAAATATTAATTTAAAAAAAAAATACGACTAATAAGCTTCAAGCGATGATTTGGTGATCTGTATAGTAGATCAGTACCCATTGACGAGTAGAAGAACATATTGTAGATCCAAGTCGGTCTGATGGTCAATGTGGAAGATCAGAGAAGAAATTTGTTTAAATTTTGATTCGTAAATTTATGACGTTCAAACTTATTTCATAAACAAAAATTGAACTATAGAAGAGAAAAGAAAAGAGAGCTTTCAATTGGTTTAGGCAGTGCAAATAGAGAATGCCATACCGCAATGATTTTAAGAGCATAGTGACTTAAATGAAAATTTTTGAATGCTTTAGTGACCATTTTGTAACTTTTTGAAGTTAAGTAACCAAAATATAAGCTTATTAATAGTTTAGTGACTTTAGTTCTAGTTTAACCTTTTAAAAAGAAAAAGTTTCAGTTGTTGGAGACTGGAGAGCTGAGGTGAAAAAGCTATGGATTTGTTTCATAAAAGGATAAAGCAAAATTTAGTCCCTCAATTTAGTATTTTTTTTCAATTTGGTCTGATTTTTTTAGATTAATCTCCAAACTTAGAAGTTTTTTTTAGGTTGGCCTTTGAACTTAGATTTCGTTAAAATGTGATGACATGACATTCTAAGAAAATCTAAAAAAAAAATATTTTTTAATAATTGTTTGTATTTTTTAAATTTTTAAGTGATGATGTATCATAATCTTAGAATGTCGCATTATTACATATTAATGAAATCTAAATTTAGGGACTAAAATAAAAAAGTTATTAAATTCAAGGAATGAATGTTGTTTTATCCTTTTATAAATAAAGAAAAAGGTGGTGTGGTGGAAAAGGGTTAGCTTGGCACCAAAAGGTCGTAGTACAGCAAACCATGCGAGCTAATATCTCTTGGTAGGACTCAACCCATCAAGCGTTGGCCTGGCATCCAACCAAAGCAACGCCAATAAGATGTTAAAATAATTTGGCTCACACCATCGAGTATTAAGTATAGTGATAAAGCACATTGTATTAATGAGAAAATTTAAGTTCGAACTTTGAAAATGATATAGTTGAGAGAGGCAGTCTCAAATCTCGAAAGAGAAAAAATTAAACTCCGTAAACTATAAAACAGACATAAAGAATATCTCAGTTAACCTGAATGTGACTAACTTTGAGCTCCAAAATATTAACTATTGTGTTTTGGTTGTTAGTTCAATTGAACCCAAACAAACGTCCAAGCCTGCAAGGCCTTGAACCAAGTACTGCACGGGACCGCTTTCTTTCCCTTTTGGTTTCGCACCCTTCCAGGGCCTGACCACTTTGCTACTTCGGCTCCACCATCAATCAGCCATACTCAAACAGCAAGTGCCGTTGTTGCAGCCTATGATGCCGGTCTGGTAATCTTCAATTAACTTCGCGTCAAAGTTATCCGGACTCGAGCAACAAGGGTGGTACACTTACCATTGCTTGTTCCTGGGTTTATTGGCTATAGTGAACGGTCACGTTAGCATTCGTGCAACACTCGAAAACTCGACACTCTAAATTACAGCCGGACGCACTAACGATGGTGTTGCCGGCACTCGCGCTACCGCCTCGCTGGGCCGGTGCTACATTTTTTGGATATAGTCTCCATTGATCTATAGGAGAATTTTTTTTGCTTAAATTGTTTGATGCAAAGATTATATATCAATACAACTGCAACACATACATTACAAATTCTTGGGGTCAAAGATATGTGCATTGAGAGATTAAAGAAATTTCCCTGCTCTTTCCATAAATTATAAATATTAATTTATTTGAAATATTTTATTGATTAAATTATGTTGGACTGATCAGGATTTTAAGGTATAATTTAGTTCAGATCAAATCAAACTAAATTAATAATCAAATATCCCTGAACTGATCATAAGCACATTTTGGCTGACTTTGAATGGATTAAATTGATATTCGGGTTAATTCTTCAGGACGTCCCTAAACTATAACTTGAATTTTAAAATGATCTCCAAACTATAAACATTCTAATCAAATCCTTAAAGTATCAGTATTGCATCAATTTAATCTTGTTAGCATGATTGTTAGTTTAGAGAGTAATTTTTTTTCAACATATTATATTCAATCTGTAAACGAAATAAGCACACTCATCGCACATGTTTATAACTTGATCCTAGTATTTTTAATATATTTCACATCATATTCAAATTGACATTACAATTACTTTATTTATTTTTTGAGGATTCAATTAAAATATTTTTAAATTTAAAAACCAACTTTTAATTTGGACCATAACTTGAATTTTTTATGCAAATAACCAATATGATTAATATACTACTCGATATTTGAATTTGTCTTCAATTTTTAATTTGGTACTTAAGTTTAGTTTTAATGTTCAATTTAATACCCAGACCAAATTGTATCATATGACCCAAAAAATTTAACAAGTGTGCTCTAATAAAAAAAACATGGGTATTTAATCGAGATTAAAAAAACACAAGTACTCTTAATTGAGAAGAAAACTCAAATATCAAATTGAAAAAAAAATACCAATTTGAGTACTGAAGTCAAAATCAAGTATCAAATTAGGACAAAAAATAATTTAAGTACTAAATTGAACATTAAAATTAAACTTAAGTACAAATTTTTATATTAGCCCTAATAATAAAATTATTTTTCTTGTGAAATTTATTTTCAGTTAATTTTTTTCCCCACTTAAATACAAATTTCAATCTAAAAAACTAAAATTCAAAAAAAAAAATAAAATAAAAATTCTAATGCCTAGCATCAACATGGGTTACCTTATGTCTTATATCATCGTTGTTTTTCCTTTTCAATTTTCCTAGAAAATTTTCTGCTCAAGCATCTAAGAAACCAAAGCTTCAATACTAGCTTTCTTTACTGTTGTACAAACAGGACAACAATCAAGAAAAGCTGCACAATCCTTACATGTACAAAGATGTCTACAAGGAAGGAACAAAACGCAGGAATTTCGAGAATCACAACATTTACACACCATCATTGTCCTTTCAACGACACCAAATCCTCTGTTTTCCTCTGTTTCTTCACAACAAGACCCTGCATCATCGACACCATTGTCTAATTGCTGTTGTAATTGTTGGAGCATGTTGTTCAAAGAGACAACCATGGCTTCATTCTCTTGTGCCACTCTTTGCCATGTTTGGTTCTCCATTTCTAGCTTATTCGTTAAAATTTGAAGCTCCATTGTTCTGTTTTTGGCCTTTGTGATCTCTTCTTCTAAAAAAGATGCCTTGGATTCAAGCTTTTTCACCATGGTTGAAACTTGTTGGTTTCTTTGTTCTTGTAACAATAATCTCAATCTCTCATCCTAAAACAAAATTGAAAAATTAAATCAAAACCCAATCATCAAAATTTATTAAAAGAAATTATTTTTGAAAAATATAAATCAAAATACCTGTGATTTGATGAACTCGTCGATCTCATGATTCTGAAGCTGTTCTTCAAATTGTAGCTGTGGTTTCCATTGAGGACCAAAATGAAATGAATTGAAACCATCATTACCATTGCCACCATTATAATCGTAGGAACTGCAAAATGGAAAGCCAATATTATCTGAATATAACTGAGCTTGTATGGCCATTTTTTGAACTTTCAAACAATCAAAACCAAAAACAATCCCTCAAAAGGACCAAAATGAAAAACTAAATCAAAATCCTTTTTTTTTCACTCAAATTTCTTTGCTTTTTAATATAGATTCAAATGGGTTTTCTTCCTTTGGATCAAAGAAACTAAAGACATAGGGAAAACAAAAAGGAAATGAAGGGTGGTGGTGTGTATTTATAAGGAAAAGAAAAAGGTGAGCTCATAGTTGTGAATTTATGTAGAAATATTATATATAGGGTTAATATAAGTTTTAGTCCTTGAATTTGTCTATTAGGTTCATTTTGGTAATTATACTTTTTTGTTTCACTTTGGTATTCGAACTTTGCATCTCGGTCTATTTTGATTCCTAAATTTGGTAAATGTAAAAATTTGATGATGTAAGACTCCTGGTTGCCAAGTTTAGATGCTAAAGTGAGGTTAGAACATGTCATAAGCCCTTGCATTTTTATTTCTAGGAATTCAATTTATTTACTTTTTAAATTTCGAAATTCAAGTTTAACTGTTTGTTAAATTAATGTTTATTGCAACACTATTTTTTTTAGTTAAATTGCTACCAAGTGAGGTTTTTTTTTAATTTTAAAACGAAACACCAATAAATTTAATAAAAAAATTAACAGTGTTAACAATTTTGACCAAAAATTTGAAATAAAAAAAAATATGACTAAATTCATAGACTTAAAGTTTAGGGACTAAAGTTTAAATTTGTAAAGAGTAGAGAGATTTATGGTATATTTTAACCCTAAAGTGAACCAAAAAAGTGCAAGTACCAAATGGACCTAATTGTAAAATTTAGGGTACTAAACATTATATTAACCCGATATATATTTAACTGAAAAACAAGCCTATTTTATGCCTTAAAACTAATCATATAATTAAGCAACTACGTACACATGCAGATATTGTGACTAAACTATCGGGTCAGAGATTTCTGAGGCGTTTGTTTGTTTTTTATTTTAATCTCGAAATTGAAAAGAAAAATTCAAAGTGGATTAATAATTAATATATTTAATTGTGTGAATTAATACAACTCTCTGAAATCGTCAATTAAATAATCATTCTAAATTTTAAGTTTTTATTACAATTAATTGAATTATCGAATCAACTCACTTCAGCTAATGGTTGTTTATCCTTAGAATTCACCCCAATTTGAATCTTCGAGAGAGCAATGGTAGGTTTTTATTTGAGTAGCTCCTTTTGAATGTAATGTATGCATGTGTGGTTTGAGTATGTCCCCTCCGTAAGCACGTGAGTACTAATCCTGTAATTATGTTAATTTTAAAAGCTGACACAATTAGTTAGCTAGCGGCCAAAAAAAGATATAATTAAATAGTTGAGTGACCATTTTGTAACTTTTCATAGTTGAGTGACAAAAAAAATACTAATAATTGGATGGCTACTAGAGTAGGTTGCCTAAGAAAGAACCATTTTAGTCTTTGAAAATTCTAAATTGTAAGTTAATGTAATGGTAAATTGTGCTTTGACCCAATCAATATGATAAATTTTTAGTTTAACCCCGTTAAAATTTCTAAAATAATATGAATATACAAAGATCAAATTATACTTTAACTCTCTTTGTTGAAGGGGTTGGCTTCTTCAAGAGAAGTTTTCGAAGTGTCGTCTATAAGACAACTGGCAAGACCCCAACAATTGAAGGTATTGTCTTTATGTCGGGAGGTTTTCTCCCAACCTCTATGAAGAGCTGTGTAAGATTCATGGAGAAAGCATCTCAGTTGGTGGAGTATAATAACTGTGTTACTTGAGCACGGATGACTTAAGCCACCAACTTGAGGCTTATGCGGCCCTTACCTTGCAACTATGGTATCATTTGGGCTAAATTCATTGCTCGACGAATAACAATTCAAATATTTTTTTTGAAAGATTCGGCCATCCTCAATATTCTTAAATATTTACAATTTAATTTTAACCCCTTAAAATAAATTTTCATCTACATCCCATTTTTTAATTCTTTAATAACGTCGATATCAACTAAATTAATCTATTTTCCAAATGGTATAGTAGTGAGCTATTGGAAGATAGCTTTGACGTACAAGACAAATTGTCTCGAAAGAATTATTTGTACAAGGAAAAATCAATTAATAATATATTGTTCCAAAATCCACAACTCTTACTCCATTAACATGATTTGTCAGTGTCTGTGGTACTCCACATGGATCAACAGTTTCAACACCTCATACTAATCCATGAAAATGATTTTGGTCAAATTTTATTATTAGTCCTCATATTATATGTAAATTATAGAGTTAGTCCCTATAGGCCTATATTCTAATTTAATTAATTTTAATGATTGTACTTTTTGAAATTTAAAAATTTAATCCTGACCACAAGATAACAGTCAAATCTACTAAATCAAAATTTTTTGTTAGTCTTATAATATGCATAAGTTGTAATTTTATTACATGTTCTCCCATTTGATCATTTTCGGATCTCTATACCTTTTTTTTTTAATTTAAAATTTTAGTCATAGCTCAAACGATAGCCATTAAATCAATTAACTAAAGTGACTTGAGTTTTTTTTTTTTTTTAGTATTATATGAAAAATAACAAGTTAACATATCAATAAACATGTAATAATATGTGTGCTGAAAATAAATTTAACAATTAATGTTTAGTGGGGACTAAAATTTTAAAATCCAAAGAGTATAATGATTAAAAACTACGAAATTAGAGTACAGTAAGTAAATCTACAAATTACTCATAGTATAGGGACTATAACAAAATTTGACCAAAAGATTTAGACACACCAGTTTTCTAATTCAACAATGGATCCTAAATCACGGAATTTTTTTTTGTCCAATGTCACTCACCCATGCAGAACAGTCCATAAGCAATGGAAACACACAGTTGCCAAGGCATTGTTGTTGTTGTTTCTTTTTGGGTAAAATACGTACTGTTATATTTACATACATGCTTATAAAATAAAAGAGTGAGAAATGATAATTTTTTTTAATAATTTTATTACAGGTTATAATTATATCTTAATGTATGAATAGGAAGATAATGCACTTCAGCGCATTCGAACTCACGTTTCCTTTATTGATAATAATGCGTATATCAATTAAGTTAAGACTCAATAAGCCGGAAATCGCGATTTTAATTTTGAAAGCAATGTTTCCATTTGGATTTGAGAAGGAAGTTGATAGGAAACTTGTGGTGAGGTGAGACACCAATGGGGCATATGGAGTGGGGAGGAGGGTGGCTCCATAACTATGAATTCAATAGACTTGATTAGTTTTGAGTTGAATAACTTTGGATTGAGTTAATTTGGTTTTTGAAATTTTGGGTTATTTTGAATAGGGTTATATAGGGTTGGGTATGAATTATTTTAGGTTTTGATGGTTTTAGGATTTTGTTATTTTAGTTTGAAGCTAGTGTTTTTTGATTGGATCATTATAGATGTGGATCGTTTTGGGTTATGGTCGCTTTAGGCTTGGATAATTTTGGGATTATTTATTTGTGCCATTTTTTAATTCGAGTTATCTTCGATTCAGGCTGCTCCAAGTTTAAATCATTTTGAATTTAAGTGGTTTTAGGCTTTAGTCATTTGAGCTCAAGACTCGAGTTTTTTAAGTCTATTGTTATGAGTTTGAATCATTCAAGTAATTTCGAATTCAATTAAGAACTGAATTATTTATATGTTTTAATAAAATTGAATTATGTTGAAGTTAATTGAATAGAATTTTTGAATTTGGAGTAGAATTAATAACTCCAGTTGAGTCCCATGTGCTGCCCACCAACCGTGGGAGACCCATGAGCCTTATTCCTATTAGAATCACCACATTCATTGCCTGCCTGCCTGCAAGGCTCTTCTGTATCCTTTGGTGCAAAACATGTGAAATTGTGAAGACACCAATACCAACACATACACACACAATAAAAATAAAATAAATAGAAAACCCAAGTTCCCAGCTACCTGCCTACTTTACCTCATTGACCAGCTACTATTTAAAAAAAAAAATAGATATTCTATTTAGTGTTTGCAAAAAAAGGGTAAATTATACTTTTTTAATACTTTTTAATTTTAGTGTTCAAATTCGTACTTATATTTCTTTGTTAATTCTAATTATACCTGAATTTGACTTTCATTACGTATTTTGGTCCATTTTTGTAACTCCATTAGAATCAGATAATATGGACCAATGATGTTTAGGCACATGACACACATACCACGTCCTACCACATGTAACAATGGTACCCAAATTTATTTTGCTTTCATCACACGTTTTGGTCCATTTTTATAACTAAGTTAAAATTAAATGACATGGATTGATCAAGTTCAAACACATGATACACATAGCACGTCATCATCTGATGTACTTGCCATGTGTAATAACTTGTTCGATCCACCTCATTTCATATTAATAGAATTATAAAAGACTAAATGTGTAATGAAAGTCAAATTCAAGTACTAATATGAAAAAGAAAAAGAAAAAATATAAGTACTAATTTGAAATTAAAATCAAATTCAAATACTAAAAAGTATATTTACCTAAAATCCAAAGACTATATTTTCTATCTCGTACCTGGTGCCGAATGCAGCTTCCCGACTACTTCCCTTTGCTTTCGTTTTGCTTTTGGCTTGGCATTTTTTTTGGTAAAAATTCGAAGTTATTAAATTATTAAATTTATATTTTGATTAAATATTTTTGATAAATTATACAAGGCACACTAGATTGTTACAATGTTACGATACGACATTTTTTATTTATACTGCCTGCGCTAATAATTATTTGTACATTTTAGTCAGAATTTTTTGATAAATTACACATGACACATTGAATTGTTATAATCATTATTATATGACGTTCTCTATTCACACTATCTGTATCAATAAAAAGTTTTCATTCTTTTTTACTTCTAAATTTTAATTTTTTTCTTTCGTGAAATAACTTTGAACATTATGAATTTGTGAATCAAAATTTAAACACTTTCTTCTCTTATCTCTAACACTAACTGTCAAATCAACTAGGATCTAAAGTATGTTTTACTCGTTATTGAATCTAACCTATCATACAGATTGTTAAATTGTTGTTTAGAGCTTATTAGCTAAATTTGAAAAAAAAATACAAAACAACCTAAGGACAAATAAAAATTTGTGAATAGTTAATTCACTTAAATTTTTTTTGAATAATTTATCGAGATAACATTTTTAAGTTAGAATAATTAAAACGTACCTCTTTAAATGCAATTTACCTTATTTCTATCTCGAAGTTGGTGCCAAATGCAACTTCTCTTTGCTTTCGTTTTGCTTTAGACTTGGTGATGTTTTTATGGTGTGACAAAGACCCACAATCTTGGCAGTAGCAGCCTCTTTTATTTCACTTCCCAATTCCCATAATGGAGGCCGTCCCCACTTCAAAAGTTGGGTCTTTGAGTGATGTAAATCTTGAACCTAAGGCTAAAAAATAAAGGACTATGAGCATAGAAAAAAGTGTTACCAAGCTTTCTTTTTTCTCTATGTTTGTTTTCAATTTGACAACGATTTAACCCCATTTTTGGCTTAGTTTCTCGTGTAGGAAACACGGTTTTGCTTTTGTTTTTACTGTTTAAGTGAAATAACTTGGAAAGAGAGGAAAGTGCGAATTATGAAAGTTGATGTTTTGATTGGTTAATTGCAAAGTATTCCAAGATGTTTAAAATGTTTTTAATGGATTTTGATGTGTAAGTCTCGAAATATATAATTATATGTCTTGATGTATGAAAGCTTCAAAATAAAACTTTATTTTAGGAGATATCTATTTTAAAATATTGTGCAGTATGCTTAGAGATAATTGGTAAATTATTTTGAAACATATTATTCATGTCTTGAAACATGGCTTGCTCACAGCTGTATGGCAACTATTTTTTAGCCTTGTCTCGAGACATCTTGTTAGGTCTTAAGACATGATGTGTAGGGACAAATTTTAAGTTCGAAATTAATGCTTTCAACGGTTAGATTTTATCTCCAAAGGTCATAAATACCCACAAACTTGATTTTTGGTATAAGTACACTTCAAAACTCGAGAGAGAAATATCCAAGCATCAAGATCAAGAGAAAAGTATTCAAATATTTATTCTTTCATTTCTCTTATAAATATTCTTTGGGAGCTTATTGTTAGATCTTTTATCATTCTCATTTCATTATTTTGAGAGCTTAATTTTGTAAATACATACGTTGTAGAGGTTTCTTTGTTTATTCTCTTTCAAATCACCAATTGTAAATCGGGAGGGTTTTAGTTGAGCCAGAAAAATTAAGAAACGTTCTAGTTTAGCCATAAAAACTAGGGGAAAAGGTTCTATCTAAGCCTTGTGAAAAAGACATGGATTGTAAATGTTATACATTTTCCTTGAAAGGTAACAATTTAAGTACAGTGAATTGAGAAATTTTTTTTTGAGGTATACCAAGGTAGTGGAGGTAGGCAATTGGGGCCAAACTGCTATAGATCGAATCGTCTAAGCTCTTCTTCTCTTTCCTTATCATTTAGAAAATTTTGCGAAAAATTTTAAAATACCACTTCACCCACCTCTTGGTATTTTTGGGCCTAACAAAAATGTTTAGAGATTTGAGGGGTTTAATTAAATTTCTCAAAAATTTTGGAGGATTTAATGAGAATGTTTAAAAATTGGGTAGGTCAAAAAATTTAAAAACTTAATGAGAATTGACAAAAATTTTGGAGGGACTAATTAAAAATCTTGAAAATTTTAGAAGGCTTAATGAGAAATCCAAATTTTTGGATGGTCTAACAGAAAAAAAATTTAAGGGTCTAAAAAGAATTTTTTCATTACCATCCGTCTCTAAATTTAGGGTTTACCGATGCTTGTTGGATTGAATAATAAAAAGGTTTGATGTTATTTAAATAAGTTTATGAGTTTAAATCTTGCGGATGGAAATTTTAATTAGGGATGGCAAACATCGAATAGTTTGATGGATTTCAAATCGATTAGCTTTGATTTTTTTTAAGGTATGGATTTCAAACCTTTGAAAATTCTAAAAATAACTAGCAAAAAAGAAGAAGTTAAAGTCGAGATGGGAGAGGGTAGGGATGGATGCTATCCAATATCCTTGGAGGTGGCGGTAGTTTCAAGATTACACATTTATAGTGGAGTGAAATATGTAATAATGCAAAGTGTACCAACAATGAAACGATGATAAATTTGACAACATCCGGCCATGTTCCATTCTATTGCCATCTCTAAATACAATGCTAGGAGAGTTTACCTCCAATAGTTTATCTCCTATTTAAGGGTCCAACTCAGCTCGATTCCTCGATATGAAAAAAAATAAAAATAAAGGTTAAAATATGTCACGAGTCCATGCACTATTTGTAAATTAGAAATTTAGTTCTTGTACTTTTATTTCTAATAATTTAGTCTATCTACTTTTCAGGTTTCAAAGTTCAGGTCCAACTGTTAACACTGTTAATATTATTGCAATGCCATTTTTTTAGTTGCTTTGCTACTAAGTGAAATTTTTTTTTGAAAATGCAACACTAACAAATTTAACCGTGTTAACAACTGAGTTTGAATTTTGGAATCTAAAAAGTAGAAAGATTAAATTCTTGAAAACAAAAATGTGGGAACTAAATTCTAAATTTATGAAGAATATAAGGACCTATAACATATTTTAACCAAAATTCAAATTTTGATTAAAAAGTACATCGATTAGGCCAAAATTTTTCCAATACGGCAGGTGGGCTTGTTTTTCTACAATCCTTAATCCTCCCCTAATTAAGGGATTCTTTCATTTTCATCATTAGCTGAAGAAAATGAATTCATTGGTGAATGATTACAAGTCTTGATTTTCACTGTTTTTTTTTTCCAAATAAAACCATCTTACGTTGACAAACCTAAATTTTAAATTCCATTAAATTGCTTTGACCAAACTCAAATTTCAACTATATACTAAAACTACTCCAAGACAATTATGATTACATTATATACTTATTGTGGGATTATGATTGTTTTATATATTTAAAAAAAAATTGGATTCTGGATTGAGTTTTAGTTCGATTAGTATGGGTATTTTTGTCAATGCAGGAGGATGTGGGTTAGAGTGCGTTGAAGCACATTTTCCTATTTATAGGTTGGGGACGGACTATGCCTAATTCTAAGCAGTGTAAAAAATAACATATATGATCTGATCAGATTGATCAAAAAAATAAAGGGTGGATTGAAATAAGCAAAGCAAATCTTTATCAAGTAAAATGTCATTACTATTTGTTTGTCAAATTCTAGTATATCACTTGTTAGGAGAATCCAACAAATTTTATCTCATGAAGACAAGTGGTTTGTGCGGTATATCCCTAGAGAAAATAATCATGTAGCGGATGCATTAACTAAAATGACTTGTGAATGATGAAGATTTGTGTTTATTTGATATCCCTCTTATGGAGATTCAAGTAATTTTAGAAGAGAATAGTAATTTAACCCAAATTATTCCTTTGTAAAATTTTTGGATTATTTCAATGTGTTTTTACACCAAAAAAATTAACATATAGAGATCAGATTCACAATTTATGCATTATACAAGGACTATTAGCAGAATTATACCATTTTTCTTTTCATGGTGGAAGACTAGGAAACTTTGAAAGAGACATGAGGAGTTGTTTTGATTAGACCAAGGAGGCCTGGCTCAGGGGTATAAGGTAATGTTCCATCCAAATGTGACCCACCCCATGCATTTAATTGAAGTGGCATCTTGTGAATGAGTGATACTTTGCAATTAAGTCCACAATTTCAAACTTCAATGTTTGCCTACACAACAGAGCATTTGTAAAGTATAGAAAATTTGTCGACAATTTTACTACAGGTTCTGATTATCTGTTATTTTTTATACAATAGTTAGAATTATTCATAGTTCCTCCTCAGCTCATAAATAGGAGGATAATACGTTTCAGCGCACTTGAATCCATATCTTCCTGCATGAACAACAATACCCATACTAATCGAGTTAAAACTCAATCAACTAAAGAATAGAAATTTAAATTGGTAAATGTATTATTATATGGAATTGGTGGACTGGAAACATAGAGAGAGATATACATTGAATCCTCAATGTCATAAATAGACTGCATGCATCATATTAATATATGATAATATAATAATTGCGAAGACTTTGACCCACTATATCCATGAAACTCTGCAGCCAAGGATGCTTATCATAGAAATAGAATCATCATCATCATCATCACCACCACCATTATCAATTAGTTTGTTTTCTACCCTAATTTTTTTTATTCTGTTTTACGATTTATGTTTAAAGTTTATGACGGTTTTTGTTAACAATGCCATCTCTAAAATTCTTCGAACTTGCAGGCTCTCATTGAAAATATAATGTATTTTACCTACTATTGTTTAAAACATCATAATCAAGGGAAAAAAAAAAGAATAGATATGATCAAAACTTATAATGAAATTGTTAAAAAAAAAATCGAATCCTTACATTTCAACCTAACAAGCTTGAATCAAAGCATGATGAAAGAAGCCAAATAACTTTGATATTGTTAGAGTTGTGTGGCCTGAATCCCGTTTGATTCGACTTGAAAAGTTCAATGTGCAACTCACTTGTTAAAGAAATGAGGATCTGTGGGAGCGAATGTCCGCACAAGTTGAATTCGTATGGGATTATACTTCTTCTATTAGACAGATTGTTTAACCCTTAAAAACTGCTCATGGTCGTAAACCTTTTACATTGTTGTTTTTCAACATTAATGAGTTTCTCCTTCTCTACATGTGGTTTTTCTCTATAAGGGTTTTCCCCGTAAAATCTGCATGTTTTTATTTTTTTTCTTATTTCTTTGCAATCATTCCTACTGCCATTATCAACGTATAGTATAACAAATATCATTGCACATACTATTTTTTCTTTTAATTTTGTACATATTATATATGTGCTGTTATTATTATTAGTTTGAAACTTTACATTTTATTATTTATTATATGTTAGTTTTAAACACACGTGTTCTAAATACGTAGTTTCTACACGCATACACGTATAATTAAATTTCTAGTATATCTTAAAATTAGAATGTAAACTTACATAAAAAAAAAAGTAATAACTAATCCTCTCGCTATAAGTATTTTTAAAAAAAGTAAACAACAACATAAAATGTGTTCTATTCTCATATACGGATATCAATTCCGACCTCATAATTAAATAATGTGGCCAGCAACCACAAGACGAGATTCGGAACTCACGTCTACTATACCTTCTTTGTGTCTTTAAAATCATCATTTTTTCATTAATGCTCTTCATGAAAGGTTGTAAGCAAATTGCATTGCTTCCTGTGCTTTCTCCTGCTGCTTTGACTGACTGCACATATATTAGGGATAATACATTTAATTCTTGAGATTAACAATTTTCTCTCAATTTGGTCCATAAATTTTTTTATTCACATTATTAAATTTTCCTTTCTTTTTTTTTTCTTGAAGTACACATTATTAGTGTTTCTAAACTTGAATTTTATTGAGATATCATAATATGAAACTCTGATATCATATTATATCACTTGAAATTTTTTTATTTTGTATTTTTGCAGTTTATATAAAATTTTTAAAATTTTCAGATAATAATGTGAAATAATCTCATATTATCACTAAATTCGAGTTTAGAAATCAAATTGAAAAAAATTGTTAACAAAAAAAAATTCAAGGATCAACTAAGAAAACATGCTAAGTTTAAAAATTAAATGTTATTTTATTCTTAAATTGATATGAATTTTTTTAAACTTTTCTCACATTTAAAAAATAAAATAAAACCTCAACATCTAATAAATATGCAATCATTCCAATAACCTTGAACACTTGGAAGACCGAAATCTCGATCGGTTAAAAAATTCACCAACTTCTAATAAATAATATTTCGAATTTTCCTCTTAAAAACCTTAAACCCTAATCCTTTATTTTCTCATTTTAAAAGTATTGAATAAAAAAGTCCTTGAAAATATGGGTTGATAACGTTTCTTTAAAGCAAGCAAAATCAGCATCTTTATTTTTTCTTTTTTGAAAGTTGACTTAGTACTTTCCACTTTCACCATAACTACACCCACCAACAAAAGCATTGACTATAACCCTTTTTCTTTTTATCAAATATTATTTATTTTTGTAGTCATCATGATAAATAGAGGGTGGGGTGGGTGTCATGTTTTCTCCTTTTTTGACGTTTGAAAATCAAACTATACTTCAAAAAAAAGGTGATGCATATCCATAACAAGTCCTATTTAACTCAATGAATTACATTGAAATTCATCATATTGATAGAGAATATTATTCGTACGTTTATATTGAATTTCAAACATTCTCGTAATATATCACTCCAATCCCTTAACTCAACTCTTGGCTTAAAACGGACAAATTAAAACATACTACATCTAACTAAGTGAACCGAACCGAACCAAACCCATTATTGGTCACCTCTACTTGAGCTACAAGCAATCAAGCATGCATTACCTAAATAAAATTCTAAAGAACTCAACGTTACCATTAAGCCAAATTCTTATTTATTAGTTCTTCATTATAACTTGTAATTTAATGAACTTATTAAATACCCAAATATTTAAAATTTAGATATTTTAAGTTAATCGGTTAAATCGAAATATGAAATTGTTTCCGAACTTTATAATATTACTATGTAGCCCACTTAGGGTAAAGATTAACTGGGCTTGAACTTATACACAAGAGAAGAATGGGACCTGAAAAGCCTTGCAAACCACTGTTTCCGACATTCGACCCAAGATATTCAGATTTTTTTCATCTACAAATCATTTCAAGTTTAACGAAATTCATTTTAAGTTCAGGTCAGGGATTAGGACTTATAAAGGGAATTCAAGATCTAATAGTTCATTGAATCCACAATATTCAACCACTTTATATATATATATATCAGAATGCCACATTTTTTCTCTTTTCCCCCATTTTTGTTTCAATTGTAACTTGTAAGCTCCAAGAAAGCTAAGAAGCCGACTACTCTCCGGGATTATCATCAGTCCAAGAAACAAAAAGAAACACCTGCAATGCTCGACTACACCATCTTTTACAATTATCGGTAAGTTTTCATCGGACAATGATGACGCGTTTCCCTTGGGATTGCAACTCATACCCTTCCTATACAGAATACTTATGGCAAAAGCAATATTCCTGTCAAAGCCATGCAAAACTGGAATAGCCGAATACGAATGGCTGAAAGGTATACGCAAGCTAACCTGCAGCCTCCCATATGAATGACATGTTACATCTAACAGTGACTGAAACTCGTAACTCACCCGATAAGGGTTCACAGTAGCAAAACATCATCAAACATATTCCATCTTCCCTAATTCTGTAATTCAGCAATAAAAGAATCCATAGAGCTTAGAACAACCGAACCAGAACCAAGGCAAAAGGAAAATCAGCAAAGCTTAGCATCATCGACAGTAGTTACTAATGAATACTCATGCAATGTGAGTAAAAAGACAAGATAAGGCCTTTTATTTCGGTCGAGTTTAGCTTTTGGTAAGAAAACCAGACTATCAGTAGCTGCTCGAAAATGGTACAAGTTATTAAATCTGGAAAAGTTTGAGCTTTAGAAGGTTGTCTGCTTTAAACCATATAAACTAAGAAGACCATTCAACAAAAAAACAAAAAAAGAAAAAGAGCCGTAATGAAAAAGATGATAAAAAGGCAATACGAAACAGCTTGTTGGAAGAGAATTATTTATACGCCACAGATATAAACTAAGAAGACAAGACCCATAAGTAGGGTTAAAAATAACTAGTAGAAGAATGATAAAAATGAAAATAAAAACACAATGCGACCTGAGGGAAAAAAGTGCTGCACCCCAAGAAAACTGCTTGATGGAAGACGAATCTTGTACTCCGCAGACTCTGGATGATACTTGACAGTTTTTCAACCAGCTGTGGCTGGACGAACACCTGCCAAGAAAACAAGTATCAGCCTCATAGCCTAAGAATACTAGAAACAATAGTGCTACGCATTGTATGCGGCAACAATTAGTTTGGAAACAATCACCAAAGTTCATAATGTTCCGGATTTTGCAAGAAGAACTTCATATATCTTCTAAGTAGGATTCATGCACCAAAAGGATTTGGACATGTCTTGTATTGAACAATAAATATGCTGTTTTTCTTTACACTATGAAGACTGCTCAGTATGAGAGAGCAAGTCTATTTAAAACATACATAAACCAAGAAAAAAAACTTCATTCCTCTACTGATCATTCGAAACAGTAATAATAGATGTCATTATTGACCAGAATTACCATATGGTTGATATGCTTAGACCGACAGACGAACTGTATAGTTACAGCAAATAACTTCAACATAAACACACAAGAACAAAACTCCTTATAGCAGCCCTGACAAGGTGAAACGAAGCACAAACCGAGCAAAAAACTTCATTCCTCTATTGATCATATTCCATACTCTAATAATTGATGTTGTTATTGACCGGGATTACCACATGGTTGATATGCTTAAAACAATAAATGAACTATATAATTACAGCATATAACTTCAACATAAACACACAAGAACAGAACTACTTATAGCAGCCCTGACAAGGTAAAACAAAGCACAAACCGAGCAAAAAACTTCATTCCTCTATTGATCATTTAATCACTAATAATTGATGTTGTTATGGACCAGAACTACCACATGGTTGATATGCTTAAAACAATAAATGAACTATATAGTTACAACAAATAACTTCAGCATAAACACACAAGAACAAAACTACTTATAGCAGCCCTGAGAAGGTACAACAAAGCACAAACCAAGCAAAAAACTTCATGCCTCTATTGATCATTCTAAAAAACTAATAACTGATGATGTTACTGACCAGAATTATATAAAGAATTTAAGACAAAGAAACCCAAATTTTACCTTTCCTCCTTTTAGTGCCAGAAGAATTGCTGTTGGACCCGCCACTTCCAACCCCACCTGTAGAAAGCTCCTTTGCTCCGGTGTTATAGTCTGCCAAACACTGAACATTGTCAAAGTCACACCCATTAAATCCCTGTCCATTCAGCGCTGCATCTTCTGCCGTTCTCCCTTCGGCTCCAGGATGAAGGCAATACATCTGATCATTGCATTGCACATTGCAGGGATTCATCACATAAGCACCAGGCATGTTCATACCGTTAACAGCAGTTGCCGATTTCTGATATGGAAACGAACCGATCTCCCCTTCTATTCTCCCTCGGATATCCACGAGCAAACACTTAAGCCTCGCAACCTCAGCCTCCAATGCAGCTTGACCCTGCAATCTCTTCAACAGCTGCTGGTTCACTGCTCTCAATCTCATAACCTCATCCTCCAATGACGCGGCTCGTGCCTTAACCTTTTCCCTATACTTCCTCACAGCTTCTCGATTCCCCAGCGGTCGTTTCTTCGATTTCTCCTTAGAACCAGCAGTGTCATCGATTGAAGCCTTATCTTCAGTTGAGGCAGGCACAATTTTGGTATGGACATGGAAACAAGTGTGTGTATGAGAGTTATCCGGTCCAGGCGGGTTACAAGTGTGTGTATGGGTACAAGCATGAGAATCATTGAGCAATTCATCGAAAAAACTGTCCATTGAACAACTGCTTGGGATATCACCCATGTTATTCCCGGAAAACACTTCCTGGTTCGAAAAATCAAGCTCCCCGTCATCCATTACAGGTACAAAAACACTAAAAGCCCTCGAAGGAGTGATCAATTCACGATTTTGAACCTGACCCAGATCATTAATCATGCCCAATTACCAAATAGCAACATAAAAAAAATTTAACAGTATGTACAAGTTCTAATAAAACACATATATGCTTTTTATCAACATTGCACTGAAAATGAATCCCACAATTATCACCATCAACAAAAAGAAGAAGAAATGGGTCTTACCCGGAAATTAAACTCAGCCGGTTGAGAAACCTGTGATGGGTCGAACAATTTCGATAAAATCTAAGGTTCAAAGACAAACCCAAATCAAAGAATCAAAGAATTTTCGATAATTTGAAACCCTAGAAAATAAACGGCGGCTCGTTTTTTAAAGAGTTAAAAACAAAGACGCAAAGACTAAGGACTGATTGGAAGAAAAGTAAGAATTGGGTACCAAGAAAGTGAAACTATTGTATACGAGAACAATAAATTATGAATTTTTATTGCAGAAAAAAAGTCAATAAAAATGGTAAATTTATGGCATTATGAAGATCTTGAAATGGACGGACCAGAAAGACGCTTTAGTTGCAGAGATTCCAGCGTCCCTTTCCTTTTTTTTTTTTTTTGTGTGTGTGTTTGTGTGTGTGTATTTCTGGTCAGAAATCATTTTGCTGTCAATTTATATGTAGTTTAGGGACTTCTATGTAAATTAAGAAAATATAATCGAGGTTAATTGCGCTTTGCGCCCCACACTTTCAACTTTTAAACTATGATTCGGATTTTAAAATTTTCAATTGAGCCCTCGTAGTATCAGTATTTGAAGTGAAGCATGTAAAATACGTGGATCAATTTGTAAATATGTGTAGATACTATATGAAAAGCATTGATTTGATAGAATGACTTCTTCATTGATGTTTTTAAATAGGGTAAAGCTAGAAATTTTACTTGGAAGATGAGATAAAATTATAAGTTTTTGGAGGGGCCAAAGTTAAAATTTTGGACTGATCAAAGTTAAAAAAAAGGTTAAATTGCATTGTTAATTTTCTCGAAGGGGCCAAAAATGAAAAGTTTCTTTTCAATTAAGAACTAAAAGACCAAAATAGAAAGATTTAAGTTTAAGAGGGGTTCAAAGGAAAGTTTTCCCATTTAACTAAGGGGTCAAGGCCCAAGCTACTTTAGCTTTGTTATAAAAATTAGGCCTAAATTCGTCTCGGCTCAGCCCTGCTCCACCTGCTTTTTAAAGTTGATAATGTTTTATATTATTTTATTTTAATATATAAAAATTAATTTTATAATAATATATAATATTATTATGTATGAATATTAAAAAATGTTAAGATAGTTATATATAAAATTTTAATTAAATTAAGACAATATAAATATATATTTTTAAAATTAAAAAAAAAAGAATGAGTTTAAAATAGATTTAGATCAGTCATTTACAAATACAGACAAGTTTAGGCAAAATTTTAAATTTATATATCAGGTCAAACCAAACTTGGGCAATTATATCATATATTAATATTATGTTTAAGCTTAACCCGAATTCAACCCAACTCAACCCATGAATACCTCTAAGTAGGGTCATAACTAAATTTGTCCATGGGCAGGGCCAAAGTCCGTCTGAAAAGTGAGAGAATTTATGTAAAAATATAGACTTAGGTAAAAAATAATACTCATTTAGAAAACGAGTCGGGTCTCGAATAAAGTTTTAGGGATGACCCTAGCCCGAATTTGCACAAAAAAAAAACTGTTGTTTTATTGTTGTTTTTCCATTGTTTTGTTGTTGTTTTCCTATCGTTTTTCAATTGTTTCGTTGTCATTTTATATGTTGCTAATATATTGTTGTTATTATTTAAATATTGTATAACTCTTATTTTGTTGTTAATTTAACTACTATTTTAGAGGTATTTACTTGTTAAATTACATCTATCTTAGTATTATTTAAGTATAAATACTTTTTTTTAATTTATTTTTAATTTGTTGAGAAATATTTATTTTAATATTTTTAGTGTTTTTGATGTATACGGATGGATCGAACTCAAATTTTAGTATTTTTATTCGGGTTGAACTTGGGCAAAAATTTAAGCCCATTTTTTAGGTTGAGCCAAATTCAAACCTATCAATTAAGTCTAAAATTTTATTAGTACCCAATTTGATCCATAAACAAGTCATAACATTGAAGATGCAGTGCATGAAAACCAATTGTTTAGGAGGGTTAAGCTCTAGTTATAAGTTTGTTTTTTTAATTATTTAGAACTACTCATAACATCTTGTCAGCCCAAAAAGATAATGCGTTTCAGCGCATTTAAACTCATATTATTTTATATTGATAAGAATATTCATACCAATTAAACTAAAACTCAATAGATAAAATTTTAAAAAATTTAAATATGAGACACTCAATAACTGGGTTTTACTATTAAAAAATAATAAAAAAGATTTTTCATTAAATTTAATAATTGTATAAAAATATATACACCTCTAGCTCCCAAATAGTCCAAAAAAGTAAATAAACCCATATCTAAATTTCATTGGCTTATCTTCTTTTTTTGGAATCCCAAGAGAACAAGCAAAAAACCAAAAGACAATAAATAAAATCACAAAAAAAAAAAACTAAAATAAATAAGCTAATTTCTTGACCATTTCTTCACTTTCCAAAAGGCTAACGCACACAAAAATCAGTTGATTGTTGATAATTTGAAACTGAGACGAAGACTTCAATGGCGTTTCCAGTAGTCGATACCGAGTATCTCAAGGAGATCGATAAAGCTCGTCGAGACCTTCGCGCTCTCATCGCCTTGAAGAATTGCGCTCCTATCATGCTTCGCTTAGCGTATTTTTTTTTCCCTTTTATCTTCGTCTTCGTTTTGTTCTGTTTATTAAAGATTCAAGGAATATAGCTAAAAGAAATTTGAAATCTCGTGATACTAATTGAGAAATAACTGGTAAACCTGAAAAAATAGTGGATTTAGCCATTTAGGAGTATTATTACTTTTTTTTTTTAAAATTTTGACTTTGTATCGATGAATTCTTCATTTTGAATTGATTTATTTTTCTTGAAGGTGGCACGATGCTGGGACGTATGATGTGAGCACTAAAACCGGAGGTCCAAATGGCTCTATAAGGAATGAAGAAGAGTTCACTCATGGCGCCAATAGCGGCTTGAAAATCGCTATTGATTTTTGTGGTCAGATTCTAATTCTAATGCTTATTATTGTTATTATTGGTTTCTTAGTGTAAATATATAACTGTCAAATTCGTATAAAATGTTTATGGATTAGTATGCAATGCAACAGTTGATTCCTAGTTAGTATGAACAAGTTTAAAATCATTTGATGCTTTTAAGCTGCTATTGGTTAACTAAGAATGTACATCTTAAGAGCATTTCAATATTGGAAGAATATAGATTATCTTATTTCAACATTATCTTGAGGATTAGTATTGCAGTTTAAACACTCCACATGCACATTTTACCTGACATTCAGAATTGATTGTTGAATATAGAGTTTTAAAGGAATGAAAAATACGAGTAACACTGGTATGGCTTCAAGTCCATTCATGTTAATATAGAGTTTTCTGAATCTGGAATGCTGAAACGATTTTTAACTTTTTCACTCACTAGAGAGGGGTTTTGTTTTCCTTTTCTAAGGGTTAGAAATTTTATAAGATTAAAGCAGGAGTATCAACTGTCAATTATGTTGATGAGTGGTGTTGACATTGAGTCTAACAACAGAACCATTTGCTTCAATATCTTAGATACGAGCATGACTTGATTGTTCGAAAGGAGTATGGCAGGACTGATGTAATTTCTTTTTAAAAGTTTAGCTCAGGGTAATGTTATTTGTATGATCCTATTGCAAAAAAGGAACATAGCATGGACTCAAAGTGATTGGGGAGATCTTATTTTGATCTTGCTATATAAGGTTGAACTTGCATGCCTCTGTTAGGTTTTAGCCATTGAAATTTAGGTGGTACCTTGTTTGTTCCCTCATTCAGCAAAGAATCATCTCCTTTAAAGTGAACTATTGTCTCATTGTTGGATAGTCAGTTGTGTCCTCCTTCAGAATTTGGTGGTAGAAAGATGTCAACCTTTGTGATTCATTTGTGTAAATTGTACCAGCTACTATATGAGCTGAATTTCTAACAAGTGTGAATATATATATTACTACATTTTTTCATTTTCATGCTCATGCATGTAACATATCTTCATACATATAGCATGTAGTTTGTGTTAGAATATACATCTCAAACTAGAACATATTTTATTTATTTGTTTATTCTGACTGAAGAGTATTTTCTTTGAAACATTTCAGAGGAAGTGAAGGCTAAACATCCTAAAATTACGTATGCTGATCTATACCAGGTGATTATGGAGTTGAAAGAGTTAGCGTGCATTTTATTTGGGATTTACTTGCATCATTGGGGAATTCATAAGTGTACAGTGTATTCTATTTGATTTTATAGAAAGAATTCTTAGATGAGGAAATTAAATGACAGACCTATAGCATTAAGGACACAGGATGATGTTGCTTGAGAAACATCGAGAAAAATGTCTAATATATTTTGGCTTTTAAAGGAAATCATTGCATGCTTCCTGTAATTAGACTTCAAGGAAAATGGCTCTGTTTCTATTCTTCTATGAGCTCATTGGGGAAATAAAGAAATATTTACACATTTATTAGTCCCTAAAACTTAATCTAAAATCCTTGCTAGAGTTTGAGGCAAATGTCTGTGGTTTAGATTCTTTAGAGGAAGGCATACTTTTTTTATCTAATTAACTAGATTCTTTCTATAATACACTATATATAAACTACTATTTGGTAGGTTAAATGATTGACCTAATAGAATTGTTCTATGAAAGAACCTCTTGATTTAGATTTTGAGATGATGGCTGGTACTTAACAAGAAAGAAGAAGCTTGGTGACCGTAGTTTTTTGTTAAAATGAAAAGAAAGAGGTTACAAAGTTTGGTTGATTTTGTGATTTGCAGAAAAGTAGCTTGAAATATTGAAATAAGAAATGTATAAGTAATTATTTAAGAGGTGTTGTAGAGTTTGAGAATGTTTGCTGTACTTACAGTAGTAACACTCTGTTTCTTTATGGCATGTTTCATCATAATATGGCACACCACACAAATGACTGCACTTAGATTAAATTGAAGCTGTTGGTTGTGTGTTGGATGATGAGTGATCTGTCATTGTATCATTTTCATTTTCAGCTTGCTGGTGTTGTTGCTGTTGAAGTCACTGGAGGTCCTACCATTGACTTTGTACCTGGAAGAAAGGTATCTTGTAGGGTTTTATTCTTGCAAATGTAGCTTGTTTTCTCTTTAATTTATTTGATTAACGCTGTTCTATTTAATAGGATTCAAACATTTGCCCCAGGGAAGGCCGACTTCCAGATGCTAAAAGAGGTAAAATAAATTTCTGAAGCCATTTGTGGAACAATAACTTGAATTTCTGATTTCCACATGCTGAGAACTATAAATTCTGACTTCCATATGCTTTGAATATTTCTACATGTTGATACTTAGACGATCTATATAGTAAATATAGTCATATCTATTGTCTTATGGCTAATATTTATGTGATTTCTTACCTTCAGTGTTTTCTGCAGTTCTAATGTACTAAATATGATCTTCATCGAATAGATTGAGTTATGACTGTTGTGTTACTGTTACCCTCGTTTTGAATACATTGCTCCACATCTTATCACCTTATTTTAAATGCACATCTAAGCTTATGTTTCCATAGTCTGAAGTTGTGTGCTCTATATGTTGCATTTCTCTTTTCGTTACTCTTCTGAATCATGGTGTTAGGTGCACCTCATCTGAGGGACATCTTCTACCGAATGGGTCTTTCTGACAAAGATATTGTGGCATTATCTGGGGGTCACACTCTGGTATTTTATTTTTTAAAATGTTTTCGATTTTCTATATTCCTGGTTACGTTTGTTATATGATCAATATCAAACCTTCGGTGTTGGCTTTGGTGTTACAGGGAAGGGCTCATCCTGAGAGATCAGGTTTTGATGGCCCTTGGACCAATGAACCCCTGAAGTTCGACAACTCTTACTTTGTGTAAGATTAAATCTGTGATTTGCAAGCTATTTAACTTTCCTCCTTAGAATTCATATGAATCCATTTACTATTATTGTACCAGGGAGCTGCTAAAAGGGGAATCAGAAGGGCTTTTGAAACTTCCAACAGACAAGGCTTTGTTAGATGACCCTGAGTTCCGCAAGTATGTAGAGCTCTATGCCAAGGTACAACACTATAACCGAATGGCTTCCTTTTGTCTTACCCATACTTCAAGAGCGATCTAGTCGATGTCACTTTATAATGTACTTGCCTTGGTATTCAATAAGGTTTTCTGTCTGGTCTTATTAGACCTTTATTCTTGGAAGATTGTTTTGTTGCTTTTACTGTTTCTATTTGTGCCAGTTGCTAGTCGAAATAACTAGATTCTAGCAGCATAGCTATTTGAGCAGTTAATCATTTGTCCTCTCCTAACCAAATTCAACCTTGCTTCGAGTTGGTTTCTGCTGTTATAAAGACCCTTTTATGTTATTAATCTATTGCATGTAGATGTTTCCGCTTGATCCTAGTCTATTGTTAACCAAACCGGAACATTGTCGAAAGGCTAACCACTATCAACAATGTTTCGGGCACCCCTTTAGGTGTTATAGACCAATGTTGGACTGAGACATCATGCAAATAAATACCAATTCTGCATCATGTGATTTTTAATGGAATTTGGCCAATCTTTTAAACTTGGCAGGATGAGGATGTGTTCTTCAGAGATTACGCCGAATCTCATAAGAAACTTTCGGAACTCGGGTTTACTCCCACTTCAGCTCGCTCCAAGGTAATGGTGAAGGACAGCACTGTATTGGCACAGGGTGCCGTGGGGGTTGCTGTTGCCGCTGCAGTGGTGATCCTAAGCTACTTTTACGAGGTCCGCAAAAGAATGAAGTGAAAGCCATATTACTCTTTTCTAGAACAGAACATCCGTTACAAATTTAGCAGAACTTAGTCCAATCATCTGGCTAATAGTTATGTAGTTCATGTTTTCTCCTACATGATATCGCGTCCTACGAACCGTATTGGCAGTAAAAGATCGACACAATACTCTAAGGTCATCTATTTGAAGTAAATAACATGGATAAATGCTCTCGAGCCACTTCAATCCATGACATTTCTGTTACGAAATGCTTTTGTTTGTAGTTAGGGGGATAATCAAAGCTACAAATTGCTCTATTTCATGTTTGAAGAGTTTTTCTCAAACTCTAGATTTGCCACCTCGTTGAAAGCTCAGAGTTACCCATTAGCAAGATCTCGAAGTGTTTATAGGTCGGGTTTAAGTATGATATAACACATTTTATGTTTGTCTAAACTTAATTCATCCTCAAATATAGACTTAAAAAGTTTTGTTCAAGCTCACTCATATTTGTAAATAATTAGTCCAAGTCTATTTTAAGTTTGTTCATACTATTTTTGAAAAATATATTGTTTTTTATTTAATATTTAATAGATTTATATATTTTTTATTTATTAAAATTTTATATATAGACAGCTTAACATTTCTTTTTAAATATTTACATTATAATATTATATATTCTTATAGATTTAACTTTTATATTTTATAAAGTACATAATATTTAAAAATAAATAATATAAATATTTTATAAACTTAAAAAACAAGTCGAATTTGGGTCTTGAATGTTTGAGTTTGAACTTGGCTCAACCCATGGAAATATTTGAACTTGATCTTTCCCAAGTACCACGTGGTGACTTGAGTAGCCAAAAGGGAAAGAGGGGAGGTAGATAGGCAATGTGAAAGTCGGTTCAGTTTAATTATAGTTTTTGTCAAGTTAGTTTAAATCGACTAGAGTTTATATATAAAGAAATATTTGGTAATTTATAACTACTTGGTATCTAAATTTAGAAATCGTATGTAAATTTATACTTTTTTTAGGTATTTGATTAACACTATGAAAATATATTAATGTGGTGTTAATGTGTTATTGACAATAAATAACATGGAGTCACGTGATAGTCTCACATTTTAACCAAATGGCAAAAAAAAAAATTAATTTTTTAAATAAATTTTAAATTCCTTATTTTAACGGTGTTAATTAGGTATATAAAAAATATACAAACTTGATTTATGATTTTCAAATTTACGATATTTAAATTTAGATGTCAATTATATAAAAACATTGAAGTACAAGTAAATATAAATTGCTAAGTTGAATACGTCCATAATGTTATCGAGTATAATGATTAAGACAGTTTTGTAACTAGTTAAAATAGGTTATGAAGTTACCTCACCCTTGTAAAGGTTAGACCACTAGTTTGAGCCGTCGGAAAGGATACTTTTTAGGAGGGTTTTAACTGCTCTCGACGCAAAGAGTAAACCAAAATATAAACTAGATTATGTTAGTTATTCGTTACAAACTTTTGTAATTAAACCGATTAACTTAACCAATTTTTAATATATAATTTTAAAAAAAAGTTAATATACGATTTATTACTTTAGTTTAGTTTCAATATTTAATTTGGTATTTAATTTTTTTTCTCAATTTAGTATTTGAGTTTAAATTTAATATTCAATTTGGTATATAAATCAAACAACCGAATGAATGTTTGGCATGTGTACTATAGTAAAAAAAACACAAGTACTTAGTTGGGACAAAAGAAATAAAGCTCGAGTATCAAATTGAACATTGAATCCAAACTCAAGTATTTAAACGAGATAAAAGAAAATTTCAAATCTCAAATTTTTAAAAAAATCAAGTATCAAAGCGAAAATTAAAGTCAAACTCAAGTCCAATAATAAAGTAAATTACACTTTAAAAAAGAAAATCTAATTTCGAACCGTAAAAATGATATTATTGAAAATGACAACACAAATTCTAAATAAAAACAGTAAAACGATGATCACCTCAATTCAATTTAAATTTAAAAATATTAAAAAAACGATGTACTACCTATGGACACTTTATTGATGAAGTCCATTATAAATTTTGGTCGGTGTAATTGGGTTTAATCAAAGCATTATATTATTATGTGTAGGAAAAACTTGGGTTAAAAGGCCAACCTAAATTAATTATATGTTTGATCCATCATTTTTACCACTAATTTCATCTATTTCTTAAAATTTCAATTGTATACTCTTAAGGTTTTATTAGAGTTAGGCCGGTAATTAATTCTCTGCATTCGGTAGATCCATTAAAGAGTAAATATTGATCACGAATTTTTAAACTGTTACATACTCATAACCCTAAATTTAATTTTATTTTGAAAGATAAAAAGCACAAGTTGATGAACTTAAAACATCAATTAAGAATCATTTTTGTATTGGTACAGTATATTTATTTTCTATGTATTGTTTAATTGTCTTAAACATCCTCAAATTATGTAAATTGGTCCTTCAAAACATTTCAATTGAGTTTTCAAAAGTATCAGAAAAGTATCAATTAAGTCATTCTGTCAATCTAGTCAGTAATTTGGTGTTAAATGATAACTCAAATATAACGCAGAGTACATTTAAAATACATGGATCAAATTATAAATATGTGTGTGCTTATTATATGGATAGCTTGAATTTAATGTGTTAAAAAAGGAAAAGAAATAACCCTCTTAAATTTTATTGACACCGTTTTTAACATGTCAGATCGAAATTGTCTAATGTGGTAAGCATAGGTGCGTTTTAAATATGCTCCATGTTAGATCTAAACTGATATTTAACTCTTAAATTGACAGCTAAGTTGATTAAAGGACTTGATTGATGTAATAGTCTAAATTTTCAGTGGTGTCGGAACAGTGATTCGAGATCACTAAATCCGAAAAATGAGTAGAAAATATTAATAATTTAGTGAATATAAGTTAAATGTGAAGTTAGGAAAATTTTTGAAATAGCGAATAGTGTACTAAAAAAATATATATAAAAAAAATTAGAATCGAAAACGAGATATCGAGAGTTTGAAAATTTTAAAAAGAGCCATAAATATTTTTATAAATATTTATGGAGTGTTATTTAGTTAGTATTAAAATTTTGTCAAGAAATTTTAAAGTTTCGATAATTAATTGAATAAAAAGGACTAAATTGTAACAAATGTAAAATTATAGAAAATGATAAATAGCTTAAATGATAAAAGAAAGAGAGTTTAAAAGGGAAATAGACCCAAGGTCTATCAAGGTCTATTTGGGCTGGACGGAAAGGGCATGAAATCAGCAGGAAAATTGATGAATTAAGGGTAAAATTGGAATATTGTAAAATTTACTTAATAAAGCTAGAACTAAAGTGGAATTATCTAGATTTCTCATTATTTTTCTGCATTCTCATCAGCAAAAAACACCATAGAAGGGTTTTATTAAGCTGGTTTTTCATATTTTTACTGCAAGTAAGTTTAATTCTTGATTATTTCTTGAAATTTTTGTGTTTTTATGACTTTTACAACTAGGTCCACTTGTTGAATTCATTAGTTTTTGATTTTATGAAAGAAATTGGAAGTTGCTGTGAATATTTTCTGGAAGTATATGATGATTTAGCATGGAATTAGAGCTTTAAATTGTTTGTATGCTGATTTTATTGAAAGAATTGAATAGAAAGTGAATGTTTGGGACCTAATGGTGAAAGAGTTTGAAGTTAGGGTTTTATGTGGAAATTATGAATTTAAATAATTATAAAATAACTTATAATGTCTATATAAAGCATTAATTGAGAAAAATTATCTTCATTGAGGGGTTAATTAAGCAAGGACTGAATTGTATGAACTGTGAAATTTGGGGCAAAAATCGAAATCAACATTTGCACTAAAACAGTTTTGGACAGCAGCAGTAGTCTAACTTTGAAAAATCACCAAAAATTGTATAAATTGAATTATAGAATAAATAAAATATGAAATTAAAGCTTGTTGAGTCTAGTTTCTTATAGAAGAAACGGTGTAAGCAATGGAATTGTAAATCATGAGATATAATAGATTTTGTAAGACAATGTCAGAATGAATTCGGGTTCCCCTGTTGTGACTTTGAAAAATCATAAAAAATTGAATAAAAATAATTAGGGTCTTAAATTTATATGTTTATAATTCTAATGAGTCTATTTTCAAGAGAAACAAACGGAAAAATCATTTGAATCCTGTACGAGAAGATAATTAATTTTTAGTGAAGAAGGGTTGGAACTGTCAGACAGCAGAACAGGGGAGAATTCAATGAATAAACTGTATTAACTGACCCAACCAAAAATTATGAAATTTTTATGGTAAGAAGATATGTGAGTATAGTTTTAGGAAAAATTAGCGGATCTTAATTTGGAGTTTTTTAGCTAAAGATAAAAATAATTTAGTGACTATGACACGGATGGACAGCATTGGAATATACATAAGTAAATAATGAAATTATAGATAATATTACTTATAAGCGGGTTGAAGATGAAGTCAATACTGATAAGTGAATGATTTTACAATGATAGATCGAGAACCCGAAACAAGTCGAGGAAAAGAAAAAGTAGTTGATTAGTCCTTGAACTTTCATAAATTTTGCAAATCGACCCAAGTAAGTTCATATGGTTGAAGTTTAATAATTATATGTTAATTTTATGAATTATATAATGTATGATGAAATATATTTATTGATGAATATAGAATAAAATAACAACCCGAAAATCGAATAAATGATCAAATTGAGCGGAACGTCGGATTTGAGTACTTCTGATCAGTGATAAGTGACAAGTGATAAGTGGTAGCTTTAGCTACACTTTTCTGATCAGTGACAAGTGATAAGTGATAAGTGGTAGCTTTAGCTACACTTATCTGATCGGTGACAAGTGATAAGTGATAAGTGATAGTTTTAGCTACACTTATCTGATCAGTGACAAGTGATAAATGTGATCAGTGTAAGACCGTGGCAGGACTATGACTTCAAAAAGTGATAAGTGATCATACGTAAGACCATAGTTATACTATGGCAAAGTGAAAGTGAAGTACTTAATTTTCCGTAACCGTTCCCTAATTTGGTTAAAGAATGATACGTGACAAATGGGCCCAAAAGAATTAAAGGAAATGGATAAGTGGTAGTAAGTTATTACAAGGGAATTCACCAATGACTGTGGTTGACAGGTGAACTTAATAATTGTGTATATTGTATAAGTGTATAAATATTTGGTAAGATTTATGTTTTATGCCTATGAACTTACTAAGCTTCTATAAGCTTACTTGAGTGTATTCAATGTCTCTTGTAGATTGACGTGGAAGTATACGGAGGATCGGATCAACACAGAGGATCACACTATCCAGATTATCTCCGATAGCTTTTGTAAATTTCCTTTTTGATTTATATGGCATGTATAAGGTTTGATGATTATATAAATGCTAAGACTTGTTTAATGAATATACATTAAAGTAAAAAAAATGATAAATATGTTAAATAGTATGATTATAGTAGAAGTATAATTTGGTATCAAATTGATTGAAATGAATTGGTTGGTTGGATGGATTGGTCTCGGTTTTAAAATTTGCAGGGAAGGTTAGATATTTATAAAGGGGTTATATTGAACAAAAAAAAATTTGGGATTTTGCGAAAAATTTTCTATGGTTTCAATTTAATTCTGGTTTGGTCTCGAAGTATGTTTTGGGCTTTGGAGGCCCATCTAAAGGACGTCATGACATGTTTTAGTAAATGAATAGTATTTAACTTGTATTAACGAAAAATTAATTTGGTAAACTCTGGTAATGTCTCGTACCCTATTTCGGCGACGAATACGGGTAAGGAGTGTTACAATTGATGTGATACCGATACTTTAATGGCTCAATTAACACGTTTTGAATTTTAAAGATCAATTTAAAATCTAAATAACAATTCCAAGACATTTCGTGCAATTAACCCTTAACCAACAATATTAAACTTGATATAATTACAAAATAATGACCTAATCTTAATTCGAAGCTCAAATGGTGCCAATAAAGCTTTGGCATTATTAGTAAAGTTGAAATTCCGAGTTTTATGTACTTAAGTTCAAGTTCTATCATATGCAATTATTATATACGGATTTCTAATCGTATCATGTGCTGTTTTAATTTAAATTATTCAGTTTTTAGCTCATTTATATTTTATATTCTTTTGATTTTATGCTATAATATAATTATAGTATAAAGTCTAAATAATAATAAAAACATCTCAAATGGAACCTCCCCCATGTAATTTCTAACGTCAAACGTGAGGCCAGTGTTGGACAGTCGGAAAGGTGAAAAAGTAGGTGAATTGTGATATATATGTATATATATAATGTTATATCATGTGATATATATAAAAAATATATGAAGTAGGTGAAAAAGTTATATTGTGTGGTGGTTGGTGGGTAAGTAACAAATACTCATATGCAAATTTGAGCCAAATATTAAAACAAAAATTTATATATATATATATATATATTGATCGCGAGTATTATTTTGATTAATATAAATATTGTTGTCCATGTAAGAGAAAGTGAGTTTAAGTGAATTGAAGTACATTATCTTTCTATTTATGGGTTTAGAAGAGACTATTAGACATTTAAAATATACCCGGACCAAAATGAAAATAAACTTAGACAAAATTAGCATATGATTAAACTTATAAATTTCCACCATTTGTGTACAAATAATTTCTCGTAATTTAAAATAAAATAAAATTTAATTATTAGTACGATGATGCTTTATAATTAGTGATTTTTATTATAATTACTTAAATGTATTATCTACATCTTTAACTTTAAAAAAAAATCAAATATAAACCCACTTTTTACATATTTGATATTAATTTTATTTAATTAAAATAAAAAATATTTTTTAAACAATTTTTTATATTAAAAACAAGTGAAAAAAAAAAATGGCAGGTGAACCAAAGTCCACAAACAACCAAAACCCAACTTCCAAATCTTCTAGAAACCCACTTTTTTATTATTATTTGAAATCTCTTTATATAATTTAATATTCTCTTTCATGCATTATATGATATGTAATATATATTGGGTGCACCATCAAGGCTTCATCCATTGATGCTTGAGAAATAAGACCAAGTCATCTTTGGGACAATCAATTCTCAACTGTAGCAGTTTCCACTTTCCAAGATGTTTTTAATACTGCTTTTCGAATATTATGTTCAAAACATTTTATGTATAACGAATTCTTGTAGATGGAAAAGTTTTTTAGTTGAAGTAATGTTCCATAAAACTTGCATATAGAAGACAAAAGAAATATTCTAGTAGAAATACCCACACATCAACCAAAGTATCATTCATAAAATCCCATTACACTCTTATCTTAAGCCTTTTCCAAGTAAATTTTTTATTGCCTCCAACCCACTTTCTTCTTACAAATCCACATCAAATGTATAGCTTGTTGCGTTATAAGGTTATTACCTATTGTGGACTGTGTTTCGTATTTTAGATGAAACAGGGTTGACGTCGAGACGAGGAAGAGTCGACGTCTCGACGTCACGACGAGAAGATTCGCCACGTCCTGATGACGCGATGAAGGACATCTCGACAAGGCAGTATGCCACGTCACGACGTGGTGACGTGTTCCTTACTCAATCAAGTTTTTTCTCCTAATTAAACTCTGTTATATTTTCCCAGTCTAACTCTATTTATTCTAGGGATATTTTAGTCATATTTTATTTACACGAATATCAGCCTATAAATAGGTCATTTAGCAACCCTAGATAGTTTAGAATAACAACAACAAAATTAAAAGAGAGTTTTTGAGAATTTCAGAGGATCTTTGTATTTCGGGTTCAGGGTTTATTTGATTTTCCATTTTGTACTCCCCTTTTCAATTTTTGCTGTTTTAGTGAAGCTTTTCTTTGCTCGTAACTTTTTATCCTATTCAGAAGAGTTTTTCCACATAAATATTTGTTTCCAATTTTCTTGATTTTCGTTTATTAGTTGCATAACTTGGGTTCGATCCAACAAATTAGTATCAGAGCTTGATTCGATTTTTACATTCAACCCATTTAGAGATGACAATGATGTATGATACCGAAAAGTTTGATGGAATTACAAATTTTAACTTATGGCAAGCTCAGATGACGACAAATCTAATTCAGAACGGTTTGAAAAATGTTATTATAAGGCAAAAGCTCGTGGATGCAAATCAGACAGAGTGGGAGGAATTTGATGAGAAGACATTGTCAATAATTCAGTTGTGCCTCACTAACAATGAATTGTGCCTCACTACTGAATTGTTAATAAGTCCTTTCAAATTCAAATCATTCAAATTTAAAATTTTAAGTTATCAAATCAGATCATTATAAACTCATATCATATTTTAATTTTAATCACTTTTAATTACTTATTTGAATAATTTAAGTTCGAATTAGCTTTACTTCAATTTACTTTATTCGAATCAATTTGACTTATTAATTTTTAAAAATCAATGAATAAATTAAAATTAAAATTAATCAAATGAAATTTTCGGATTCGAATGCTGAAATAGTAGTAAGAAGTCTATAAAACCACTTCTAAAGCTGTGGTTCAGGACCAGCCTACTACTTTATAAATTCTCTCTCTCTCTCTCTCTCTATATATATTTATATATACTGAAAAACAACTTTAATTTGTATATTATATGTACTATATATACATATACGTTGCTGTGGGTTGTATTGCTGAAATCAAATGGGAAGGTCTCCATGTTGTGAGAAAGCTCATACAAACAAAGGTGCATGGACCAAAGAAGAAGATGATCGCCTCATCGCTTATATCCGAGCCCACGGCGAAGGTTGTTGGCGTTCCCTTCCTAAAGCCGCCGGCCTCCTTCGTTGCGGAAAAAGCTGTCGGCTTCGGTGGATCAACTATTTAAGACCTGACCTTAAACGAGGCAATTTCACTGAGGATGAAGATGAACTCATTATCAAGCTTCATAGCCTTCTTGGTAATAAGTAAGTATACCCTCCCATTTTCATCTTAATTGGAACTTTGGTTGCTCATCGTAGTATTATATCAATCAGATCGTTCCATCAGTTCAATCATCATCTTTAGGCTGATAACTCGTTCCATCAGTTCAATCATCATCTTTAGGCTGATAACTATGCTACATAAAGGGCTTTTTGATTTATATGATGGTGGTAATTTGAGGACTCGATTAAAAATGTTTTGAAATTTAAGAATTGATTTAAAATCTACATCATAATTTTGGGAACATTGGGTGCAATTAGTTTATAAATATTTCAAAAATATTGATGGAACAATATAACGAAGCCAAGTTTTTTTTTGTCCTAATTTGATATTGAGTTTAACTTTAATGTTCAATTTGATAGGTACTTAATTTAGATAAAAAAAAGTTAAACTTTGAAGCCAAACTTAGGTACTTAACCAGGAAAAAAAAAAACTCAAGTACCAAATTGAAAAATTCGGTACCAACATTGAAACCAAATCTAGGTACCAAATTGAACATCGAATTCAAATCAGGTACCAAATGATAAAATAACCTTTTTTTCTTGTTTTTTATATAGGTGGTCACTTATAGCTGCGAGATTACCAGGAAGAACAGATAACGAGATAAAGAACTACTGGAACACACATATAAGAAGGAAGCTATTGAGCCGAGGGGTTGATCCCTTGACTCATAAGCAACTCAATGAAAGCACTGCACTTCATGTTGCAAATACAATATGTTGCAATGGCGTTAATTATGAAGGTAACAAAGAAGACAGCAATTATGATATTAAAAACCCTAAAGAATTCATCAACAAAGATGATGATGATGAGATGAAGAAAATCCCAGACTTGAATTTGGACTTGAGAATCAGTCCCCCCACAGAGCCAATCATGAGCAGTAGCATGGACAAAAGCAAGAGCAAGAACAATGGTAATGGTTATGATTTCTTGGGTTTGAAATCTGGTTTCCTGGATTTTAGAAGTTTGGAAATGAAATAAGAGGAAATTTGGGTTGTCTTTTTCTTTGGAAAATTAGGTGGTAGATGGAGAGAAAAATGAGAAGGATGTTATAGTTTATTATTAGCTTAAAAATCTTTCTAATTTTGTCTTTATATATGATTAATGTATCTCTTGAAGGAGCTGGATTTCTTGAGTAGAAATTATGAATTGTAGGATCTTTTATTGATTTGATATTAATTTTATGAGATTTTTTTTTTAATTTTGTTGAGAGTCCGAATACTTGAAGTGGTATCGATAATGATTTTAATGAGTAGAAATGTTTTATTAGGTATTTGATAGGAGAAATAATACACATAGCGCATGATTTAACTCGAACTCACGCCTAAAGCTTACAGTGTATTAATAGGTGAGAGTGTTATCACTTGAGCTATTCTCACCCAAATAATGTCTTGTATGCTATCGATTATGGGTTAAAATCTCATCAAACACAAAATATGAAATTTCTTGACGAGTCATTATATGTAACGTGTATGATTTATCTTCTAAGAACTTCGACGAGATTCTCTCTTTCTGCAAACTCGTATTAAAATTTATATACAACAAATTATAAACAAGCCATGCATGGAATCTAATTATATCAAAGAGAGTCTGATTTTATGAAATTGCTTAATAGAGATTTTAATGTTATAAGTGATGTTAAGTGATTATTATATATTAGATTCTAAACATTTATGAGTTAAAAAAAATATGTAAAAATTATATTTATAAAAAATTATATAATAATTAAATAAAACCTGGTTGAAATGGTAATGTGGGATCTTAAGTTTAAATTCTATTATTTACGAATTTTTATTAATTTTATATAAAATTAATTTTATCATTATATTAAATTATAATTAATTAATCATTTTTATTTTTATTTATAAATAATTAATCATTCATTAATTACATTCTTAAAGTGAATATTTATAAGATTGGATTAATGTTATGATTTAATCGAATGCTAATACAATAAAAAAAAAGCTAATTTTTTTATAAAGTTTTTCTTTATTTACTTGGCGAGGTGGTAAGGTCGTTGTAAGTTTGTTGTCGTCATGGAACATACTGCATGGTCATACTTTGATATTTTTTGTTTTTGGAGTTGTACTAGGTAATACAAGGTTATTACACCTATGTGTCCCCCACAAGAATCTGCAACAAACTCTTAATGATGATTACTTAGAAGTTCATAGAAGAGTTTCACATGGACGGTCTGTTTAGAATTAGGTTCACAAACCATCTATAGTGGTTCGTCATCCACAGACAGTTTACGGAAAGTTCCCTACAGATGATCCATAAGTCATTCATAAAGATTCATTATCCATGGGAAGTTTACGGAAAGCTTTCGTTAGTTTATCTCATAACTAGTCACGTATCATATTCTAGAAGGGACGATGCAACAAATTTTAAAAGAGATTATAAAATAATTATACCATTTGTACCGGGTAAAAGTCACTACCTACACTTATTAACTCCACCACTATATTTGAGTGTATATATATTAATATAGTGAAAAACATGTGTCTTTATACTAATTTATTTATCGAACATCGCCCCTTGATGAAGCTAGGAAGTTCGAATGTTGATTTCTTGAAAAGCTAAACTCATAATTTAAGAAGAAAAAAAAACCCCAATTAAACTACTAATTGTTCTAGAAACAATATTAGGTTTGGCTCCATAATGTTCTTGGTATCAACCACTTAGATATATACTTCTAGAAAGAGGATTTAGGATTTACTGAATCTTTTGAGATTATTTTGATGATTTTCTTTTAGGATTTTTCTATATAATATCATTTTAAAAATTTTAAACATAAATTTATCGATTTTCATTTCGAATTATGGATTACTGGTCGATAAGATTTTGGTAGTATTAACAAAAGTGAAAGTCGGAGACTTTCAAGTGTTTAGATTATTCTGGGTTTAAAATTTATTACGAGTAGATTTTATCTAAATTTATTTTAATCTAAGTTTAGATGTATTTTAATTTTCAGTACGTTATGCTTTATACTGAGTTATTTTAGTTTTAGTTGATCGGATATTAGTTCTTTGTAATTTATAATTATACTTGTGATCTAAAAATACTATAGAGGTTTTTTGTACTAGAAGCCAAAATGTATTTTGTCCTCTCTACTAAAAAATGAGTAAATTAATACATATACGTTAGATCAAAGAGTAAATTAATCATTCTGTTAAAAATTTCATCTGTTTATATTGTTAAAAATTGGTCCTTGTACATCAGCATGAAGTACACGTGGTACACTACGTATAATATCTAGTTATTCTATCAGTCACAACAATTTCTAAATTTTTTTTTAAAAAAATGATAAATTTACTCTTTAACCTAACATATATAAATTAATTTACTCATTTTTTAAATAAAAAATATAATTTAATTTCTAATATAGAGATTTTCACGATATTTTCACTTAAGATTATATTGATAATTGTACTTAACTACTCCAAATTATAGATCATTATTTAATTAGACCACTTATATATATATATATATATATATATATATATATATATATATGACACCTCACTTGAAGAAAAATGAGTCACTTCTCCATAATTCACATTTCACCATCACTTTTATAATTTCTTTGCTTCTTTTTCAAAGGTGTTTGGTAGAGACATCAAAAGCTTCCATGAGTTTCTTTTTCTCCTTTAATAATCAGCTCAGTATTAATTAAAAAATAATTATTTATTCAAAAACTTTTATTTAGTAAAATTGAGGGGTCGAAAAATGAATTTACACAAAAGAAATTAGATCATTAAATTTTGGATGAGACTCGAGCTTAAACATTTAAGGTTCAAGCCAACTCGACATGACTCCTTTTTCTAAATTTGTAGTATATTATATTATATTCTTTTGTAATTTGTAACCCATAAAAATTAAAACTATAATAATATACAATACTATAATGTAAACATTAAAATTTATTAAATTGTTTATATTTAAAATTTTAATAAACAAAAAAATTTATTGAATATGAGTCAACTTAAAACGGACTTAGATTAATCATTTATAAATACGAGCAAAACTGGAAAAACGTTGAAGCTTATATTTAAGTTGGGCATAGGTAAGTATAAAATATGTTAATATCACAAATAAATCTAATCTAATCCGACTCATAAATACATCTACTACTATATATAAAATCAAATACATAATTTTTTTTATATATTAATAATCTATATTATATTAAAATTTAACATGTTAATAATTTACATATGATTATATGATTGTTTATTTGAAATGTAAAAGCTTAATTCTCATTAAAAATTTAATTTTAGTATACTTTTTTGATTTAATAATTAAAATTTAATTGATAAATTCTCAAAAAGCGATTTGTTAAGTTAAATCATATGATATTTTTTAAAATAAAAAAAAATGATGATATGAATTTATTTTTAGTCATGTGAAAGTCACGTGAAAATTCGGTCGACCATGTTAAATCAATAATAAATTTATATATGATTAAAATATGTTATTAGTCTTCGTATTTCGACAAAATTTAAGATTTAGTCTTTGTATTTAAAAAGCAATACAAAAGCTAGAATTAAGACCTTCAACTATTTTGATTTAAAAATCACAGTTCAATTATTAAAATTGTAATTATTTTCTGTCAGAATTTGTCAATTTGACATATTGATTAATCTATTCTCATGTGATACGCTATACGATTGATAGTAAAATAAATGCTAAGTTGACAACTACTAGTGACGGTCATAATTGGACTAAAATTTTTAAATTGAAAAAGTAAGAGAATGAATTTTTAACTTTTAAAGGACATGGACTAAATCTCAAATTTTATAGAAATATAAGGACTAAAAGCATATTTTAACCTTTATATGTCAACCAAATGCTTTAGACACTCACGATGTTACTAACATGTAGGTAATAATATCCAAGCAAATTATATCAAATTAAAGTGAAATGATTAAATTTAAAAATTTAAGCATAACAAAGTACTAAAACCACAATTAAACCCAAAAAAGGATTGATATATACATAATATATTAGTCTCTAATTGTAACAACAATCAAGCCCTATAAACAAAAGCATGATGCTGAAAAAAAATATATATATATATATATATATATAGTTTTTGAAAGCAGCTAAAAAGGGCAAACTAATGAAAGGACACAAGCTGGGGCGATTGGAGAGATATCCGATATCAAACTAGGTTTCTTTAGGGGCGGCCAGTGCCTTCTTTGCAGCCTCTGCAGCTGCTTTCTCCGCTTCGATCTCGGCAACGATGGCATCGATTTCGGATTCTTCTAGTTGCCGCAGTCCATGCTCTTTCGTCATTGTGGCAACTTCGATGTTCTTTCCCCCGCTCTCGACGACCTAATTGTTAAGCGAAAGGAAAACCACATATGTTCTCATTCGAAGATAAACCGAAACAACAAACATAATGCATTAATGAATTACGCGAGACGTTTTATTTCGCCCGAATATGATCATCAACCATTGGCAAACACTAATGCATTCACCATCGTCACTCAACAAATTCAATACACAAACTGCATAACAGAGGTAAAAGTATCGTGGAGGCACTTGTACTAGGAGAAGGATTGCATTTTGCTTCTTTTACTCAAAAAATGAGCAGAAGTCTCTACTCGTTAGATCAAAGAGCAAACTGATCCTCCGTACGTGGAGCGATTGAATACAAAACCTAATCATATCAATATCAAGTTACAATTGCAGTAATCACATATGAAAAGCAAAAACTTACTTCGAGCAAAGCACGGATCGCTAACTTGATCGTTTCATGTCCGGAAGTTTCTTTATAATTTTTCTCGAGAAACTCCCTCATCGAATTGGAGTTTCTCCCAGTTGCATTAGCCTTCCAAGCTGAAAATGTTCCGGATGGATCGGTCTGGTAAAGAGAAGGAACGCCAGTATAGGGATCAAAGCCAACGATCAACGTCGAGAGACCAAACGGTCTAACACCGCCGCTTTGCGTATACTTCTGTTGCAAACCGGCAATGTATCGTGTTATATATTCGACAGTTACGGGATCCTCAACTGTAAGCCTATGACTTTGACATTCGATTCGAGCCCTATTGATCAAGACTCGAGCATCGGCTTTTAAACCCGCGCAAGCCAGAGCAATGTGATCATCCAAAGACACAATCTTTCTAACACTTCTGTTAGTACAAATAAGAAAAAAAGATTATACTGAGCTTATAATTTCAAAATCCCATTATTACAACCATTCAAAATCATATATAAAAGAGTTAATTGCACCTATAGGCAATAATTAAAATTTTCGGAATCGAACTAGTGGTTGAATTGATTAAATTATCGACTTTTGATCCAACCGGTATAAATAGAGATGGCACCGAGGGGCAAGCAAGGCCCTGACCGCCCAAAATGGTAAATTATCATTTGGCCCCCAAAGATGAAAATTTTCGGTTTAATTCCTCTAAAATTCTAAATTAACAAGCACATACAAAGATAAAATTATCCCAAAATGGTAAATCATCATTTGGCCCCCAAAACACTCGAATTAAGCTTACATTCAACGCTAAAGCTAATCAACAAGCGAATAAAAGAAACTGATTGGTACGATACGGGACTAAATTAGAATGTTTCAAACTAGAAATGATAATTAAGGAAATTAAACAAATCATGAATGAATTTCGATAAATTAACATAAAATATTCAGTTGACAACCTAAAAGAAACCCTTATTTGAGAAGATAAGCTCATTTAAAAGGAAATTCAGTACCTGGAATCTTGGAGCTTGACGGCGGATTTTTTCTCGACACCGAGGACGACGATATCAGTGCCGCGAACTCCTACGGCGGCGTTACCTTTACGGACGGCTTCAAGAGCGTACTCCACTTGGAATAAATGACCATCGGGGGAGAAAACAGTAATTGCTCTATCATATCTCGCCATGATTTTTCGTTAAATCCTTTTGATATTTACGCCTCTCTTTATTTTTTTTTCGTTCAATTTCGGTACTTTGTTTGGTGTCTATTTTTCGAACAAAAGACAAAGATTGTGTTGAAGGATCGGTTTGGTTTTTGATTTGCGATCTGATGTTTCGAAAAATGTAAAGAGAGGGACTGTATTTTTGACTGAAAGAACTTGGGGGACAAGACAGCCATGAAGACAAAGTGTACAGTGAAAATCATCAGAACGTCGACGTTTTATTTTACTTGCTTTTCTCTTCTTCGTTTTTTTTGGGGGGTTAAATTTTGCTATTTGTTCCTGTATTATGTGTGATTTTTTAATTTAGACCTTATACTTTAATTTAGTTATTTTTAGTCTCTATACTTTTCATATTTTGAAATTTCAATCCTGATCAAATGATAATTGCTAAATTCGTTAAATTTAATTATGTTATTTTCAAAATATTATGTAGCAAACATCACCGCATGTGTAATGTTATATCAATTTGCTATTTTCTTTAGGCGAATCCAAAAATTTCTGAGAAGTTAAAACATAATTTTATTATGTACTAATTTATAATTTTATCATTTTAAAGGGACTAAATAATTTCTATCATTTTAGAAGGAATTCAATTTTTAAATTTACGAGGTAATATTTACCTATCTCTTTGGATTTACTTATAAAAAACTAAAATTACTAAGAGATTAAATTCCAATCATATCTGTTCTTTTTTATTCAATACCTAAAACTACTCATAATCTCTCTCCAACCCTCAAATAAGAGGACAATATGCTTTAACGTATTCAAACATACGTCATCTTGTATTGGCAATAATATCGATATCAATCGACATTATTAAAAGATTTTTTTTGAGAATTGTGACAATTAAAAGTCTCGAAAAATGAAAACTAAAATAAAATTATCCTAAAAAATTATAAATTAGACACAAAAAAATGAAAATAAAAATTAAATTATAATCGAAGGAGATATGATAGCGATTTGATGAAGTTATTAGGAATGGATAGTTCTGGATTGTGAAGGCTTCAAATGTATCTTATCTGCAAGAGCATCTTTCAAAATCTATCACCCGTTAAATGCCATCACATTCATAACTTGAGTCTTTTCTTCAGATTTTCAGAATCGGATTTGTAATTCAATACATCGTGTTGTCTAGTTCAATTGAAGTATTCAAAAAAATATTTAAAAATAGACAAAATCGATTCAATCCTTTATTCTAGATTAATATCGTGTTCGGTTTTTGATCAATATTTTCAACAAAAACAAAAAACGTCTCCATTTTTATAGGGTTGCAGCTTCAATTCAATGCCGAGAAGAACTTGAGCCATATAGTTAAATGAGAGATCAACTATTATTATTCGATGTTTTAAGAATCAGATCGATGGTTGAATCGGTTATATAAATAATTTTTAATTTAATTGTCGGTTCAATTGTTATATATTATTTTAAATTTTAGAAAAAATTTAAAAAAGAGCAAAGGAGCAAGCTTGACCCTCACCTTGACTCAATGGTATAATTATGATTATAGTGCCTCCTAAATGTTAATTGTTCAATTTAGTCCCTTTTAGCTTTTATTTAAATAAGACAATCACAATTTTGACCCTTTTCAAAAGTTTAAATTTTAATTTAAATCATTTTAATACAAAATTTTTTAACTTTACTTTTTTTTAAAAAAATTTATCTTAATCTCCAATCACATAATTCCTAAATTATGCTAAATTCGGTATAGATTTAATTCCCTACCATTATCCTCTTTTGCTTCAATCGTTTACAAGTTATAACTCGTGGACATGCCTTAGATTCACGTGCCACCACATCCCTTTTCAAGTCTAAAAGTCGGCCGCCATTGCAGTACCCATTATAAAACCTCACCCAGGTTGGCACCAACTCCATTTCACCACATCCACACGAATCTACAACCTTGCCTAGCTAGAGTCTTCCAAGCCCTTCTAGCTTCAACCCTCTCATTAATGCACACTACATACATACATCTATATATACATAAATGCTGCTAGTCATATTGTTTTTGCTTGTACTTGCACACATAGCAATGAGGGTATCTGATTCACTTGCAGCCAATTGGAACCACCTTTGGGTTGTTACTATATTGTTGTTGAAGTTCATGGATTTCATTAAATTTTGGCCTATACAAGGGAAATGCCCTACCATTACTCTTCTTGTTTACTCTGTTACTTTGTCCTCCATTGTTGTATTTGCTGCACTTCTTGTTGATTTGGCGATAGCTATTTGGTTTCGGTCTGTTCTTCATTGCGAACCGGGTTCGGTTCGGTCTAAAACTTGTAAAGGAGGGATATGTTGGCATAATTTTGGGAGTTGTAAGATTGTTTGTAATGAAAATTTTGAATTAGGTTTGAGTTTTTGAAGTGTTCATGGATTGTTGTAAATTGTAATGAAGATGGTGTGTAGGAAAAACACATTAGAGTAACAAATATGGTGTTTTTTTTGAATGGTTGTGTCGATGAAAAACATGATTGTTAAGTTAGTTGGGTGAGTACAAAAGGCATGTTTTATGTCGTTTTCGGAATTTAATTTTTTTACGGTTTTTGATTGTCCTTACCAATAATATTATTTTCAGAGTTTGAATATTAGTTCTTTTTAGTAGTGTAATATGTAATATTGGTTGATTAGGTGAGTACAAATTTAATTTTGTACGAGTACGACCCACCTTTTTTTAATTAAACATTTTATTTCATAAAACGACCTACGACAATTGTCGACTAATGTCTAGTATGATACAAAGGCTAACAAATTCACAAAACCCAATTTAAAGTATAACTAGGGGTCAGGCAAGTGTCTTGGCCCCTCTGATTAAATGGGATATTGTTTGTTTTGTCAGGTATAACTAGAAGTGAGCATTTGATCGAATCGAGTGAAAAAAATTTAAATTAATCAAGTTCACGAGTCCTATTTTATCATCCAAACTTAATTTTGAAATTTTTTCGAATCAATTCGAGTCGATAAATTTGAATCATTAATTAGGTCCCTAAAATTATTATTTTAGAAAAAATTTAAAATTTAAAAAAAAATTAAGAATTTTTATATATTTTTTTAAAATATAAATTTTAAATTTTTTTTATTTTTTTGTTGAGAGAGAGACCACTTTGCTTATTTTTAATGTTGATAGGGATCAAAAGAGTATTTACACCAACCTGTTATTCGAATTATGAAATTCATTTCGGCTCGAACTCAAAACTCGAATCGAGTTATTCGAGTTGACTTGAATAGTTCGAATAACTCGAAATTCGAAATCTTTTTCAATTTTTCGAATCGAAATGAGTTTTATTGACCCCTAATCAAGCATTTAATTTAATTAAACAATTTTTTTACCTTTCCGAAATTTTAAATTTTTATTTTAGCTCTCAATATCAAATTCCTAGTTTCACGCCTTCATCCTTGTCCAAACTCACAAAGTGAGGTAATAAGTTAAGGATCTCGGCGTTGTACAAGACAAAACCTCAAAAGGCTACAACATAACATTCTATGAAAGAAAAACGAGCAATCATTGCTTATTCCCATATATCTAAGACAATGACCCGAAAACAGCTCCAACATCATCCACCACCAAATGCTTGCAATCGGCTGTTACGATCACCAAAAAGCTCCTCTTCTTCACCGTTGGTGTGAACACCAAGTTCGCCGGCTCCACCCTCACAGTCACCCCTTTTGGGGCCACGATATTCGCAATGTTAATTGAGTTTGCCTCACCCACATCCGTCGTGGTCCTAATGAATGTTCTGTTTGTTGGACCCTTTGATATGGTTGGAAACGATGCAACAAGCTAAGGGTAATTGAGATTCTCAGGTAATAGCTTCTTTTTCATTGGACAAACTGCTGGCGGTCGCGTAATGACTTGAACCAATTTCGAATTATAACCAATAGGACACACAAAGTTTTTATAATCATTTGTTTGTAATGTCATAAACAATTCCGGGATCCATTGCACGATTGAGGTTTAGATGCCCCGAACCAAATTCGTATAGAGTTGATCACTTCCTAATTACTTCGTCAATCATCGACTGATTCTTATTATTGATTATACTTGCGGTAGTCATCATAGCCGATTGAATAACCGCCGGACACCAATTGAGGTGTACCGGTTTAATCAACGCAGCCGCACAACTAACATGAGGGCAAGCCATGGAAGTTCCTAATTGAAAATTGAACTCGGTTTTCTTTTATCGAAGGCTAACCCGGTCTGACCAACGACTCCGGTCCAAGCGGCGAAAATGTTAACCCTTAGAGCAATCAATTTGGGTATAAGAATTTCAGGGTTCAACCAATTAGGTCCTCTCCCTGAAAATGAAGCCACAACTGGCGTCGGCTTGATACCAATGCCGGTATCCTTAACGTCAATAGTGGCCGTTGGATTTGCCGATAAATCATACGCTCATGAGGATGTGTACGCCGATAGACATTTCTTAATTTGTATGACAATGAATATGTCAAACAATTTTTTCGGATTGGGTTATGTTAGATTACTTATTCGAATCGTTTTGAATTCGGATCATTTTAAATTTAGATAATTTTTTATTTGGATCATTTTTTGAATCTAGGATAAGCATTGTTGCATTTTTATAAATAAACTAAGTTGAGTCTAATTGAATTCTGAATTAAGCCAAATTTTTGCATTCAGGTCCTTGATAGATATAATAATAACAATTCAGTATGTGAATACAAATAGCTTGATCGCCAACATTAATTTTCCATTCAATTTTAACATGTTGCTTAATTCTTTGATCATTAAATCAAATAATTCTTTGTGTAAATTTTATTGTTTCATAGTTTATTAGACTTTTAATTGGATCGGAACAATCGAAAAAAAATATTTTATTTAATTTTATATAAACATAAAAAAATCATTTGAATTGTTACATTTTTTGTCGCCATAAAGTTACCTCCGGCTCTCACCTAGTTTTATTAGTCCAAATTTGTTATTGACATTGTTTTACCAAGACTTAAGGAAGACGCAGGACAACTATCTCTACCAGTTGGACAATTCTGACAAGACAATCATCCATTATCACCTAGATTATGTTACATTCTCATCCAATAAAGATCTTGGAAGGGACCAATTGACCAATCAAAGATAACCACAATATGGGGTAGATTCATTCATTTCTGAAAATACACTATCTCTCATCCCAACAATTTTCTCCTTCCTCTCTTTTCCCCTATCCTTTGTCTTCACCTTCTTTTTCATCTCTCCCACCATTACCACCTCTTCTCCTTGTCATTTAAACCAAAATCAATTTAACTAATTGAAAAAAAAAAAGTAATCTCATAAACTCTTTATATTTAAACTTAAAACAAAATTGCTTATTGTTATGATGTTTGTCATTTCCGACTCGCTATCCGTTTAAGGCTGACCCGACCCCTTTAACCTTTGTAAATATATAGTTAGCCGAACCATATAGTCTGTCTTTACGAGTTTACACCTAATGAATTCGTGCCATCATGCGGGCGAATCAATACTCAGGAGTCACGTGTTGACTTTACAATTTCATCTATTCTCCTATCCTCAATGAATTAAGAGACAATGATTCGTGTAATTGAGATAAAAGCAAAAGAAAAAAAGGATTCTATATCATTGAATTCACAAACTTTATCCATCATCTATAGCCAAAAATCAAGGCCACCTAACTGCTATAATTTTATCCTTATTCTATAATTTTTGTACAATAATTTTTATTTATGTAGATTATGTACATGAAATTTTTAAAAAATTAAAATTTTTTAATTATTTATTTTATGAATAAATATATACAATTATATTGATAAATTTAACTATTAAAGCGTTAAAATATTAATTATAAAAAAATTATAGAAAAATTAAACTAATTTAAGTGAATTTTTTTTGTATGTATATATACACACTATTATTTAAAGGGTTAACTGAGCTAGTGTCACATATCAACCGAGTATCAATTCAATTATGAAATTACTAAAAATTAATTATTTTTATAAAATAACAAATATTATTTTGAATTTTGAAATTATTTTTATTTTTTTATACTTTTATGTAAATTTAAAAAAAAAATAACTACACATGATAAATTGAAACCCAGTAAATTAAAATTTTTATTATATCAATTTTTACCATTTTAACCAAAATCACATTCTATTTTTTATATCAATTTTTTTTTTAAAATTTAATGCTTTTCATCATTATATATTTATAAATATATATAAAGTTTGATAAGACAAAAAGATAAAACAAAAACAACAATGTTCACTAGGTGTTAGGGGCCAAGCCATGATTATTTTGAGGTAATTATAAATATGGCCCCATTACATTCATTTCCATCTTCCCATGAATAATGAGGTCTTCATGCCTCTTCTAATAGCTGTAATAATATTAAATGTTGAAATTTATGTGCATTTGGAAGTTTTGGAACTCTAGAATAACAATATGATTGTGTTTTAGGATTAATTTCAAAACACATTTTCAAATTATGCTTTTAATTAAAATTTTAAATTATTAATATCATTTCAATCATGTCCTTTTGTTAGTCTAGTTCTCGGCTTAGTTGCTAAATGTTAACTCAAATCGAATATTGATCATATTTGAAATACTGGGTTAAATTTTAAACCCAAGTTAAACACATTAGATACAAGTTGCTAATGTAACAGGTATAGATATGTCTGAAATTTGATCACGTTTTTTATATTCTTCACATCATACCCAAGTTAAAAATTTAATGCCTAAGCTTGACGAGTAGTCTAATAGAAAGATTTGAACGACTCTTCCTACACAACAATCGGTCGAAAACCTTTAATTGTAATATTTTTAGTGTAGTCAAAGTATTCTACATATATATCCGTTTTATGATCAGTAAAAACTAATTCTTTCAAAATTCGTGATATTCCTCTTACCTCTTAACATTTCCACAATTAAAATCATTATCTGATGAGACTAATCACCAATCCAATCCATTATGTTTGTGGGTGTGATGAGCTGGGAAATTTTGGGGCCTACTAAAAATTATTTCATTTTCTTATGGCACTGCAAATGCCATATTTCTTTTAGTACTTGACTACTTTAAATTCTCCAGCTTTTTTTTTTTTTTTTTGATGTAATAGCATGTCCCTAATCAAAGAATTGAAGGGTTAGCCTTACCTATCACCATAAAGGTTGATGTTGCTCACACTTTTGCAATCTCATTTTTCAAGTATTTGGCAAAGCTTGTAGAGGTTAGCATTGTATTGTATCTAAAGAAAAGGATTATTATTATTATTATCCCAAAAATGAACAATTTTTGCTAAAGAAGATCATCCCAATTTAGGGTTTGAAAGCCAACATGAAATTCTTAGAGCTTACTTAGGGTTAGTACTTTATTAATAAAACTGGAAAAAGGTAGAAAACCCATGGGGTCAATTGGTGGTTCCATTGAAAGAAAAAGTTGATCCAATTTTAGTGGTGCTAATTAAGATCGTATATATATATATATGTACATGTTATATTATACGTCAATAATGATGGCAGGAATGATTACAAAGCAATAAGAATATACAGATTTTACGTGTAAAAACTCTTATTGAGAAAAATCACAGGCAGCGTAAAAAAAATTCACTAATGTTGAGAAACAACAATATCAAAAATTTTCGGCTAGGCACAATTTTTAAGGGTTAAATAACCCTGAGACCTTCGCCCACACAAATCTCTAATTTTGTCTATCTATTTTATTTCTTTAACTGATTTGCACCTCGAACTTTTCAGGCCGAATCAAACGGGATTCGGGTCACACAACTCTAACAATAAATAAAATAAATTTATATTTGATGGATGAAAACTTATATTTTTATTTATTATTTGTGAATCAGATAATGATGTATTGTTAAATTTGAAGTTAAATGAATTTATTTAAAAAAAAATAGATAATGATATCTTGTTTAGGAATCATAGGAATTGTTTGCTAGTGATGTGTTTATGATGGTGATTTGTTCCTAATGGTGAGTGAGTTGTACTAAAAAAATTTAGATAATGTGTTAGTATCTAATATACTAATAGTGTGTAATTTTATGCATTGTAGTGCATTAAATATTTAACTAATATTTGGTCAAAAAAATAGTAACAATTAAATTGACGATAAAAAGTCAACAACTCCAAATAGGTTTAACTAGAATTTAAATTGACCCGAACTTGATATAATATAAATTCAAAATGATCCAAACAAATAACTCAAGATGATTGAAACTCGAAATGATCCAAATCTAAAATGACTCAATAAAAAAAGAGAGCGTTAAACTCAAATCATCGAAATCTAAAACAACTTAAGCTCGAAATGATTTGAACTCGAAACTTGAAACAAATCAACTAAATGAAAACTCAAGTTTCAAGTTTAAAAAAACCCAAGCTCTAAATGACCCAAACTCAAAATAATAAAAGTCGAAACATCCCAAATTCAAAACTATTATGAACTAAAATATCCAAAAATTATGAAAATCAAAGTAAGCCAATCTAATAAGACTCAAAACAATGTATCAAGTGTTGAATAAAACCCAAAATAAAATGAAATTAAAAAGGAGAAGGAAAAAGGTGGAAGTGATGGCTACTTTGTCCTCAATTTAGCACACATTGAACATCAAAATATTATTACAAATTAGAGGATTAGATTACAAAAGGTGTTAAGAATCTATCCAAAAAAGTATTTTTTTTAAAAAGCACATCGAGTGATTAAAAGTAAGAAGTTGAGAAGCATGATTTATACAGTAACAAGGATTGCAGTTGTAAGATACATTGTACTCTTAGAAAAGAACTCAGATTTTAACCTCAAAGACGACATTGTTAAGAGGAATAATCACGAATGCCGAATCTCCAGAAAATTAATTTTCATAAATTGTAAAACCGTATTATAATTGGTGTTCTAATAAGCTTTATGCTTAATAACATCCATTCCCATCTCAGTTGGATCAGTTGCTTGAACTTCATAGTGGATGCCATCAAGCACTCTCCTTAGCCCATCTTTTGATGTTGCATACAACATTTTTGCCCTTATCCTTGATGCTGCTGGGGACCTAAAATTAAATAAAATAAATTAATAAATAAATCCCACCATTTTTATTGTCTTTAATTAAATGGTTTTGGACCATCAATCCATTGGTTGGCATGCAAGTTTGTCCTCGCATTAATAAAACAAAACAAAATAAAATTGAAAAAAGGTACAAGTGTTGACTTGGTGAATGGTGATCAATCACCATTCCAAATCTTACTAAATCACTATATATTTTTATTATTAATTAATTTTTATTTATCATTTAAAGGTAGTAAAAATTGTTTAAAAATTATCGATTGAGTTTTAATTCGATTGGTATGTATTATTCTCCTATATATGGGTTAGAAAGGGATTATGGGTAGTTCTAGACATTGTGTCAAAAAGAGCAGATTTGATCAAAATTTATAATGAGATTGTTCAAAAAAATTATTCAGAAATTAAACTCAAGATTGTTTTCAATTAAATTTTTTAATTTAAATCTTTTATTATTTGATCCAATTGAAAATTTGCTAAATTTTTAAAAATTAAAATTCAAAATTTAACTTTTTATATTTCACTTGGCATAATTATTTCTAATAAAATAATTTCCTAAAGAATAATAAAAGATGCATAGATTCTTATTATTTATCAAATCTACCATTATTGATACCTACCCAAAAATAATGCTAATCAAAACCTAAATTATTTGCTTATTTTTTAGATGTGCCAAATATACCATGTTACCCTTGTAAAAATAATGAAATTCTCATTTAATAAAGGATAAAACAGTCAATTTGTCTTTTAGTGACATTAAAATATTGTAAAGAAAACAATTAGCAACGGAGTGTAGGAAAGGCAACGAACCATGCAATGAAGAAGATCTTGCTTTTCCGGCAATTATCAATGGTGACGAAATCGAAATCGAACACTGCATATCGGCAATCGTCGGTGGGCAACGAGGCTGTGAAATCATCATAGCTTTCGCCGGCACCGCCGACCTTGTCGACGGTCACCAGCTTCGATTTTTCGTCGATCTTGAACACTATGTATCGATGCACTTTCTTCCATTTCATCTCCATGAATGAGTTCTTGCACTCATCGGCGACCCACATCCCGGTCGTAGCCTATAATAACATAAACCCGAATCGAATTAATTACGTATAATCAAAATGAAAATTTAAAAAAAAAATCAAATGGGATGTACCATCTTGAAAGCCATAGCCATTGTTGATGAGTTGTTTGAGTGATCTTTGGCGTCGACGCTGAAAGTTGAAAAGAAGGTGATGAGAATTGAAAGGTGCAATGGGGCTTTATATAAAGAAATAAGTTTGGAAATGCCACTAAAGTTCAATAATAATTACAACTCAACCCATTCTATAGCTATGTTGTGTGGAGTAAACAGTTTTGTTTTGGAGAAACCAAATTGTGTTTTTGCAGCCATTGTTTATATGTATTAGGGTTAATTCACCAAATGTCCTCGAATTATCGTTTAGAATCTAAATTAGTCTCTAAATTTTAAATCATTTAGATTTAACATTAAGTATATTCAAAATATGTAGGATATATTTGAAAAGTCGCCTAGTAATCGAATGTGGATATAATTACACATATGATATGTTTGGGTGACCACTGTAATTAGTAATTCCTGTTGAACAAAGTATGACTAAATTACAATTTTGCATCATTTTATCCAAAAGATTGTGCCACTTGTCAAATTTTTATTGGTTGATATTATGTTTTAGGGTAAAATGAGACGAAACTGATAGTTTGGGTACTATTTTTGACCAAAAAAACTTTAGGCAACTAAGTAGAAAAGATAAATATAGTTTAAGGGTCAATTTTACATTTAAGCGTTTAATAAAGCTAGAATTGAAATCTTTTAACATTTATATTTATTTTTAGGGTAATCAGTTTTTCACTCTGAACTTGGTAAATAGATCCATTTTTGTACAGTAAAAATGTAATAACGTGATACTTTGAAATTGTGTCATGTCATCACTTAAAAAATTAAAAAATCTATATAAATTCTAAAAATTAAACAAAATTATATATATTTTAAAGTTTTAGACAATGACGTGATACAATCTCGAAGCATTACATTATCACACTTTTACAAAATCCAAATCTTGGAATCAAATGAAAAAAAAACTATCAAGTTTAGATACCAAAATGAACAAAAAAAATACAAATACCAAACAAAGACCGAAAATTAAATTTACCCTTTTTTCTAATCATTTTAAGCTCTTCAATAACATGGGTAAAATGGTTAAAGATGGATGAAAACAGTTCAATGGGCTGCATAAAGAGGGAAGAAGTAGATCAAAATCCATCCCCAAAAAAAAAAAAAAATCTTGAAGATTGTAAAGTGAGGAAAAGTTTACCAATTAAAATGAAAACATGAACAAAGTAAGAAAAAGAATACAGTGGTCCTACATTGGATACTGCAAATTTCTCTCTATCTTTGTGTTGCTAAAAAGTGTTCTTTGCGTGAAAGCAAAAGTAGAAGAAAAACCCATGGTGAAGACGGAAAGAAGGCAAAAGCTAAAATGGTCCTAAAAAAAAATGGGGCATTTTTGTTTAGGGCTAATTTGCAATAAACATCCTCAAACTATTATCAGAATTCTGAATTGATCTCAAACTTCAGAACAATAAAACAATCTTATCGAAATCTTGAAAAGTATTAGTAAAATATCAATCAAATCATTTGGTTAGCCTTGCCATTAGTTTGGATATTAAATATCAGTTCATATTGGACTTGGAGCATAATTGTAAATATGTATATAACTATTGCATGAGCGGTTTGGATTTGCCTTGTTAAAATAAGAAATAACCGTTTTAAATTTTATTAATATTATATTTGTATTAATACATCAAATCCAAATTATTCATGCAATATGTACACACTTATTTATAATTTAACTCATATGGTTTAAGCATATTTTACGTTTGTTCCGAAACTGGTGTTTAACACCTAAATTGACTGCTAAGCTAACATAAGGGTCTCATTGATAGAATACTAATTACTTTGAGGATTCAATTAAAATATTTTAAAATTTAGAGACTAATGTAAAATATAGACAATAGTTTGGGGATGTTTTGTGAGATTAACCCTTTTTTATATAAAAATAAAATGAATGATTCCCATTGCCTTTGCTTGCATTGCATGCATGTACCCTCCAATCACCTGTAATCCGAGCAGGTTCTTTGCCCCGGCAGTCCCCCAACTTTGTTCCTTTTGTAATTGATAAAACTGATTTTAAAGCTGAACAATTTAACATTAATTCCAAGATTTCATATCCCTAGGCAGGCTCGAATACTTCCACGAAATTGTCTAAAGAATGTATAAGCTGACATAGGCAGGGGAACAGCCTAACAATCATTTTCTCATAAAATAGTTTTCCATTTCCCCATTATCATTGATTTGAGTTTTAGGGGGTTTAGATTAATTTCAAGTTTAAAACTTTTGAGGATACTTAATGAGTATTTTTAAGTTAGATCCAATTTTAAGTTTGGGTTAATTTATATTTATATTTATTCGAGTTTAGTTTGAACAATTTGGTAACAGATATATTTGAAATTGTATTATATTTTACTCCCTCAATTCAAAAAATGAGTAAATTAATCCGTATACGCTAAATCAAAAACCAATATAATCTTTCTGATAAAAACTTCATCTATTTTGTACTATTAAAAACTAATCCATGTTGACATAAAATACACATAACACGTGGCATATAACTGTCTAGTTACTTCATTAATCATATCAATTTTTAATAATAAAAATAAATAAAAAATTTAACTTAAAAATTGAGTTTATTTTTTTAATTCAATATACAAGAATTAATTTACTAAATTTTTTTTTAAATCCATAACAATTTTACTGTTGTTTTTAACTTTGTCATACAAAATAAGATGGGATGGAGTTCAAATTCACCATGTCGGTTCCGACCAAAATTGACATGCCGAGTACCACTTTGGATGAAGTACAATTCAAATTTGTTAGGAAAATCCTTTTGGTGATGAATTATAGACATTTCTCGCCATTAATTTTTGAAATTTTAAATCAATGATTCATTTCTTTTGAATGGAGTTTACATTTACAAATCACAAAATAATATGTATAATCGGATTAGAACTTGAATTAATTCAATACAAAATATACAAATAGACCGAAAATCAAAATACATCTAAGACTTATACTATAATATAAATTTGGACAAAACCCACACTGAAACTTAAACCCAAAATAGTCTTATGAATAATTCAAAGATGACATTTGCACATGATAAGACTCAACCTAGATAATCAAGAACCCAAGACATCGACCTTTACCGAAACTAAGAATGCCTCATTAAGCTAAATCAAAAAATTATTTATCAAATATTTTGAGGTAGACCATTTTGGATTTCAAATCATTTCGAACTCGGGTTGATCATATTGAACCAAGTTTAAATTCAGATTAATCGTACGAGTTGAGGTCATAATTGATAGAAAAAAGAAACACATTGAAATTAGTCTGTCATAAAACTAAAAGTCACCAACACATCCGTTTCTTTTCCCCACTTTTAATGAAATGAAAATAGAGACATGAGTGTCAACATATTAATCCTACACTCGATCTTTCGAGTGCTTTAGACCAGAAAGAAAAAAGAAAGAAAAAGGAAAATGTTCAACCGAGTCCACTGCAAAGGTTTTAACAAACTCGTCTATTTCAAGTGCCTGTTTTGTGTGTGGGTGTGTGTGTGGAGTAACATAACTCTTTACCGAGTTAAAAATCGACAAACACGTCAACCATTATAGCAATAGGAAGGTAGATTAGGAATGATACCACAATTTAAAGTCTCTGGCCCTTCTTCAGCACGTCTTCACTTGTCATCTTTTGGTTGCTCATCTTCATTCTTCTTTTCTTGCGACTGTTAGCAAGTATTAAAAATTACAAGAACATATTAGTTTATTAATAGGGAAACATTTGATGTGTATGTAGTAGAATCGGTTTTATTGAAACAAACCTCAGATTGACCTGGCAAAGATGCTAACAAATCTTTTACATTTGGATCATTGGGGTCGACTCCTGGAAGCTGTAAAAGCCATTAACACGTCAGAATTCAGGCAACAGAAAAAAGAAACCAATTGTGAGCTTCAACTAGACTTACTGATGAAAGGATGGATGACATAAAAGACTGATCTCCCAACACCTTGCTGACATCTGATTCTGATGATTGATCTTTTGAACTGTCCTGCATCGACATCTGAAGTGCTGCGTGCAAGAAACAAGACCATTTTGTATTTTAGATCAAAAGTAGATCGTATTGATGGATGCATTTGGATGCATTTGTATCTCTACAAGTAGGACTTTTGGAGTTGAGCATCTTAAACAAGAAAAAGATCCGATGCAAGTTAATATAAGGCATACATAACTATTATCCTTGCGTGAAATCTAAAAGATTATGAAAAGCTTATGCACTGAACCTAGTATGGTTTAGTTCCTTGGTGATAATTGATTGGCGGGATTTAGCAAGATAATAAAATTGCAGACCAGCCGGAGACCAATATGGCTGCAATTGTGCACATCGTAAATGTGAAACAGAATCTATAGAAGTATTTTGTAATTCTTCAGACCATAAGTAGTCTGATAAGTATACACCTTGATATGTTAAAGACAACAAACAAATAACAGAGGCATACCCATGGCCAATTCCTGATCATTGGTAGCCTCAGACATCTCAGCATCACCCGCAGAAGAATCAGATCCCGGGATATTCATCGACAATGCAAGGGCCTGCTTTAGCAAAGCATCATCCTCATCCTGCCACAACATCAGTTAGCCAAAACCAATTTGAAACTTAAGTTGCATTACCCAATGCTAACGGATATTAATTGATGGAATAGTAAAATATGTTGACTTCAGCAACTAATACAACCATGGGATCAGTAACTTGTTCAGTTGCATTCTGTGAATCGGACTGTGGTTGCACTTCCTCTCCTTTTTCTTGATTAGAAGATTCCTCGGCAGCCTTCTTGGCAGCAGCTTCTTGCCTTGCTCTCTCCTCTTCCATGGAAACCCTTAGGGCAAGAGCCAGCTCTGGATCTATATTTGGATCCACACCGAAATCAAAATTAGTAACACCTACTGATGCTGCATGAGCAGCAAAGCCACCTCCTCCTTCCCCATCCCCAGTGAACACCGGTGTGCTGCCATAGAAATACAGAATCACTATTAAGCAGCAATATAACTATATGACTAGAATGTATTATTTCCCCCTCAAGAATCCAAATACTTGAAGAGTAAACAAAGAATAAGGGGGAGCAACATAAAACCTGATGAGCACATCAGAAAGTGCATTTTGACCAGGAGGAACATGAACTATATGACTACTGTCATTATTATTAACAGAAGCAAGAAGAGCCTCCAACTTGTCTGGCTTTCCATCTTCATCCTCACCAAAGTCAACAATATCAAGAGCTACACTGTTCTTTTTCAGTTTCTTTCCTATCATCTCCAGGACCTTCTTTTCATACTTAATGGGGCTGAAAGCATAAACATATGGGGAAAATAGTTATATTCAAATTGAAGTAAACAAGGAAATTGAAGATCAACCAAATATACCTTCCAGCAAAAACTATAATCCTTTGGTGTTGAAGTTTGTTTTGGCGATGCTTGAGGGCCAGCTGAGCAATCTGTATTCCAGCTGCTAGGTTCATCTCACCCCCCATTTCAAGACCTGTGTTAAAACACAGAAAATTTCATTAAGAAGAAGTGGAAGAAGGTAATGTGGATGGGGAAAGTAAGAAAGCTGAAAATTTATGACCTTGAATCTGGAAATACTTAAAAAAAAACACTAAGGGACTAATCATTAATCAAACTGCTTTTGCATAAAATGACAAACTACACTAAAAGTTAATGCAAAACTCAATCAGCAAGAACAAGTCCTTAGAGCTGTAAACGAGCAAATAATTTGATGGACAGTTCTTAAACAATTAAATTTCTGTTCATTTATCAAGCTAAATAAATAAACATGAACAAGATTTTGAAGCTCATTTGTTAAACGAACCTCACAAACAAGCTCATTTATGTTTGTTTAAAACTCGTTTAATAAATCATTTAAGACTAGTTTAGATCCATTTGCAGTTTAATTATGACATAATTAATATTGTTGAATTTTTAACTGTTTATAAACGTGTTCAATTATATATTCGCAAACAAGATTGTGTAAACACAATTACAAACACACATCATTTTTAATGAATGAATGTGAATATAATTCTAAAATTCTTAACAAACCTACCATGAACAAGCTTAAAAATAATCAATCAAAAATTAGCATAGGCACATGCATTACATTCATTCAAGCGCAGTTCATTTACAGTTCTACAGTTCTCCAGGATCATAAACAAAAACAGATTACCGTGCATGCAAGCCAAGATTTTGCCAAGATCACTAGTAGGAGTAGTCAATACACGTACACCTTTGCCCGCCATGGTCAAAATCCCAACCGTATTCTCCGGGTTAGACTGCCATTAATTCAATTAAACGAAATCAATTTCCCTATCTCGCTCAATTAGATTCACAAAATAAATAATGATTAACCGAATAATAAGCTTTAAAGTTAAATCAGTAATCGACCTGGGTTTTTGCTCCACAAATAAGACTAACGGCGTCAGCCTGTGCTTGAAATCGAGAGGGTGAATAATCGCCGTTTCGCATCCATTCTGAGTTATCAATGCATATCATAGTCGCCTGATTGATTTGAAAAGAAAACCGATTCGATTTTAAAAAAATTAAAAATAAACCCTAATTTTAGAAAGTAATAGATGAAAAAATAAAATAAAATAAAGAAATTGATGATTAAATAAAGGCATTTTAGCATTGCTTTGCTTACCTCGAGAACCATGGCTAGGCTTGGAAGAGAAGAAAACTAGTAGAATTCAAGATGTTAGTTTACCATGTGTTTGTTGATTTGCAGGGAGATTTCATTTCAAATAGCAAGCGCTTCAACTCACTTTTACCAATATGCCCCTCCAATATTTTTTAAAAACAACAACGGTGATCAAATCGGTTAAATCATTCATCGATTCCTAAATGGATCATCCAATTTAATTGTCGGTCCAATAATAACTAAATAATTAATTGATAAAAAATTATAAATCAATTCAACAGCTGATTTTTTATCTTGGTTTTCAATATTTTTATCAATTTTCGAGTAATTTGCTTACAGCAAGGTATCTAGCCCCTTAAAATTGAAATTTTGTATTTTAGCTTCTCTAACTTTTGTAACGTTATAAGTTAATACAAAATAAAATTCTATTTTTACCCCTCTAAAAAGATAAAATAGATTATTTAAATTTTTTAAAAATTGTAAAACTATAAGCTTACAATGGAAAATTTACATTTTAGTTATCATAAAAATTTATAATTCAATTTCGGCTCTTCTAAAAAAATTTCTTGGCTTCGCCTCTGTCAACCAGCTTCAAATTCAATCGGTATGACTGACTGGTCTAGTTCGATTGCAATAAATATTGTGTCTATCATATCAATCAGGTTTTTTCATGAGTCTCGTTATTAGTAGTCTAGATAAACTATAATTGCTAGAAGAAGGGATTAAATGCATTTTTTGCAAATAGGTTATAATCACGGATAATTTTCCACTCAAAAGGTTAGTTGTTTAAAAATCAAAAGACTATGGTGATATTAACCTTCAAAAAATATTCGATTTGAGTTTTCACTAAATATTTCAATAAGATATACATCTTAAATTATCTTATCGACATATATTCTATGTCATCCAGATTTGGAGATTGTTACATTAGAACAAGGGCATAGATAGGAGCAGGCGGTGACCTTATCGTTCTCCCCAAATTGATAAAATTACCTTATAACTCTTTCAAATTTTTAAAAATTATAAGTTAATATAATGATAAATTTATATTTTAATTTTTTAAAATTTAGGATTCATTTTTAATCCCTTAAAGCAATTTTTTAGATTCGCCCCCTCCAATAAAATGTGCTCAACTTATATATATGTTAGACGGTCCGAAATGAGTAAAATATGAGACAGGACGGTACAACCCAAAATCTCTAGTGGTTAGCCCAACATGTCCTATGACCCAAAGATATAAAGAGTTATGTCAGGCAAGGCCTGTTAGTGCTAGTGCCATTTAAGATGAAGTTGAGTCGAATTAGTACTATTTTGCGTTGATATATTGTATTTACAAATAGTTATATTAATTCAATTTGAAAATAAGTAAATAAATTTATTTTTTAAAATATATATAATTTAATCAAAATTAAAGTTTTGTGTATATATATAATTCATAATTCAAATTTCACGTGTATAATTACATCAAATCAAATGTATCAAATTATACATTAGACAAAAAATTATGTATAAATTTGATATTTATATAAAAATAAAAAAAAACTTTTTTCTTTTTTTCTCCAAGCCATTTGGGTATATTTGTTGTCTTCACAAGTTGTGATGGATAGATGACGGCGTTTATCGTTAGCTAAAACTCTACCGGTCACCAGTAGTTTTTCTTGGAAAGTGGGTGGCTCTTCGTCAACTTCTTAATCGATTTCTGTTTTAAGAGTATTTTAGAATAATAAATAATTTCACGTGTTGATTTAGACCCGTGTTGTCTTAAGTTTTATATGTTTTTTGGTTGTTTTTCTATTGTTTAATAAGTCTTCAGTTTTGGAAGTTTTCGTCTGTTCTTGTAGCACGTTTTTTAGCCTTACTTATGCATGTAATCTTAGTTTTACAAGTGATTTTTAGGATGATTTTGTTGTCGTCCTCTCTAGTTTGGTGAATGCTCGATTCTTTTGTCGATTTTTGCTCGCCGCTTTGGACCATCCGGGGTTGATTTCCTTATCGTATTAAGTGCTTGCAATCACTCCAGATACATCGTGCTTGAGTTGTGACAAAGTCAATTATCAACGTGTCATAATATTCTATTGATGCTAAGGCTAAAGCATTTATCATGTTGATATAGCTTGTCTTTCATCATTTACGACGAATATTTACTATTTTTTTCTCTGAATTGTATGATTTCATTCATTTAATGAATTAATAAATTTATCTTTAAATATATATATTTATAAGAGAAAATATCAATTCTAGAAAATGTTCAAATCTGACTGCATGATGTTGAATAGCAGGTGGTTTAGTCCCTATATTTTGAAGAACCTTTTATGCCTACCAACTGTTCGTGGGTTTGTCATCTTCATTAATTCTTTTCTTCACCTTTTTTTAATTGAACGGCAGCTTTTAGTTTCAAGCTTTATCCACAAGAAAAAATAATTGCCTCACAACATCCGTATGGTGCCAAAATTTGTCATTACCTTCATATATTATATTATATTATTGAGGTATATCAGATGCATTAGAAGTTAAAATCAATTAGTTTGGCCGATTAAATTTTAACTCGATTAATATGAGTATTGTTGCCGATACAAGAGGATATAGGTTCGAGTGCGTTAAAGTGCATTATTTTTCTATTTATGAGCTGAAGAGGAGTTATAAGTAATTCTAAGCATTGAATCAAAAAAAGTAAATATATCCAGAACCTACAATAAATTTATTAAAAAACAATTAATTTAAATATTTTCCAATAATCAATAATTAAAAATTATGATACAATAAAAACACTCTCCATTAATTATTATTGTAGACTATAAAGATTAACCTCCTAAGTAGATGACAAACATATGTCACCTAGTTGGCTTAGTTAATAGTGCAATGTTTGCTACTATGTGTTGTATGATTTGTTCTTTGTGGGGAACATAATCAAAAGAAATTCAACCCAAAACCCTAAGTTAAAAATTAACTCAGTAATCCAATTTACTATAGAAAAATGGAAAACCACTTAATTCACAATTAACAATCTTGTTAGAAAAGAGTTTGAACAATTGAGATTACAGGGCCAACAAATTGACGACACAAGCTTACCAACATGGATTCATATCAACTAGGTTTGTTCTTGATATTTTTGGGGTCCTAGACAAAACAATAAAATAAGGTTTTAGGTTACTTAAAAGTTAGAGAAAATAATTTTTAAGTCCCTTAAAAGTTGGTAAAAAAATTTTGGACCCCTTAACAACTGGAAAGCAATATTTTTAACCCATTTCAGCATTGGACCCTGGACGGTCACACCTCTATACGACCCCAGGGCCGGGCTTACAGGCAACCAATGGATATGTTCTAAGCAATCAAATTCTAGGTATAAAGATCAGGGTACATCTTTCGTCCCAAAGTACCTATACTTTCAATCTTCATTCTTAGAGTAATGAAGTACAAGCTCTGAACATTGTTAAAACTTACACATATTTTACATAAATATTCAACTTATGAATTCGATCCAATTTTCACAACGAGTCATTCGAAATGTTATAACACCACACACTCATAAGACAAATCTCATAAACATACAAAACAATAAATATTATACTAAACCGAAATCCAAAATACCATGCATCTTCAAATTTCACGATACAAAACCTTAATTTTTTGTGTAATATTTTAGAAACCTTTGAATAAGTTGTCGGTTGCGATCTTTTCAATATATATTTTAAAATTGTAGTTTCAATTCATTCTGTTTTCTTTAAAAATGATTACAAATGGATTAAATATTAACTGAATTGATATCATTATTGATGAAATAACATCACGGCCGCTTCAAACACAACTAAACATGTAATATTTTTAAATTTAGGAGGGGATGGGTACTTTACAAACTGTATCTTCCTACAATAATACCAAAATAATTAAATAAATACCCAAATTTTCCTCTTCTGCTCAGCTCTTGTAGCTCAGTTGGTTAGAGCACCCGTTTAGTAAGCGGGAGGTCTTGAGTTTGACTCTCAACAAGAGCACTGTTTATATATTCTAGATAGTTTTTTTTTTTTTTTTTTTCCTTTTTTTGTGGAAAATGAAATAATGGGAATGTTAATTCTAGAAATGCTGTAACAGGTGGTTCAGTCCATGTATTTTGAAGAATCTTTTATGCCTACAACTGTTTGTGGATATGTCATCTTCATCATTTATTCTTTTATTCACGTTTTTGAATTGAAACCATAACTGTTATTTTCAAGCTTTAGCCACTGACCCAATTGTTCATGCTTCTAGTGAGCCACATCACAACATCCATATGGTGCCAAAAATTGCCAGCTACTCACACATATATTTCACAGGCAGACTAAGTGACACATCTTTATATCAACCCTAATTGCTAAGCTGTATCTAGTCTCTGATACAGTATGGCGTCTTTGTATTATTATGAACATCCCAAACATATATATATATATATATATATATATTTCACTTGCCAACTAAGTGACACATTCTTACCAATTGCATGAGAGGCTAAACCGTGTCTACTCTCTTATAATGAATGATATCTTCCATGATTGTGAAGGAAAATAACAAATACATCATTCAAGTCTTTGAACCCCATAATCTCTAAAAGCACTAGTTTCATATCCCCATTGTCGTAGCCTCTTATTCTTGACAAATAATCGACCAAACATCACTAATTGCTAGTGGCTACAACTAGACTTACGTATATATATCCCTTTGCATTTTCTATAATTTTGGTAGGCAATTAATGGGCATGCACCAAGCAACCAAATACTAAGTACGAAATTTAACGTGCAACTCTCGCCCTTAAAGTGTCTTCACCGGTTTTATATTTTCGCTTTTTGCGAAATAAATTCAAGATGTATTCTAGAGCACAAGTTTCGTGATTCCCAGAATTTACATGCGTCTTACTGAAAAATTCAATCTATAAACTCGATTCATTTTCTACCACTAATCGTTTGGAGTGTTACAGCCTTACATACTCGTTAGATGAATCTCACGAATATGTTTAAATTAAAATTCAAAGTATCACGTGTTTAAATTGAAAAACATTCTTCTTATTCTTTTAAAAGTTTCATTAATACAATTATAAATATAAAATATATACAAATTATAAGTACAAATACAAATACAGATCCCATTAATTAACTAATTAAACGAAGAATCAGATAAAGATCAGATTATTTCATTGTATTTAAGTACATGATCATAGACTATATATTATATAATATGAATTTGAAAAGTGCACTGATGAATTGAAAAACCATTTCAATTATTGTTTTTCCTTAAAATTCAAATTCAATTTTTCAACCATACAAATATCAACCACATATATATAAATATATATTATTTATGCAACGACAAAGACAAGTTTGTCGATACATAATTTGCACAAAAGACCTTACCATACACACATCAATGGTTATAAATTATTACTTTTCTGGTTTATTAAGATATTATAAATTATAGTCGATTGTGTCTTAGTTCAATTGACATGAACATTATTGTTAATACAAGAGAATGTGAGTTCGAGTATATTGAAGTGTATTATCTTTCTATTTATGAGTTGGAAGGAGATATGATCTTTTTCTTCTTCATTCAAAAGCTATCTTGGATCTCGTTGGAAAAAAAAAAAGGAAAATTATAATACACACCTAATTAGTTCTGAAAATAGAATATTGGGTTAATACTTGATGGACCGTTAATGTTAGTTTTATGTATTATCGGAAAATAATAATTTGACAATTTAAGTAATAAAAGTATCATGGAGGCCATTATATTTGGAGTCAAATTGCATTTTACCCTCTTTACACATTAGATCAAAGAGCAGACTAGTACTTTCTGTTAAAAATTTCATCCATTTGTACTGTTAAAAACTAGCATGGCTGATCAAATAACCTGACAATTACACGTGGTGTGTCATGTGTACCTCGTGCTAACATATAGGGGTCCACTTTTAACAATAAAAATTGATGAATTTTTTAACAAGATGACATGTTTGCTCTTTAATCTAAAGTGCAAGAATTCATTTGCCCATTTTTTAGTAGAGGGGGTAAATACAATCTAACTCCAAATACAAGGGCCTCCATGATATTTTTATCAACATCTCATTGCTAGTAATATAAACAATAACCAAGGACTTATAAATAAATATTAATAAATATATAAAAACATAAATTCAAATCTTGAAAGTCCATATAAACCAAATTTGGAAATAAAAAATATCAAATTTCAGACCCATATTTGTCCCTCTCTTTAAAGAGTTTTCAATTTCCACATATTTGATTGTTATCTACCTCTCATCTATTAATTAATGGTTTATGCTACCTATTTTATGTATTCGGATTGGGATTGGGTCAAGTTGATGTATAATAATTAATAACGAGGTGATACAGAAGCGTTTAAATTCGGTTCGATTTTGAAATATAAATTTTGAATTTTATTTTAATTCATTGATTTTAATGATTAATCCAAGCTCACATTATTTATTAGCTTTTTGAAAAAATATATTTTTTCATATTCACATATAATATATATAAATTGAAAATAAATTGGGTATATTTTAAACAAGCCTATTTTTTTTATCGAATTTAATATTTTTATCTAAATCCTCTTCGAATATTTAAAGACCTTCAAGCTTAAACCGATAACTCAATCATCAGACAAATCTAATTTCATCTTCTCCCCTTGTGAATATTCACGAGGGTTGAAACAGCTATGAGGGTTACTCTATAGTGTTGTTTCATTGTGCCTTAAAAGTTAAAATCATGCCAACAACATAAGAGAGCCGCGATTAAGATCCCTCATTCACACTTCAACAATCAATGTTTAAACCCCAATGATGTAACCATTTTTTCTTAATTTTGATTAAAGTTATATTTTAGTCACTCAACTTTTAAAATTTACATAATTATCACTGATATTATCGAGTTGTTATATTTTAGGCACTCGTCTATTAATTTTCGTTACTCGACACATTAATACCGAGGGTTAATAATTAGTTTAGCTCATGAAGTATAGCTTAAATTTCATTTTAATGCTTTTAGAATTTTTCTAAAAAGAAACTCTTGAAATTAATAATTTATTTTTTAAAAATTATTAAAAAACATATTTTTTAGAAAAATATAAATATATGAAAATTTTAAATTATCATAAAATTCTAAAGTTTAAAAAAAATGTTTGAAACGTAATTTTTAAAAGTTGGATAACTGAAATTGTAATTTTAATCAAAAGTTGAGTGAGATTTTTATAATAAGGATAGATAAGGACATGTGGCTATAAAAAAGTAAATAAATAAGTACATGTGCTTGTAAGTCACTAGTGACCCACTTTGACAAAACATGTCTTTTGTTATGAAAATTATGATTGCTTGGACCTCATCTTTTGTCACGTTTAAATCCAAGTTTAGTTTTAATCAATCAACCAATTCTAGGTTTAATTGTAAAAATTTCGAGATTTTATGTTAAGGTTAAAAATGGTATCGAGTGGTGGATTAAGTTTTAGTTCGATTGGTATAGGTTTTATTATTAATGTAGGAAGACGTGGGTTTGAGTGTGTTGAAACGCATTATCCTCCTATTTATAAGTTAGGAAGGGTTATTGGTAGTTCTAAGACTGGGATTTGATCAGATTTTTTTTATATTTCTTCACATTTCAAGCTTATCGTTAACTTAATAAAATGATTTAATTAATATGATATTGGTATTTTAAAAATTCAATTAAAGGGTTTTCAAAACTAAAAATTTTAATTTTAGCCTTCAGATTTTGTGGGACAAGTGTGGAGCATGTAAAGGCCACGTGTAGATCATATATAGTTCACTTGTCTCATTCAGATTATGACGGGAGGCTTATATATCCATCAAATCTCGTAGGATAAGTGTGTGACGCGTAAAAGTCACGTGCAGATCATGTATTGTCCACTTATCTCCCTCTGATTATAATAAGAGCCTTATATGCCCTTCAAATCTCGTGGGACATGTATAAAGCATGTAAATGTCACGTGTAGATTGTGTATAGTTCATTTGTCTCCCTCAAGTTATGATGGGAGGCTTATATAGCCATCATGTCTTATGTGACAAGTGTGGAGCATGTAAAAGCCACATGTAAGTCGTGTATAGTTCATTTGTCTCCCTCAAACTATGATGGGGGGCTTTTAGCCATCAGATCTCATAAGACAAGTGCATGGGATTTAAAAGTCACGTGTAGATCGTGTATAGTCCATTTGTCTGCCCCCAATTATAATGGGAGACTTATATGCCCCTCAAATCTCATGGTACAAGTGTGTAGCATTTAAATGTTGTGTGTAGATCGTGTATAGTTCACTTTTTCCCTCAAGTTAGGATGGGAGGCTTATTTAGCCATCAAGTCTTGTGGGACAAGTGTGGAGCATGTAAAAGTCACGTGTAAATCGTGTATAGTTCATTTGTCTCCCTCAAACTATGATAGAAGGCTTATAGCCATCAAATTTCATAGGACAAATGTATAGGATTTAAAAATCACGTGTAAATTATATAAAAACTACGTGCAGATCATATATAATTCACTTGTGTTCCTCAAATTATAATGGAAGATTTAGATAGCCATCAGTAATATAAGCGTACAACATGTAAAGGTCGCATATAAATAATATATACTCCCCTTGTTTATAACAATGCAACATTTTACTCACCTCTGACAAATTTATCTCCAAAATCAATGGACTGAAATTTCTGTGCATAGTAAGGACTTGATAAGATATTTTGAATAGTGTGTGGTCCAAAACCATACACGAAAGGGCTTCCAAAGCTTTGTATCTTTTTGATTAATATGATGATGGCCCATCACTCAGCTTTCCTTTTTTTGAAATTCAACTTTTAAGCCCTTGAACTTTGTTTTTTTTTCAAAATCTATTATATTTTCAAATTTAGTTATTAATTTTTTTATTAAATTTATTTAATATTTTCTTTTCTTAATTGAATTTTAGCTAGATTGATATTGGTATTGTTGTCAGTGTAGAAGTACGCGAATTCGAGTACGTTGAAACGCATTATCCTCTTACTTAAGGGTTGGGATAGTAGATATGATCAGAACCTATAATAAGATTGTTCAATAAAATAAAATTTTAATTTTGACTCAAATGGTATTAATTAAATTTATCAGGTCAAGTATTATTATTAGTTTTGTATTATGTGTAAGTCGTAAATTTTGTTTATATTCTTCAATTTAAACGTTTTTATTCCTTATTCTTTTCAAAATTTGAAATTTTAATCTCAATTTAAACGGTAACTAAAATCCATTAATTAAAATAATGTGAGTTTTTTTTTTAAATTAATTGAAAATAGTAAATCGATACTATATTACACGTGTAGTAACATGTTTATCGTGTAAAATTTGGAAAACAATAGAATTTAAAGTATCGAACTTAATGGTTACTATTTGGGTCATGACGGAAAATTTTGAAAAAGTATATAAAAATATCAAGTTAAAGTATATAGACTAAATTCATAACTTACACTAACAATTGAATTTAACCAATTACTTAATATATATATATATATATTAACAATCTTATTATAGGTTTTGATCATATCTACTCTTTTTGACATAATATCTAGAATTACCCATTGCCCCTCACCAACCCATAAATAGGAAGATAATATGTATCAGCGGACTTGAACCCACGTCCTCCTACATTAACAACAGTACCGATATCAATTAAATTAAAACTCAATCCACAATTATTATATTATTATTTGATACACTCTCGATAGAATTTTTCGAACTTTATTTTAAAAAGTCATTATATGTACCATTTTAAATATTAATTAAAGATACATTGAGCAAAAGGTATGAGCAATAATATATTTTCTTCATCATAGACTTTATTTTCCATTTTAGGATAAGCATTGTCTTTCTTTATATCATAGATGTTCTAAGATACGTGAACATGAAGTAATTTAGCAATAATGTAATTAAGGTGCTATTATCTTAAATGAGTTGAATCATATGAGTAAATTATACAGATAGTTATCTAATTATTAGTAAAAAAAATTATTACTGAATTATGAAAAATTATGAAATGATCATTTAATTATTTAATTTTGTCTATTTTGGTCACTGTTTGGCTAACGATGGCAACTTTTAAAATTAACATAATAATAATTTTAACTCTCAACATTTATATATTGTGTCAATTTAGTCTTGATTTTAAAAAATCTAACCCTCAATATTTACGCATTGCGTAATTTGGGTGACCAATAAAAATAAAATTGATTAGTTGGGTGACCATTTTATAACTTTTCATACTTAGGTGACTAAAATAAAAATTTACTGATAGTTAGGTAACTATTTTGTAACTTTTTATAGTTGAGTAACCAAGAATGAAATTTACTAATAGTTAGGTGACATCATCACTTGAAAATTTTGAAAATATATTTACTATTTAAAATTTTTAGGTGACGGTATGATACAATCACAAAATGTTACTTTGACTAAATCTAAGTTCAAGGACTAAAATGAACTCAATTGTAAAGTTCAGATACTAAAATACTATATATACCAAAATAGATATAATTACCAAATTCGGGATTAAAAGTAATTTAACTTAAAATTTTTATTTAAAATGATGATTTAACGTGCCACGTCAGGTTACTGTTACACTGTTAATGACAATTAATGGCTCAATGACTAAAATATTACAACTCGATAACGTAAGTGACTAAAACGTAACATTTCAATTTTCAAACATAAATGACTAAAATATAACTTGAGGCAAACAAAAGTGACTATTTTTATAGTTTACCCAAAGTTATATTAAAAAAACCCAACCCACGTTTTCAATTCCAAATCCAATAACCCGATAAATTAATTATAAATTCTATAGCCTAAACCACTAGAAGTTTATCATAAATTCCTCAAAAATTCTCAAGATCATCTTCTTCAAGCTAAAAAGTTGATGGGGTATCATGAAACTTACAGTCTCAATGCCTGGAAATGGCTAGGCTTCGTTTCTGCTGTATGGGTTCAAGCTATTTCAGGCAATAACTATACATTTTCCAACTATTCCGATGCCATCAAGACCCTTATGAACCTTACCCAGCTCGAGCTTAACAACTTATCGGTAGCTAAAGATATCGGTAAAGCTTTTGGTCTCCTCGCCGGCCTTGCCTCTGACCGTTTACCCACCCCAGTTATTCTCCTTATCGGTGCTATTGAAGGGTTGATCGGTTATGGTGTTCAATGGTTAGTCGTCAGTCAGAAAATTCAACCATTGCCTTACTGGCAGGTATATATATGAAAAGTTAGAAAGTATTTGTTCTTTTAAGCATTTCATCGAACACTGAAGAACTTTTTTGGTCCTTGCAGATGTGTATATTTCTTTGCATGGGAGGCAACAGCACGACATGGATGAACACAGCGGTGTTAGTGACATGTATCCGTAACTTCCGTCGTAACCGTGGACCGGTTTCCGGTATATTAAAAGGTTACGTGGGTCTTAGCACCGCCATTTTTACAGACATTTGCTCCGCTTTATTCTCAGATAACCCTGCCAAGTTCCTAATCATGTTATCCGTTATCCCATTTGCCGTTTGCTTCACCGCCGTCTTTTTCCTCCGTGAAACCCCTCAGTCCGTCTCCGTCGCTGCGGAAAAAGAAGAAGCTCGCTATTTCGCTATATTCAACATCGTCGCCGTCGTGGTTGCCTTTTATCTATTAGCCTATGACTTCATCGGTTCGACCAATCAAGTCTTTTCACTCGTTTTCGTTATTATACTTCTCGTTTTACTAGCCAGTCCGTTGGCGGTGCCGATTTATTCTTTTTGCAAGAGCTGGCGCTTGGCCAGGTTCGAACCCGACGTGGAGCGACGGGAACCGCTGCTGGAACAAGAAGCTAATGCGGCGGCGGAGGCGGCGGAGAGAAATGAGGTTATTAACGATGAAACGCCGGTTGCGGTGGAGGAAGCGGTGGTGGTGGAAAAGAGTAGGCCGGTGCTAGGAGAGGACCACACAATTTTTGAGGCGATGCGGACATGGGACTTTTGGCTTTTATTTGTGTCGTTTTTGTGTGGGGTGGGTACCGGTTTGGCAGTGATGAATAACATGGCACAGATCGGTCTGGCCCTTGGCCACGCCGACGTTTCGATTTTTGTGTCGCTCATCAGTATCTGGGGTTTCTTCGGTCGGATCTCTTCGGGCTCGCTTTCGGAATATTTTCTCAAGTAAGTTTCATTTCTGATTAAATCCAATTTAAAGTCAGTTAAATATCGATTTAGAGAATGATATCGGATCAGTTGAATTAGATTTTAAAATTTTCATAAAATTTTAATAATTTTAATTGGATTATCAAATTAATAAATTAATAATACAATGAATTCAACTATTAATTCGATTTTAAAAATATTCAGTTAAAGTGAGTTTAATTGTTTTCAATTAAATAATAAATCAATAACATTTATATATTTTTGAAAAAGATTTTTTGATATTAAAATTGTTTTCACTATTTTAAATGTGTAATATTTATATTTTTTACATTACGAAATATTAAAATTAATTATAAATTAAATAAAGAATAAAATCCAATTTGATTTGAATAATTGTAGTTTTCAATTTTTCGGGTTTTTTTACTCAACTTTATTAGGGATTTCGATGTAATTTAAGGAAAAAGTCTATTCGAAAAAATAATGTTTTACCTTTTTAATTTGGAGTTTGATCTAACTTGATTTCAAAATTGATCGAGTCCGATACGGACAACTAAAATATTATTTGTCTTAAAGTATTACATATTTTTTTTATATTAACTATTTTTTTCAAGATTTAATAAAATAAATTATAAAATTTTATAAAAATAAGAATGTCTTATTAAAGATATTTGAAAATCTTAGAAAATTTTAATTAAAATGTATAAAATAGTTATAAAATTAAAAAAAATGAAGTTGGTGATATGAGCTTGACTCTGATTCTGAATTGGTCCATAAATTTTAAAGCGTTCTAATTATGTCCTAAACTATCAATGTTATATTAATCAGGTCCCTCAATTATTAAAACTGTTAATTTAACCATTAAAAGATACGTAATCTCGAATAATTAAAAACTTTAATTTTTTTATTTGAATTCTTCATTTTAAATTACGTCACATAAAATTTTATATCTCGTTTAACAGTTAAATTAATGATTTTAATAATGAAAAAATATTATTCATATAATATCGATAATTTAAAGATGTAATTATAGTGTTTAAATGTTATTTTTATGCAACATAAATTCTACACGAAATGCTCTTTTTGTACGTTACATAACCTTTAATCAACAATTTCTAGCTTTTGAAGTAAAGAAATATTGTTGTTTAGTCAATTAATACGGTGGGACACGCCAAGTTGCAGCGCCATGCCGGCGTGCCATAACATCAAAGCTTTGTTGTTTTGCTATTTTGCTTAAATGCACATGTACGAATTGTAGTCGGTTCAGCTAACATAGAGTGCTAACCCTAACAATGATGAGCTTAATTGTTGAAGGGAGGTCGCGGTTTCATATTCTTAATGGAAATATTGTTTTCATGGTGTCTATGCTTAGTTATCTTCAAGTTTTGTCTTTTATATTTTAGAAAGAGTCTAAACATTTCTTTAATGGTTAGACACTATCTAAATTCATGAATTCTTTGAAGCTTTTTTCAAACTACTCTCTTCAAAGTATAAAATACGAGAGATAAAATCGAGAAATAATTGAGCATAGGGATTTAAGAACAATACCTCATTTAAAAGTCCAAGAACAATAATGTTTAGATGCCAAAAATATCAATCGATGGGTTGATTTATTGTACTATGTAGAAAGTTTTATGTGGTTTTTGTTCTATTATCACTTTATCTCATCTCTACTGCATAGATGATAGTGATGGGTAACACACTGCATGGCTCTTTGCAGGCATTTTAAAGCCATTTGACATCTTTGTACTGTTGGCCATATAGATATAAGTTTATATAAGATTGATTCTTCACTTGATTGATAAGGATGCCTATGTGCATTGTAATTCACAGGACGACAGCTACTTTATTGATATTTGTAATCCTTTGGTCATTTCTCTATGCTATTTTTAATTGGACTGGTTCAATTTGAAATCAATTAAGATATTGAATCGATTGAACCGAGAACGGGTTAAAAAATTAATTGAACCAAAGATTGTACTATTTTTTTAATATTTTTAATATTTTTTTTGAATTTTTAATACTTCTTTAATCGAACCGGTTAAATCAAAAAATTAGTGACCTAATAGATTCAACTACTTATTCGGTTCTAAAAATATTACTTTGTTCGGTCCTAGAGGTTGATCCACTGTTTGCAGGCTTTGTTGATAGATTTAATTAGACAGGCTTTCTTTCCTAAAAGTTATAATTATGAGCAAGTACAGTTGTTTTTGAGTTGGATCAATTTGGATTGTGATTTTGGGTTTTAAAATGTACAGATTATTTCGAATTATATCAATTTTGATTCAAGTCAATTCAAGTTTATGTTAATTTCGAGTTCGAGTTGTTATAGGTTTGAGTTTTAAGCTTGTTTTTATTGGATAGGATCATTACATGTTCTAGGAATTTCAGGATCTAATCATATTCTGATTTCTTGTTGGAATTGTTCTGGGTTAAGATAGTTTTGCTTTAGCATTGGTTTAGGTTGGGTCAGTTTCTAATTTGGACCAATTTGGGCTATCAATCAATTCAAGCTTTGGGTTAAATCAATTATAAATCGATTTTAGTTCAAGTCAATTCAAGTTTGTGTCAATTTCGAGTTTAAATTATTATAAATTTTAGTTTTAGGCTTCGATTTTTCGGGTTAAGTTATTACAGGTTCCAAAAATTTCAAGCTCTAGTCATTTCAGCTTTTTGTTTGATTCATTTTGAGTTCCAATTCGATTATTCTAAGTTCAAATAATCTTGCTTTTGTTGTTTTGTTTTGGGGTCGGTCAGTTTCTAATTTAGACCAATTTGAGATCAAGTCAATTCGAGTTAAACAAGTGTAAACTGTTTACCTTTTTATGATAAAATCATCTCAAATCAGAACTCAAACAGCCGAATCGGGTTCTTGCTTGGTCGAGCTATGACCGATATGCTGTCATTTCTTACACATTTAATTTGTAACATTGAACTTATTGAACCACTTGCAGGAAAGCTGGAACACCTAGGCCTCTTTGGAATGCAGCATCTCAGATCCTCATGGCGGTCGGGTTCCTTGTTATGGCATTAGCAATGCCCGGTTGCCTTTACATCGGCTCGATCACTGTCGGCGCCTGTTATGGAGTCCGTCTAGCGGTTTCAGTCCCCGTTGCCTCGGAACTATTCGGTCTCAAATATTATGGTTTACTCTACAATGTCTTAATCCTCAACCTTCCCATCGGTTCTTTCCTCTTTTCCGGCTTGCTCGCAGGCTACCTATACGATGCTCAGGCCACCCCAACAGCAGGTGGTGGGAATACTTGTGTAGGAAGTCATTGTTACAGGCTTGTGTTCATCATAATGGCTTTAGCCTCAATTCTCGGATTCGGTTTGGATGTTTTATTAACAATAAGATCCAAGAACATCTATACCAAGATATTCACCCGCCGGAAATCAAAGAAACCGTCGACGACGACGGAGTCCAATGGCCAATAAATACCGTTGGAATGTAGGATTGCCGAGCTTTTTACCTTATCAGCAATAGCCTCAGTTATAGGATCTTGTTTTGGATGTGTTGTTGGTAATTAGAACCAAGGTGTTCACCGTCGGGAACCGAAGAAACCCTCGACGGCATATAACCGCCATTGCGGTTCGTCATTTTATACCGCCGTTGGCGGTTCGAGGACCATTGGGTTAAGTATTTTTTTTCAGGGAAAATGTTATCAGGCATCTTATTTGTTGTTGGCATTTGTTTTCCTCAGAGTCAGTTTGAAGTTAAATGTAAAATCTTATGCATTTACATTAAATGCAATGTGTTATTTAAGTATAGGGGAATGTATCTAAAAAGTCCTTTATTATAAACATCTGATCAAATTAGTCCTTCTATTTTATTAAATGAATCAATTTAATCCTTACATTATTTTAAAAAAAATTTAAATAAGCCATATTGGAATGAAATTAACAATTATTATTTAAAATTTTCATTTATTGTTTACCAAAGTTGATATTTTTAAAAAAATTTTAAATTGAATTGCAATTGAAAAAAAATAATTTTCAAGATAATTTTTACGTATAATAAATGTTAATTTTATTACAATTTGAAACTGTTGGATTCGTTTTACTAGTAGAGGGACTAATTTGATCCATTTAATAATAGAAGGGCTAATTTTGATCCTGTCCCTATAATACAAGGTCCTCCCAAGTATGAAGCTTTAAGAAACTTTAGAACATTGTTCATCAATAATATTTTAGTATATGAAAAAATAAATTCGTTTATTTTGAATAAGTCGTATATTTTACTAGATTTTTTACTCATATTTTAAATTTCAAATTTAAATTTGTACAACTATTCTTTATTTTATGTTTAATTACTGTAATACATATGTAATAAATAAATTTTTTCCTCGTGTTATTACACTAGTAATCAAACGAGGATTGTTATGTGACGGTATTATTCTTGGCAACTGTTGTTTTGAACACAAACGGTTTTGATTAACAAATGTTTTCTATTTATGGTCTGGCTATGTCGAGGCTTGGCTTTAAAAAAAATTTAAGTTTAGCCTTGAGCTTAGATAATCTAAATAAATGACCTTTTTTAAAATACAAAATTATTTTTATATTTTTAATTATTTCTAAATAGTAAAATGGATTGGATTGATTCGAGGTTGAAAAATATGAACTTAAGCTCAACTCAAAACAAATCAGGTCGAACAGATCGGATGGATTACCCGATGCATGAATGGTAGCTATTGTTTCTTAAACAATAGGGTTGTTCTTAATAAGAAGAGTTATTTTCAACATATAGCGGCAAAACATAATAAGAGTGAGGGGTTTTAGTTCTCTCAAAATTGCTGAAAATTTTTAAATATTTTCATTAAACCCTTCAAATGTTTTGAAAGATTTTTATTAAACTTTTCAGAATTTTGAAAAATTTCTCATTAAGCCCTCAAATATTGTGTTTGTTACATTGTTATTAGTCCAACTTGATGAGCCTAAGGCTCAAATATAATGATTACATGAATCAACCCAAGAGAAGAGAACATGCAAACAGATGTTACTCATAAATTTTAGTTCGACTTTTTAAAAATGATAAAATTATAAATTAATTTATCGTAAAGTTAGTGGGGGTGGAACAAATTTTCCCACTTCTTGACTTTATTGTAACTTTAATAAGGTCCCATTCCATTATTTTTAGGCATATTCCTTTTTATTATTTCAACCAACCCCCTTTAATATAAATTTACCACTTTTGATCCTTTTTCCACTGAACAAAGTGCAGAACATATGAAGTTGGCTCATGGCAGACAAAAGCCTAAAGCTTAGATTGAAAATCGAGGGATCTACATCCTTTTTATCTGAATTTCATTATTTAAAAAATTTAAAAATTTATATAAAATAAAAAAAAAACCCAAATGTATAAAGAAATTATACAGTCTTGAAATGTCATGTCATCTTATCTAAACAGAATTTAAGTTTAGGGATTAAATCGAAAAATTTTATAGACTAATATGAACTAAAAGAAATTAGGATCAATGTGAAAAAAATTACCAAATTCAACAAATCCCTTTGACATACATACCACTTTCTTGTCCCATTCACCTACATACAATATAGGCACTAAATTAATACATTCAATAGGAGAGGAATTAATTTTATTTGGTTTTAGTCCCTCTGTTATACTAAAATTGGAGATTAAATCTCTCTATTTTAATTTGATATATTTCGACCCTTTTGACTTCTATAATACTATTAGTAGATCCAAATTAATAATACCATTTAGTTATCGGTGTTAAATATTGACATAATTTTTTAAACCAACTCTGATCATTTGTTTGACACGTAAATTTATTATTGATTGAATATGTTTGATTAAATTTTCACACAACCTTAATTGTGTTAAAATAAAAAATGAGTCACCGGTTTGAACTAAAGGCGTTTATGGTTTAAACTTGAGCTTGAACTTTTAAACCTTAGGTCGGATGAATAAGACTCAAGTTTGATAGTTTGAACCAATTAATAACATTATAAAAAATTTATGTCTTTGTCAAGTTGTTAATTGAATTAATCCGAAATTCAAAACCAAGACAAATCCTACCCCTCCTATAATAAAAATATATATACAAAGAGATTTAATTATACTAAATAAAAATAGAACTAAATCACAAATCTTAACAAAATAGAGGGACTAAAACCACAATAAAACCGTTATATATTATACATTAAAATTTTGAGGACTGATCCTTACATTATAAATGTAAACATTAAAAGGAGAGAAGTTGATGCAATGATTGCATACTGTTGAATCCAAGGAGTTGTTCTCAGTGAATCTCCCATGGCCAAACCAGCTAACCATGACCCATCTGTCAACATTGTTTTACCAGTTCCATCCGGATCGGAGATCGAATCCGAACCCGAACCCGAGTATCCATAACCGGAATTCGAATATCCTGAACCCGAGTATCCGTATCCGGAACCTGAATCCGAATACTCGTAACCATTACCCGAATAAGTTAACCCCGATTCCGACCCTGATCCTTGTGGTGTTGAACTTGTCGTCGACGAATAAGTTGACCCCGATTCCGACCCTGATCCTTGTGGTGTTGAACCTGTCGTCGGAGTAGTTTCTTCCGGAACTGCCGGAACCGGTGTAGCATCTTTGGAAGATTTTTTACTACAACAAAATATATATCCGAATAATTAATAACATAATTAAAATTGTACAAAACATGATTAGATGATTAAAACATGCAATAAATTATTATACTCTTCGTACATTTGAAATTTAATTTATATACTTTTATATTTCTAAGAATTCGATCTTTACTTTTCCTATTTCAAAATTTAAATTAAACTGTTAACACTATTAAAATTATTTTATTAAATTCAATCTCGTTACAACTCATTTCTTTAGTTACATTACTATCAAATAAATTATTTTATTTTAAAATATCACATCTATGTATTTATAAACGGATTCATCGGTCTATTTTTGTGACAGATTTTGAACCACTGATAATCTATATATAATTTTACACCAATAATTCAACCACTAATTCTCGATTCAATCAATCTATTAGTCCGATCTAATTCGAACATATCTGATTTAGCTCAAAAATTTTATGAAATTCAGAAGATAAATAGATATATACACCAAATATTATTCCTATATATATGTGGTGGTGAAAACATTTACCTAGGAGAGGAGGGACAAAACGTCACCGTATAGTCAGCACCGGTACAAGTAAAAGTACTCGTAGCATCATCATACGCATAGCTATAAGATCTCGGACACGCCGCCTTAAACATCTCGGAATAAACCGACGGTTTACAAGTGGCGGGTGTACCATACGCGCCGCTACAACAATACTCAGGGCTCCCAAACGCTTCGCACGCGCTCTTACAAGCATCACCATCACCGACCCGTAGTTCCTTCGGGCATTTTCGGTTCAAATCAGTCGTACAACCCGTCGAAGAACAAAGGCCCGACCCACCACGGCCTTCAACGATCATCGGCATATTATAACCATCGACGAGACTAACGTCGTAAAAATCTTGACCACCGGTGGTTCCAAGAGTGAACTCAGCTAGAGTCACCGGCGGAGCAGCACCGAGTCCGTTGCATTCTACTTGACCCGACCCGCAATCGCCAGTGACACAAGTTCCGGAGCCGGATCCGTCAAATTTACACCCCGTTCGACCCCAAAAACGACCGGACCAACCCGTCGGAGCTTGGAATGAACGAGAAGAGTCTTTTGGGAGCTCGAATCCGGTGGTTCCCAGACTAGGAGTACCTGCATTTGCTAATATACCAGGCCATACAGTGTAATCACACCGGTTGATGAATGTGAACGAAGCACCATATACACCTGTTACAAAAAAAAAAAAAGATTAAAACTTTTAACATGTTGAAAGATTATAATGTGAGAGGAACCCAGAAAAGAGAAAGGTTTGATTTTTTTTAAACCTTTTGGGGTTATAAGGAAGATAATGAGAGCTAAAATGGTGATGAACTGAAGATCCATTAGGGTTTTTTTGTGCTTCTTCTTCTTAGCTTGAAAATGGTGGAATAAAGGGTATGAAAGGAAGGTAGTAATGGTGGAGTGAAGTGAGTGAATGAGTGAAATGAGTTGAATCGTTTCCCAAAAAGAAAAGACGACAAAAGTGTTAATGGGAAGGACAGTAAGAGATAAAGGGACAGATCATTGTCCGTTGCTACTGTAATATAATACTTCCTTAATATCTGTACTGTGATCAACTTAGTAGTACCGTATAGATGGATGCATTTACCGTTTTAAATTTATCTATTTTTTAAAAAAATATTTATAAATATCAAATTAATAATATCAATTTTAAAAAAAATTAAAGAAATAAAATCATTTTTTATCTTCTCGATTTATTTTCTTAATTTTTTAAAAATTAATTTAAAACTCTAAATTTTCTTTAAAATTAATATACATCCCTCATCAGCCCTAAATTTTAAATATGAAATACCCATTAATTACATTAAATATTCATTAATAATTTCCACAAATAAAAATTTATCATTCAATAAATTCAAAATTAATAAGAAAAAAGAAGTCAAAGGGTGAGATGATTTTTTCGATAAAACAAGATGAAGGATGAGTGAGGATTTTTTTCTTTGACGATCAGGTGAGCGGGTTTTTTTTTAATTATATTTTAAATGTGAAAGCATATCCCAAAAATTTTAAAATGTTAAACGTCGTAATAATTTTCTATTAGTTGCTACATTCCAATTAAGTTGTTAACATAATAATAAATAGAAAAAAAATTATATTTTTTAATATTATTTATACATCAATTGGTGCACCATGTTCCAGTTAGTAAAATCAAATTTGACCAAAACTAGCCAATGCGATCAGTATGAACCAAAATTTTCACCAATGTGGAAAGAGTGCGATATTGGCTGGTACAATCGAAATCGGTACAGAACTGACCATCATGATTGATTCATAAAAACTAGTTTTTCAGAACTTTTGGTAGGTCGTATTGGTTTAGGCCACAAATTTTTTATTTGATAGGTTAGCTCAATTCAACTAAATAAATTTTTTAAAAAAATATTTAATAAAAATAAAAAATAGAAAAACACTATTCAATTAAGTCTTTAGCTCAATTCTACTAGTTTGTATCGGTTTGTGAGTTAATCAATTCAGCCTCTTTATATTAAGAGTCGAATTACAATTTACCCTTCTACTAAAAAAAATGGCAAATCATTACCAACACACCATAACAAATAATAATCTTGCTATTCAAATTTGAGCAATTCTTAAGAAAAGAGGAGGGATTGTATGAAACTGTGATTCCCCGTCATCCTTATCTCTTTCCAGTAGAAATTTTTCAAATCAGATTTTTCCTTCTTAAGTAAGATTACACTCAACCATGAACCATATAGTTGAACTTGATTCCCTCCCAAATTCATAGAGTATAAATCACTACAATATAATTTCCAATCATTCTAGAGGTCCCCAACCATAGACTTCAACCAATTTAACCCATATTTTCTCATAGAAATACAACAAATTCGTTAAATCCTAAAATTAAGCTTGAATGCATCATTGTAGAAGGAAAAAAAAAGTGTAAAAATTTGCTTTTGATAGTTGATTTGATAAAGGTAAACTTTTCAAAGAATACATGAGAAGCATGTATAAAATTGCATGGATCATTATTATTTATAGGTTCCTATGGACCTATACCCCATGTGATTATACACCATAAAACTTATATTTTTGGGGAACGGAGAAATTTTTTGATACAATGTTTAAAAGTATCCATCACCCTTCTTCAACTTATAAATAGGAGGATAATACGTTTCAGCGCACTCAAATCCACGTCCTTCTGCATTGACAATAATGTTCATACCAATCAAATTAAGACTCAATCGAATTTTTTTTAATAAAAATTAGCTTAATAAAGTAAGAGTAAAATGTACCTATGTGTATATATACTTTGTTATAAGGTTGCTTCAAGGGTCCTACGAGAATTATTCAATTATTTATTTTTAGTTTGCCTTATCGTTAAGTGAACAAATTTTTGCCTAACAATTTATTGTGCGAGGCTTTTGATAGCTATTTATTATGGTTGACGGCTACTTTGTCTATATTTTGACATAAGAGAAGCTTTGAAGTATTTCTTTTTCCCTTTTTCTATAATTGGACTCAAGCTTTCATAATTATGGTGTAATTAATATATTATTGATTAGTGTGTATTATTCTCATCCAAAATTGATACTAAATAGTCTAAGTTTTGTTTCTATCAAAATTTTGGTGTGTTTAGTCTTATTTCGGTTAATACCGACTTATACCAATGCCCAAGGGATAAGGGAAGAGGTAAGCAATTGCCTTAACCCTCCTCAAAAATGAAAAACTGTCTATTAATTCATTTAGTTGGCATGTATAATGATAAAATTGCAATCCGGACTTCAAAATTTTTTTATACATTTATGCTCCTAAATCAATTTTCTTAAATCAATAATACCTATTCAATCATTAAAAAAAAACCAAAATTTCAATCTCTTGGCATCAAACTAAAGCCATACTATTTTCCTTGTGAATGCCCATAATGTGTTCAACGTTTTTATACATGGACCCATCACCCATGCTGATTGCTGAATATTGCTGGTGGAATTCGCCTTTTTCTTTTTTCAATAAGCCCATCATTGGTTAAGCTTTACTCAGGTTGGTGAATGGTGATTGTCACATTGTGATATATGTGATGGCTGTAACGATCCTTTAGAATATAATAGATAGTACGTGGAGTGTGACTCCCATTTCGAATAAAATAGGGTTGACATTGAGATGAGGAAGAGTTGATGTCCCGACGACAAGATTCACCACATCCCAACAACGCAATGAAGGGTGTCTCGATGTGGCAGCATGTCATGTCACGACATGGCAACGTGTTTCGTACTTAATCGAGTTTTTTTTCTCCTAATTAAACTCTGTTATATTTTTTCAGTCTAACTCTGATTATTTTAGAGATGTTTTAGTCATATTTATACACGAAATTCAACTTATAAATAGGTCTCTTAGCAACCCTAGATAGTTTAGAATAACAATAGCAAAATTAAGAGAGAGTTTGTGGGAAGTTTATTTTGTTTTCCCATCTTGTACTCCACCTTTCGTTTTTACCTATTTTAGTAAAAAAAAAATTTACCCATAATTTTTTATTCTTTTCAAAGTGATTTTTTCACGTAAACATTTGTATCTAATTTTCTCGATTTTCGTTCACGTTCGACATATTACTCGGATTCTACCCAACAAATAGCACCTTTGTTATGTTGAGTAAATTAATGTTCATATGCATTTGTTTTGTGTGTATAGATAATTATATTAAATAAACTTCAATTTCAAAGAAAAAGAAGGAAATCAATGGCGGTTTGAAGGTAAAAATGGCTAGTGATCATAAACTAAAACTAATTTGCTAATGTCAAAACTCTAAAGTGTAGAGCGTAGATAAGATCCCACTTTATTTCTTTTTGGAGACAAGTCCCTTTTCTTTTTGTCTCCTGCCCTTATCTTTCTTTGTTTGAAGCCAATGGGTTAGGGTTTTAAAATATCTATACATACACACTCCTATACAAAAAAACTTGCAATCAACTCTCGTGTTTGATTTGATGGTTAAAATATGTTAATTCATAAAATCTATCTAAATTCGAGTCTTTCAAAAGTAAATATAGATTTTTATTTGAGCATCTTTGATCACCTGAATATTATCATATCAAACAATTTAAGTGGTCCACTCCATCATTGTTTACAGCTCATGTGATTCCATCACATCAGTCTTGTTACATTAAGCCTATTAGGCCATGTGGTAGCAAATGTTGCAGAGCTGACAAGTATAGATCAAGATCGTTCCGATCGAAACCCTGTCGGAACAAATTACCCCGGCATTCCCGAACATGATCTCCGGTTGCCTGTAATGTTGGACCGTCCATTCCACCATAGCTTTGATCTGCTATCACTAACGTCAGAGTGGATCTAGCGATCACCACCACCACACGAGCACCTTGATCAGCGAAAAGACAGGCGGTGGTGTTGTCGATGATACTGGCTCCGCCGGTAATGACGGATACTTTGCCTTCTAACTTGTTGTTGGACATCGTTGCGCTTATTCTTTTACAGTGGTTGCTTTAATGGCCATGTAAAGCTAATCATCACCATCCGTATACTGTTATGGATAATTTGTTTTTTTTTTAATGTGGAAAAGGAATGGATTGTGTTCACTGCTCACCAGTTCTCTCATAAATAAATCATTTTAAAGCTGAAAGACTTTATGAAGGAATATATGCTAGCATCAATTGTATTGCTCCTAGGGATATGTATATATATGTACGTATATATGTGTATGATAGTGATGGTTGAGTGAAGTGCAAGTATTTTAGCTTGTTGAGGATTAAAAGAGGCAAAGGCATGAAACTAGCGTTTGGTTTATTGGTTATAAATATTCATTTTGCGGTTTATATTATGAGTTCGAGTCGTAAAAATTGTCTGTAATTCACATTATGGTTAGATGTTGAAAGTTGAGGAAGAAATCTCTTAAGGTCAAGGATGAATATTCCTAGGTGATAAATGATCATCCCTTGACTCTAGGTCTTAACATGTTGTATTAATCTTGTTGTGGTTAGCCACTTACGAAGCATAATAACATTTTAGATAAGCGACAGTGGGGTTGACATAGATTAAGTGAAACTCCATGTGTACTCTTTGTAAAGGGGAACTCATATACCTTACTTTACCAAAGTAGATCAAAGATGTATGATGTGTCGAACTTAGATACGTCTGCGAGGATCATGGCTGGTGAGACATAAGGGATAATTTTACCTCGTAATCCTAAGAAATTATAAATTAATATAATGATAAATTTACACTTTAACCTAATATTTTCTCGGTAAACAAACAGAAAAATATATGGCTGGTTTCTTTTAATTACCTTGTTGGATATAAAACATTTGGGCCTCTTTAAACTTTTAAATGCAAAAAATAGTTGGGCCTTACTTTAGGTAAAATAGTGGCATGTTATTTTCTTTAAAAAAATCATTTAACTATAAGAATTAGAGCATTATATTATAGATGTATAGTTAAATTCCTTTTTTAAATCAATTTTTTTTATTTGTATTAAACTGTTTTTTTATTCAAATTTATACGCCTTGAATTTAAGCTTTCGAGAAAGTAAATTAATTGCTGATTGAGTATTAATTCGATTTGCATCGAAAATATTGTTAGTGCAAGAGATCATTAGTTTGAGTGCGCTGAAGCGCATTATTCTCCTATTTAAGGATTGAGAAGAGACAATGAACAATTCTAAGCAAGAACCTATAATGAGATTAATGTTAAAAAAATTAGTTAATATAGTTTTAAATTAATTATTACAGCCTTATTTCATGGATTTGGTCTGAGTTTTTTTCATTAACATATTTTTATAATTATATTTTAATAAAAATAAATTAATTTATTAGAAAATATTTGGATTGCATTATGTTGTGTCAACTTAAAAGCCCAACAAACCCGTGGCCTAAAAGGCTTAAAGCACCCTAATGTATAAACGCACAATATTACTTGCTATGTAAGGCAAGAATAAAGTTGGAAAGTAGTAATATTTGAATCAGATCGAACCAGTTAGATTGGAAGTAGTCAGAGTATCAATACAAAGAATAGTATTGAACTAATTGAATAGTAAATTGGTACGGATTAGTTAAATTGAATTTTTGTTTTTAGGATTTTTTTAATAATTATTTTAATTAAATTAGTCGAATCGATGAACTGATGGTTTGATCAGTTCCATCATCGATCCAACTCTAAAGTTATTGGCCACAAGCACAATCTTGTCAAAACAAAAACACATACCTCAACTAATTACATGCAAGAAATGACTTGATCTCCACGCATTCTCATGCAATCAGTTACCTCAAGACATAGAGAAACTCAAGTATTTTTTTTGTACACTTTAACATTACTCTATCAGTATCTTTTTTCGGTGTCTACTTTTACTGACTTAAACATCAGAAAGTGTTTCGAAACACAAATTTTAACCGACCATAGTTTTCCATGCTCAACAAAAATATGATTAAAAGTTCATAAAACACTAAATTTGGCATTAATTTTGTCATTAAAAAAAAGTAAGACAATGTTTTTCACTTTATTTAATTTACACCTGAATCGATTGTGAGTCGTGGTCTAATGGACCTTATGTTGTTTTTGTGGTTTTATTTTAAGACTATTTTAAATGTAATAATATTTGAAAAAACATTTATTATTGATTTATTTAGACAAATTAAATGTTTAAGGACTTATTTGCATATAAATTAAAGATTAGAGTTTATTTTAATCACTTTGGATATAATAAAAGGATAAATATCAAAACTATATATATATAAAATTTTATTTAATATGCAATATTATACATGAATTTTGATTTTGTGTGCTTTTATACATGAAATTTTAATTTGATTCATTTTTCATAAATCACTAACAATATTATCGAATTAACACTATTTTACGTTGATATATTGCATACAAAAATAATTATATTAATCTAATATGAAAATAAATGTATATAATTCAATCAGAATCAAAGTTTCATGTATCAAATTGCACATTGGGTTGACAAAAGCCCCTCCAAAATGTAAAATTGCAATATCGATAAAATTACACCTTGGCCCCTCAAAAATGATAAAATTTTGATATAATCTTTTAAAAATTATAAAATTACATTCTAACTCTCATAAAAATATACAACTTAATTCCGACCCCAATTTTTTTTTTCTAGCTTTACTCCTTTATTTATCCCTAACTAAAATGATGAAATTAAACAGTTTTTTTTAATAATTTTAATCAAATTTATTTTTCCATTCATCATGAATTAATTTCATCAATAATTTAAATAAAAAAAAATACTAAACAATAATTGGATGTGAATTATTGATAATAATAGGTTTTTTTTAATTTTTTGGCATTTTTTAGATTATATAAATGTAAAATTTTCATGTGATGCACATCGAACTTTATCATACTAATCATAATCATGGACCAAATTGGAAAAAAAAAAGTTATCAAATTCCCAAACTAACATGAACCTAAAAAATTTCAAGGACCAGATTAATAAAAGTTATTAATTTTAAAGACTAAATATTGCTTTATCCCTTTAGTAAAATAACCAGTTCATTCTTTATTACGTGAAATATTATTCATAAAATTCTATCATATCTTACTGAAATTCAAATTTAAAGACCAAATTGAAAAAACCATCAAATTCGAGGACTAAATATTAAGATAAAACAACTAGTACACTCTTTATCATGTCCCAATATTATTATGTTATATGAACTTAGAAACAACAAATTGGTGGTTAAGCACTACCAAGAACAGTCTGCATGCAACAAAGGTGGTTGGTCAAAGAAGACACAGTGTTCCAGAGGGAATGTTTTTGGTCCCCAACAGCCACCATAAATATGTTCCACTGCACCTAAACCAAAAAGCTTTTTAATTTTTTTTTTTTTTTAAATTTAAGGGTCTGAAAGAAAAACTCATGCTTTTGCTTAATCATATCAACACAAACAACATAAGTTTGATGTTTTTTTTCCCTTTTTTACTGATTTGTAGAAAGACAAACTCATTATGTTTTTTTCTACCATCATATGTTGTAAGATGTAATCAGTAATCTCTCTGGGTAAGTTGTTTGCATTGGGGTTTCGGGGGGAATGCCACTGACACATTGAAGTTTCGTGTATTATGTAATGTGGGTTTTTTTTTTGTAAAATTATTTAAATTCGAGATTGAGTTGGTATTATAGGTTAATCGGGTATAATTTAGATAGAGTAAGTCATGTTATTATAAGTATGATTATTCGTATAAATATATATATATGTGCAACTATAAAATAAAAACAAACTAATACTAAGTACAAACGAACTAAGAACTAAAATAATTCGAACATCCAGATTGGGGATGAGTGTTTGATCGAATTGAATGAAAAAAATTTCGAGTTAATCGAGTTGAGTGAAATGAAATTCGAGTTGAATATATTTGTTCGATTTAAATTAAAAAAACCCGAACCCATCTGCTTTGAATGGAGTTTTTTTTTTTTTAAATGGATGTAAGGTTGGATGGGGTGGATTTTTTCTTTTGGATAATAGGTATAGAGCGGCTATAATAATTGCTTGTCTTGCCCACCCTGCTCAACTATATAAAATTATTATTTTATCCTTATATATAAACTATTAAAATGATAAAAATATAAAAACGTAATATAGAACAGAATCTTATATTTTATGCTTAAGTATTTTTTTGAAGATTTATATTTAAATGTTTAATTGATTTTAAAAAGATTGAAAAAGAATTAATTAAATTGAAGCAGAGTGAGGTGAGGACGCATGCATCAAACATCCATAGAGATGGTAATAATTTTCAAGAATATATATCCATAGCGTGTGGTGAAGCAGAGCATGCCAATTGTGGAGCAGTAGTGAATTAAGTATTATCCACCTCCATCCCGTTTCGTTACATTCCTTACTAAAATGTTGTTTATTTGTGTAATATGAGGATGTTTTTGTCTTTTAAGATATAATATTTTTTAGAGAGCGATTACAAGTACAAATACAGTAAATACATGTTCGAGCAATCTACAAAGTAAAATCAAACCAATACAAAGCACAAACAAACTAAGAAGTACTAGAATGATCTAAACTAAAATTGATTCACCGAATTAAAACCCCCCGCATAATAATTACGTAAATTAAGACTCGAATCAAAGTTTGAACAGAATGAAATTGAGTTATTATCCTTTTATGAATAAATCAAATTAATCAAATTAAATTTTCAAACCCGAGTTTGGAGTCAATAAATCTAATGGGGGGCATGTGATAAAATCATATAAAAAGAAAAGGGTCTCAAAACGTGATTCTTCTCCTTGTTGGTTGCAAAGCTAACACCTAACAGATCACGCCCCTTGGGCTGTAATCATGTGGTCTACTGTGTTATTATTTTTCCTTTCACTCCTTTCTCCTATGCGCCTTGTTCTTCTACATTTCCTTTTCTTATTTATTTTCCATAATAACCCCCTTTTTTCTATTTAAGGTATATTTGATGTTGGTTTTACCGATTATAGAGATTAATTCTTTTAGTATTCATGACTGTTTTTTTTTTAAATAATGTCGGTTTTTGAGTTCGAATACGAGTTCTTCTTAAAAAGGTAAACTATTAAAATAGTCATTTTTGTTTCTCTCATGTTACATTTTAATCATTTATGTTTGAAATGTTACGTTTTAATCACTTACATTAACGTGTTGTAATATTTTAGTCACTGAGCTGTTAGTTTCTGTTAACGGTGTAACGGTAAATCATCATTAAAAAAAAAGTTAAATTATACAATTGGTCCCCATACTTTTTTGAGCAATTTATTATTTTTTATGTTCTTTTAATTTTTTTCTTTATTTTCCATTCTCTTCTGATTCTCCCTCTATTTTCCTCCCTTCTCCATCTCTTTTAATATAAAAGAAAAAAATTAAATTGCTCAAAACAAAAAAAAATATAGGGAGCAATTGTATAATTTAACCTAAAATTTTCGTTTGAAATGATAATTTAATGTGCCACGTCACTTATTGTTACACCGTTGACGACAATTAACGCTTAATGACTAAAATGTTACAACACGATAACATAAGTAACTAAAATATAACCTGAGAGAAACAAAAGTGACTACTTTAGTAGTTTACCTTTCTTAAACAATACAATACATCTTATAACTGCACTAAATACATGTTGGTATAACTCAGCGGCGATACGGGGGCAAGGAACAATGAAAAATTACAATTCTAGCTCTTTATAACTGATCAAATTATAAATTAATATAAAATAAAATTATATTTTGGCCACTCTAAAATAGAAAATTTTTTTATTTGGTCCCTTAAAAATGATAAAATTATATATTAATACATGATAAAAATTATAATTCAGTTTTTGTCTGCCCTAGAAAAATTTCTAGATTCACCATGATATAACCATTTTATGTCTGTTACCAACGAGAGTTTGGTTTAATTGCAAGGTTGAGATTATGGGAACTCTGAAATCTCATATTTGAGTCTCACTTAAGCCTCATTTGCTATTTTTTTTTTTACTTTAATTTAATATAATTTGGTTAATTTACTTTTATAATGTTATTAGCATGTCGAAGTTAACAACATTGTTAATTGTTGCTCTCCAAGTGATGCAAAGTAAAGGGACTAAAACAAAAATTAAACCTAAAAATTAAGGTTGGATTAGGTAGAGAGACAAATGTAATAATAAGCTTGGTTGCTCGGGAAGCGAAGAGACCCGCTCGTGCAGACAAAGCCACTCACGCTTTCTCTGATTAATTTATTTTTAATCTTTTTGGATTAAATAAAATAATGTTATATTAAGGTTAAATTAGTTAAATATGTCAAAAAAATTAATTGGTAAAATAGATCGATTTTTTAAAAAAATTTAGAGAAAAAATTCGTTTGCGCTTAAGTCATTTTTTAATATAGAATGTGAAAACGTGTCCAGTTATATGCGCTTTCTATTAATACAATTTAAATCTAAATCATATTTAGAACGATAACACTATTAACCATCAAGCTATCATACGGAGTTTAATGTGTTATAAGTATTTTAAACGAACATATAAAAATTAATTTTTAATGGTAAAAAATGATAAAATATTTACCAAACAACCAAATTACTTCTTAATGCATTGAATAGTAGGGAAAAAACAGGCAATGAGTTACTTTTACCGCAAAAAGAAGAATAAAAAACCTTTAATTTAATCTCTAAAAAAAGTATATTTTTACTCACTTCTGCCACCACCTTGTATATATATATATACATATACCACTTCTATATCTATACTCATTTCCACCACCCATCTTCTTCTTACATTGAACCAACACAACCCCAGTTTTTCATTTTTTTCAAATCAAAGAACTTAACTTGTAGGAACCAGTGATAAAGAACCAGAGCTTTATCAACCATGGAAAGTGAAAAAGTAGGGGAAGAAGAGACTGTGATTGTTGGGGACTATGTAGAAATTATGAAAACTGAGGGCAAATCAAAGGGCATGAAAAGCAAATTCTCTAAGTTCTTCTGGCATGGTGGTTCTGTATATGATGCTTGGTTCAGCTGTGCTTCTAATCAGGTTTGCTTCTTTTTTCTTTTTTTTTTTCTTACATCTTTCCTCTATTACAGTACTGGTTTTTAACATTTTTTTTTTTGGTTTGGTTTTTCAGGTGGCTCAAGTGTTGCTTACATTGCCATATTCATTTTCACAGTTGGGGATGTTGTCTGGTATCTTATTGCAGTTGTTTTATGGCTTGTTGGGTAGTTGGACAGCTTATATCATTAGCATATTGTATGTAGAATATAGAACAAGGAAAGAAAGGGAGAAGGTTGATTTCAGGAACCATGTCATTCAGGTTTTTTAACAAACACCTTCAAATCTAGATATACCATAGTGAAAAAGCTAGTCTTTTGTCGTTTCTGGGTCTTAAAAATCCAAACTTTATTTGCTTTCATGCAGTGGTTTGAAGTTCTTGATGGTCTCCTTGGAAAACATTGGAGAAATGTGGGTTTGGCATTCAATTGCACTTTTCTTCTCTTTGGATCTGTCATTCAACTCATAGCTTGTGCAAGGTATCATAAATTATTAGGGGGCAAACCGCAATTTTACCATTACACCAACATGTAATTTCATAAAACTGGAGACCCCATGGCAAGTTCTTTTCAGGGTCTGCTGTTACTGATTTGCAACGTTTCTTTGAACCCTTTACTGTGTTCATATATTTAATTAATGAAAAAGGAATCAAACATGCAAGGCTGACAATGAATTCCCTGATATCGGGGGGTATCCTTTTGTTTTTTTTTTTTAATGTTGCAGCAATATATATTACATAAATGACAATCTAGACAAGAGGACATGGACTTACATCTTTGGGGCATGTTGTGCTACCACTGTCTTTATTCCTTCATTTCACAATTATAGAATCTGGTCTTTCCTTGGTCTTTTAATGACCACTTACACTGCTTGGTACCTCACCATTGCTTCCCTCCTCCATGGCCAGGTAATTTTAAAAGCTCTTTAGAGTGGTAAAACTGCATTTTACCCCTCTTCACTTAAAAAATAAACAAATTAGTCCTTCTTTGGTCCAGAGTTGTTGTGCTTCAATGGTATCAAATTCAACACTATAATGTTATGGGATTTGGAAAAATTGTAGGTTGAAGGGGTTCAACATACTGGTCCAACCAAGCTGGTGCTATACTTCACTGGGGCCACCAACATTCTCTATACATTTGGGGGACATGCTGTCACTGTGTAAGACAAAAAATTATGTTTATAGTCCTTGTCTTTTACATTATCTTCAAAAGAATATAAAATTTGTGTTGTTCAATGTTTTGTGCCTGGTCTTATGTCTTAACCAGTTCTGAAAATGACCAGAGAGACATGATCTGACCATTGGAGATCTAATGGCCAATAATCAATAAGTTGAAACTATTATTTAATATAATAATATTATATTGTTTGTATTTAGTAATTAATATTCTAGCTTTTGATTCTCTAAATTCCCATTTGTGGTGTTGAAGGTAAAAAAGTTTTTATTCCCTTTTCAATGTATAAAAGCCAATGATCTTTATTTTTTTGGTGCCTTTCGCTTTTGCTTTTATCATGAGAAAAAGGCCAAAGAAGGTTCACTTTTCAATGAATCCAACACACCCCCACAGGCATTAAAAAAAGGTTAAAATATATTATTAATATGTATACTTTGATAAAATTTGAGATTTAGTCCCTAAGGTCTCCAACTGTTTTAAGAATTTTCTATTAAAATTTGTCAATTTTGTATGATGGTTAAGCCGTATTCATGTGATGTGATGGGGTTATATGCAGGGAGATCATGCATGCAATGTGGAAGCCACAGAAGTTTAAAGCTATATACTTGATAGCCACACTGTATGTAATGACACTGACACTTCCTTCAGCAGCAGCTGTTTATTGGGCATTTGGGGACATGCTTCTCGATCACTCAAATGCTTTTTCCCTTCTCCCAAGAACTACATTCAGGGACATGGCTGTCATTTTAATGCTCATCCACCAGGCAAGTGCCCTACGAAAGTAAAACTATAATAATAATAGATGTTGTATTAGTAGTTAAATAACATTTTGCTGCAATTAAAAAATAAATAAATAAATTTTTATATTTTAGATTAAAAGGTAAATTAGTTATTTTTTAAAATTTTTATTTATTTTTACTGTTAATAATAGAAGTGGATGAATTTTTTAACAAAAAATAATGAAATTACTTTTTAATATAATATAAAGAATTAATTTACTCATTTTTTAAATAAAGGGAGTGAAATGTAAATCGACTCTTAGTATAAGGACTTTCATGGTATTTTTACTAGTAAAAGTACTATGTAGACTTTTATATTAAGATTTGAATTATGTTTTGCCCTTTTTATTAAAAAAATAGATAAAATAGTCTAAAGAGCAAACCAATCATTTGTTAGAAATTCCATTCATTTCTACCTTAAAAAAGGCCGAATTTACTCTTTAATTTAATATATATGAAATCTCTTTTTTAATATAACGACTTTCATAATACTTTCACCGCTCTACGAATCCTCTTTTTATCACGTACATAACAAAATGTTGACGTTTATGATGATCTTTGATGGGTATGTTATGTGCAGTTCATAACATTTGGATTTGCATGCACCCCATTGTATTTTGTATGGGAGAAAGCCATTGGGGTGCATGAATGTAAGAGCCTATGCAAAAGAGCAGCAGCAAGGTTGCCAGTGGTGATTCCCATTTGGTTCTTGGCTATAATTTTCCCATTCTTTGGACCTATCAACTCTACTGTGGGATCTCTTCTCGTTAGCTTCACTGTCTATATCATCCCTGCATTGGCTCACATTTTCACCTTCAGATCAGCCACTGCTAGAGAGGTACTTTAAACTATGAACTAAACATAATTAAAAAAAAAAAACTCAAAGTAATAACAATTAAGAAAAATCTGGGTGGTAACGTGTGGTCACAGTCTAGCAGAATCAGTCCTCTGGTTTGAAATTTGAATGTCTTTACACAGCATTTTTTTATGATTTTATCTGCCTTCTTTTTGCTTATTTCATGCAAAATAGACAGTAAGCAACTATTCATCTGAGTATGTTCCTGCTGATATATCATAATATCTTGGCAGAAAATTACTTTAGGGTCAAAAGTATAAATTTACCATTATACTAATTTATAATTTTCTAAATTTTAAAAGGTTTAAAGATAAATTTATCATTTTAGTGAGGGTCAAGGCCACTATCTGTTCTAGTCTTTCCCCCTGTATCTGGGGTACTTGCAAGAAGTCGAGACAAAAAATGGATGGTTAAACCGGTTTTATAAATTTGAGTTGAAACAAGAACTAATGGCTTAACTAGGTTGATCACGAGTTCAGATATTAAAACATTGGTTTCAAATTCAGTTAATTTGAGTCGTGTTATGTTATTTAGTATTTCAACTTTTTTGAGACATTGGGTTCTTATTACTTAAGTTCGGGTTATTGGAATTTACGAATTAAATTTTAGTTGAGTGAAACCAAAAAATTTGAATCAAGGGACCAATATAAAATTAAGTAGACTTAAATTGTTGACTTTTTATATTCAAATTATTTGGGGCTATTCAAATAGGTTTCCAAATTTAAAGTTTAGGGTGATATTTACCGTTCGATTTTCATGTATGATTATTACCATTTGATATTTGATGAACGGCTGATGATGATGATGATGATGATGCAGAATGCTGTGGACCAACCACCCAAGTACTTTGGAAGATGGGTGGGGACATTCACTATAAACGTGTTCATTGTGGTGTGGGTCCTAATCGTTGGGTTCGGATTCGGTGGATGGGCGAGCATGGTAAATTTTATAGACCAGATCGACACATTCGGGCTCTTCACAAAGTGTTACCAATGTCCACCACCGTCAGTGGCGGTTTCACCTCCATCCCACGGCCTCAACACCACCGCAGCCGCTCCTGTACACCAACCATTCAACCACACTCGCCGCCACTGATTTACGCCGCCGCCGAAATTAAACGGAAGTTCATAAATCAGATAAATATAAATATTTGGATTGGCTGGTAAATTTAATTATTGTAAACACACAATGCCATCCAATTTGGTTTTTTTTTTTTTTTTTTTTTTTTTAATTTAGCTTAGAGAGTTTGCAATGCATTTTCAAGAGAATATTAAAAAAAAAGGTTAAATTTTGATTTTAGTATTTTTTATTATGCTGAAATTTAGAATTTAATTTTTTTAATTTGATCCCTCTACTTTTATCGTAATAATCAAGTCGAAATTGATAACACTGTTAAAGTGATTTGCAGTATAAAGCCAACGGTTAAATGAAATTAAAATAGTGTAATTCCTCTTTTAGTACCTTTAAAAAATTAAGAGTTCAATTTTAATTCTTTTTAGCTTTGATCAAATGAAAATTTGCATTTTTAGCTCTTCCAAAGAATTATTTATTCAATTTAGACCATTTTAACATTTTTTTTATAGTTTTGCCTATTCCCGAATTTTTTAATTTTATCTCAGCTCTCCCAACACAATTTTTTTGACTTCGGCCACAATAATGATATGATTGTTTTTTGAATTGGTACTCCATCATAAAGGACCAAGTGAAAATTCAATAAATTATATTCGATTTTTTTTTTTTACAATTTGCTCTAAACGTGAATTATTTTATTTTATTTTATTTTCCGAATCGATACATTAATTAATTTTTAAACTCATCAGCGGATTAAATCCGATTCAAACAATGTTGCCTTAAACCAGCTGATTTAACTTATAGGGAGATTGATAACATGGCATGGAATCAAATTTGCAATGAAGATTTTGAGACTCCCTTTTAAGGCATTGGTGTTTGGGCATTGAAAATGATGATTCAAGCAATAAAAGCTGCTTTCATGGAAGATGGGGACAAAGAATGCGTATATGTTGTTGAAACTCGAAAGCATCTTTCATTCTTTTCATCTGACTTGTCCATGATGATAAATCATCAAAAAGATTTTACCAGAAAATATACCCTAATGATTAAAATGAAAAAAATGGGGTATGGGGATTTGAGATGTTGCTTAGATGTTGGGCAACAATAATTTATTTTAACGAGTTGTTTATGCTTGTTTTATCGTAATATGGTCTCCTTTTAAAAGTGTCACATGTCGACGTGTAGGGTGTGCCTCATATTTTCGATTGAACAGACAGCGACGTCAAGATGAGAAGCTTCCCGATGTTGCGAATTAGAGACTTGTTCCCTACTTAAATCAGGTTTTTTTTCTAGTTAAACTCTAATTACTGCAATATATTTTAGTATGATTAAATCCCTAATTTTAGCTTATTTAAAGTGGCCTTGTACCCCTCTTTTGATAGGCGAATTAAAAAGACAATTAAAGATATAGTACTATTTTTTTTGGGGGGGGGGGGAACAAGATGTAGTTGTAGATGAGCTTTGGTGAGAGCTTTCATGGTAACTATGAAGAGAATTTTGTATCCCTTTTGAAAGAACTCTATAAGAATTAGGATTTTGTTTTCGAGTTTATGTATGAGAGTTAGGGCTTTGTTTTCAGCATTTGAGTTTGTATGTTTAGTACATTTAAGTTTATTTTATTCATATTGTACTCTTGTTTATTTACTCATTTAGTGAAAAACCGAAGCCTCCTTTGCCCATAGTTTTTTATCTTCTTAACTAAGGATTTTTCACGTAAAATTTGTATTCGATCTTCTCTACCTTTTCTATTTCATTGTTTAGACGGATTGATCCCCAACATGACGAAATGTACATCTTTCGCCTTTGCTTTCGGCTTTTTCGGCATTCCTTGATGCTCTCTCCCATTTACAATTGAGAAGGTGTTTTTTTGAAGCTTGGATTTTGTGGGGAGGGGGGTTTTGGGTTGAGCTTTCTTGGCTCATTTTAGCCTGTGTTTTTTTTTTTTTTTTTTATTTTTTTAGCTTTTTTGAGGGTTTTAATTTTTTTAAAAATTCAAATTTTATATTATTTTAGGAATTGAAAATTCATCGAGAAATGAGAAAACATTGAGCTTTCCTTTTAAAGGGAAAATCATTGGGTCTTGGGGCTTTGGATTTTTGGGTATATTTGGAAACTTTGCATAAGGACCAGAAAATGTGTCCAACTTGATGCAAAAGCTAAAACAGTTAATGAACCTCATCTCCATATTACCCATGTAAATAGAAACATCATTTGAAATCTAGTCCATTTGAATTAAGCAAATTTGAGTTTTAATTTTTTTTGAATAATTCGAGTTTAAGTTAATTTTGAGTTTTGAAAATTTTCTATGTTATGTTATTCGAGTTTGAAACTTAAAGTCTTTTAATTTTGATCATTACGGGTTTAGATCATTTTGAATCATGTCATTCGAGTTTTAAGCTTAAGTCTTTTAATTTGGATCATCATATGGGTTTAGATCATTTTGAGTAATTTGTTCAAATCTTTTTGGATACAAATTATTTTTTTGTTTGGTTTGTTTTAGATTGAAATTAATTTAAGTTCTTAACAGGGATGAATGGACATACTAATTAAAAAAGAGCAAGCAAACCCCCGTGATAGAGTTGCTCGAGCTGGAGCTCGATTCACTCAATGTCTCTCAAATGATCTATTTTATTGTTCGAAAAATAATTGTTTTTAAATTTAATTATATTATATAAATATATGAATATGAATATTTTTTTATATTTTTATATTTTTAGGGATAATGTCACATTTCTACATGTATTTTTATAAAAATTTTAATGCGGTACATATATTTTAAAAATGTTTAATATGTGTTTTACGAAAGTACAAATACTACATTAAACATTTTATGAAAGTACATGTATCAAATGTGACATTACCCTTATTTCTAAACAATAAAACAAGTCGAGTTGACTCGACTCGACTCAAGTTAAAAAAATATAATCTCAAACCTGAATTAAAATAGATCGAGTTGAACAAACTACTTCACTCATGAACACCTCTACCAATTTAATCTCATATAATTGATATGCCACTCCCCACCCTACTATTTCCATTCTACCATCTAATGGAAGTAGATGATAAACAAAGAGAACCCTAAGTGAAAAAAGGACAATCATGCACAAAATGTCACTTTCTTTTTCATAAATTATCCCCCCACCTTCCCAATTTTAGGTACATTAGTTGAACAAAAATATCAACACTGTAAAAATCTTTTAAATTAGTATTTTATGAATAATTGAAAATTTTATATCATCTATTGATTGGATTTCAGTTCAATAGACATGGGTGTTTTTGTCAATAAAGGAGAATGTGGGTTCGAGTATGTTAAATTGAGTTATACTTTTATTTATGAGTTGGAGAGGGACTATAGGTAATTTTTAAGTATTGTATTAGTTTTAGTATTGATGCAAATTAGTATCAATCTGTTTCATTGTATAAAGGCAACAAAGGAGTGAGTTCCAATATACTCATATCCGATTGTCTTAAGGTTTAAATTATTTTGAGTTCGGATCAAGTTCAGACTTAAATTTCTTCATATCAATACGTACTAGTATATATCAAAATGAATAGTCTCAACTTAGATTTTTTGATAGTTGGTACATGTTAGTACATATCAAAATGGATTGACATAACCGAATTTTATATCGAAATGGAAACTAAACTTTATTATTTTGATCTACCATTAGATTGAACGATATTGATACGGAATTGACTTCCTTGAACAAACAATATTTGATGATAATTAGGGGTTTTAAGTTTTAAACATTATTTTCATTTCTTATACCAAATTCTTCCATTAGAGCAAATAACTTTACAAAAAGTGCCTAATACAACTATTTTAAAACATCACAATATAACTAACATTTAAAAGCTCTAATAATCCTTGAAATACTTAAAAACCTAACAATACTTCATAATAGACTGCAGGGATTAAGGCTCAACGGTTATTGCCAGGACATTCCCGGGCAAAGTGACCGGCGACACCACAGTTGTAACAAGCCAACCCACCGTATCCACCTCCGCCACCCCCATATCTTCCACCACCACCGCCGCTGCCACCTTGTCCACAGTCCCTTGCCAAATGTCCAACCTCTCCACACTTAAAACACCCTCCTCCACCATACCCACCTTCCCTCCCTCCACCTCTGTACCCACCACCACCGCCAGCGCCAGCGCCAGCGCCGCCGCGTCCGGATCTCGAGCTGCCACGAACAGGCTCGCCGTTGGGTCCAGTAACATCAACAGCCTTGGAACGACCTTCGGAAGACTCAATGACGAACTCGACCTCTTCACCATCTGCAAGGCTACGAAACCCCTCAGAACGGATCGATGACTGGTGAACGAAAACGTCCTCGCCGCCGTCCGTAGGAGTGATGAACCCAAAACCCTTTTGGTCGTTGAACCACTTCACCGTTCCGGCCAACCTACTCTCTGCCATTTTTTTACCCTAAGAAAACGTAAAGTGACTGAGGCGATGAACAAGGCGGATGTGGGGAGTTTTTTATATCGAATAAAAAGTGTAAATAGTAAAATGCAAATGGTGTGACCATGTGTGTCAGATTATAGGATTAAAATCGACGGCTATAGATGAAGAGATCGGACGGTTAGGGATTTGGATAAGGTGGAAAAAGAATGGATATGGACCGTTTGATTTTGTGTACGGGAAGGGTGTTTTGGGAATAATTTAGTGTAAAAAAAAAACTAATTATATTTAAGGATGACAAAACTCGATCCAACTCCAATAAAATTAAAGAAATTTTTGATTTTGGAGTTAATTGAGTTATTCGAGTTCACTCGAATAAGTAATTCGATTTTTTAAGTTCGAGTTAAAATTCAACTAACTTGAACAACAAATTGGTGTAACTACCCATTTATTTCCTATCAAGTTCTAAAATGAGAAACTTAGCCTCTCTCGATAAAAATTAAAAATATTCATAAAAAAATTCTAAAATTTTATATATTTTTTTGAAAATATATAAAAAATTAAAATTTTAAAAGTTTTCAAAATAATAATTTTAAAAACCTAAACAAGTAAATTACCAATTCAAAATTATCGTATTAAAGTATCTTTTTTTTTTCTCTTATTTTGCTTTAAAAGAGTTCTCAAATATATATAGTTTCAAATTTATGTGTGCTCTAATATGGAATTAGATCCTTCAAAAAAAAATTAGTTATGTTGTAATAAAATTTTAATTTGACATGTTTAGTTTTTTTTTTAATTTAACTCAAATAATTTCATTTGTTTCGACCCGACTCAAATAAAAAAAAATTCAAATCAAGTTAAGATGATAAAATAATACTAGTCAACTCGACTAGCTTGAAAATTTCCACCCAATTTAACTGGATTCAATCAAACGCTCACCCCTAATTATAATTGAGTAGAGATCCACTTACACCGGTATAAATCTAAAGTAGTTTAACACCCTTCCATATATCTTTGTACGATTAATATTTTAACGATCCAACCGTCATATTTCATATTCTCTTCGTATAAATCATTCATATCAAATTTGAGGTGAATTTAAAATTTCTAACTATTTGTTTTATAAAAAAATTTCAAACTATTCAATAAATATTAATATATACAACGTTTTAAGTCGATATAATAGATATATCAAATCTGTTCAAAAATTTACATACACGATAAATATAATTATATCGATAAATCCTTACATCATTAAAATATTTTTTAATTTCAATTAAAGATAAGTGATATATTTTCAACCCATAAATGACATTAAATAATTATCCTTTAATATATCTATATCATTTTAATCATGACCCTAATTATGTTTTCTTATATTAATAACCAGCCAAACTCAGTCTCACAAAATAGTTTAGTTAAAAGCTTAGGCCTTAGGTCCTTAGGCCCTTAGGCTCTAAATATGAACATTTGGACCTAAAAAGCCCAGATATTTTTGAACCCACCAAGTTGATAAAAAAAATTCGAAAAATTGAAAATTAATAAATTAATCTGAATTACAGTGTTTAAAAGATTTTCGAAATATTTTTTTTTCTGATTTTTATATTTTATTTCATTTTTATGATATATATATATATATATATATATATTGTTTATTCAAGAAAAATAGTATATTTTATAAAGGAATTCCAAGTTTATTGGCCCCAATATCTCAACGCTTTCTTTTGACATTAAAAGAAGGGTTAAAAACATAAGTTTTATCATATTTTAGGTAGAGATAAAAATATTGAAACATTAAAATAAAAAATAAAAAAATATATTTTAAAAATCAAATCCTAAAAAAGAAAATCCACTTGTTTTTAGATGCAATTAAGGGTGAAATCAAAAAAAATTTTAAGGGGTGAAATTAAATTGTAATTTTTACGATAGTAAAAATATAATTTTTAAATGATTAAATTAAAATATTATTATTTTTATGGAGCAAAAGTGTAATTTTATTTTTATTAATTTAAAATTTTAAAATTTTAAAGGATTTAAATGATGAAATTTTCATTTTAAAGAGGTTGGTCTCTGCTAACCCCTAGATTTGTCCGTGATTGCAACATTGATTTACAGTAAAGACCATGAGACTTGTCACAATGGTATACGATATTGATTATGTATTACATTTTTAAGAATAAAAGTTAGATAGAAATAAATATAAATTCTAAAAAGATTGATTTTCATGGAACATAAAAAATACATTAGTAATAAAAAAATACATATAATTAACTACCAGCACTGGTCGGTCTCCCAATTCCTATTACCACCATAACTAGAAAACCCATACGAACCCACCGCCGTCGCAGTTGCTTCCATAGTCGTGAAGGGACGGTTCCACCGTCTAAGATTCCTATCATAATCCGCACGCTGATTAGGATCCGACAACGTGGAATACGCTGCATGGATTCTCATGAACCGATCAGCAGACATTTCTTTCTGATTTACAGACACAACATCAGGGTGCCACGTCCTCGCAAGTCTTCTATAAGCTGCCTTGATTTCATTACCGTTTGCACTCACTGGTACACCAAGAACCTCGTACAATGATACAGATGAAGCCATTGATAAATAAAAGGGTTTTAAGGTAACAAAGGAGGAGATGAAGATGTAAGAGATTTATAAGTGGGGCGGGGGGAACCAAATGTACAACCATATGCACGAACATGATTGTGTTTTAATAGATCCTTATCCAATTGAGTTCTTGTCTGTTAGCTGAGTCAGCTCACTGTTCATTGTGGATAGGCTTGTGCTGTTCATTGTGGATAGGGCTGGAAAAACAACAGCATAGGATTCTATCAAGTTTTAATGGAGTAAATAAAATTGAAGGACATGTTTAAAGAAAAATTTCTTGTTTTAGGACCTGTTCTCTGCTCAATGTTTATATTCAATTATTCATACCTTCTTTTTCATAGTAAAATCAGAAAGGACTGTTAGGGAAATATACAGTTTGGGTTGATAACGTTCTTTGGTTTTTGAAATTATTATGAAGGGTTAATATCATGGGTAATCCCTCAACTTTAACCAAATATGCAATATGGTATCTATAGAAATTTGTGTTGTTGTTTATCCATGTACTCTAAAGCTTTAACATCATTTAATTCACCTAATCACCAACTGATTACTTTTGGGTTTTGCTTATAATTTTTACTGGCTGAAGAATTAGGTCCGTTATTTAGGTTCGGGTTTGAAAAATGAGTTTAAAATTTTGTCCAAGTTCGGTCTAGATAAAAATTGCTAAAACTTGTGCCCGGCCTGGCCCGCATGTATTAGAAGCTTTTATATAAAAATAAATTTTAAAAAATATAATATATCAAATATACTAAAAATATTAAAATAAATATTTCCGAACAAGTGGAAAAAAAATTAAAAAATATATATTCAAACAATAACAACAAAATAGTAGCAATATAATAGCAAGATAGTGGCAAAATAGTGAAAAAAAATAGCAATAATATTTTTTTATAAATTCGGGCCAGACCAAAAAAGCTTACACGAGGCTTGACCTATTTGGACATTATTTTTCGTCCAAACTCATTTTTTAGGCAAGTTTTCAGGCCAAGTCGGGTGGCTCGACCCATAGACAAGTCTACCTAGACCCTTAACAGTTAAAAGTATTGTTACAAGGGGATAATTCGAAGACTTCTCCTGAAAAAATCGACTACCTTCGACAAATTTAATTTTTTTAAGTATTTTAAAATTTTGTTTAATGCTTAAAAATAAAAATTCAAAAAATTTTCACCCAGATAAAAATGTATTCAAACAACAAAAATTATATGAATATACGTAGCTAGGGAGTTGGTAGGGCTCGACCCTCCTAAAATAAAATTTTTTATTTAGGTCTTTTAATTTTTTTTAAATTTAAATTAATAAAGGTTAAATTACACTTTGGCCTCCCTAAAATTGATAAAAAATTAATTTAATCCTTTAAAAAATTATAAAAATATGGACTATTCAATTGTATTTTTATTATTATAAAACTTACAATTTAATTTTTACCCCAATTTTTTTTATTTTTGTTTTTGCCTTCACCTCTGTACGTGGCTATCATTATTCGTCATTGTCATAAATTACAAATTAAAGCTTTGGGGTACATGGACACATGGCAGCATAATATATGTATGAAATTAAATATTTTATTTATACTGGTATGATATTGCAGATTGGATGAAAAGTTTAGGGGCCAATTGCGAAATTAACCCTATTATGATGATAAAGAGAATGTATCGAGTGACCTTATTCATCTATATCTGTATGGTTTTTGTCTCTTTATGTTAAGTCTTGCATCGCATCCAAGTCCCCCCAATCATCATGCCATGTTATCCCATGGGTAATTTAAAAATTAGACATGTTGATGAGTCGCATTATTCGTTTAAATTTGGAAGTATATTCAGATTTTGGAAGGGTTTGGATAAAAATATTAAGTTCGGAAAGATGGATTTGAAAAAAAAAATAGACTTGTTCAAAATATGAACTGGACTCGAGCTTGAATATTCAATGCATGAGCTCGATCAGGTTTGTCGTTTTTAAAGTTTGAAATATTTTATATCATGTTAGTTTTATACATTATGCAATTTATAACACTTAAAAAATATATATATACAATTTTAATTTATAAAAATATATAAACTTATTAAATATTAAATTTAAAATAATATAAATATATTTTAATTTTTTTTTAGAAATAACATGGACTTAAATTGGGGTTGAGTTAGCTATTTGCAAATGTAGATAGACTTAGGGTAAAATTTTAATTCCATATTTCGAACTTGATCGAGCTTAGGATAAATTATATCAATATCATACCTGAACTCAACCCAACTTGACCCATAAACACCTCGAGAATTGAACTCTAATTACGTAAAGTGAAAATATGTAAACAATGAATTTCATTTGAATATATGTCATTTTATTTAACTCGATTTTGATCACTCAAGTCCAAATGTGTTTTATTTAAGTTTGAAGTAGGCCTCAAGGCCCATGGAATTACCCTTCATTTGGACAAAGTTTGATTTTGGGCTAAGTGCATATTTTTTAGCACATTTCTTTTTATGACAATTATTATTTTTCTTGATTAAAATGTTACCCTTCGTAATTTAAATTTACAATTAAAATGTGCAATAAAACCTTTTTATATAAAAAAATTAAATTGAATGGGTCAGGTTAGGTTCGAGTTTTAACATTTTTATTTAAATTAAGCTTGAGTAAAATTGCAGGTTTATTTTTTGGACCGAACCCAAACCTAAAATTTTGATAAAATCTAACTTAATTCTAATCTAACTCGATTTATGAACAGATCTAGTTTATCCAGTGATTTAAAAAATTGTGCCAACCACATAATTATTTTATTTTATTTTGTAATTTCCTTTTTGTGAGCAACAATCTTATTTGTCAATATCATATTGTTATTTTTATTTTATTTGTTCTTTGTATTTATCTTGAATTACTTGTAATCTAAAAAGCCAGATCATTGAAAGAGAATATTTATCAACCAATGCAATATTGTCGCCATGTGCTACTCACTCAAACATCCAGGAACAGTCCCACCTGTAATAGTTTTTATCACAAATGTTGGAATTAAATTTGATTGATTGGTGGGATAAATTAAATATATTTTAATTTAGAGAAAGGGAATGGATTCACGTAAAAGTGAATTGTTCGAAATCGGTAAAAAATAAAAAAAAATTAGGTAAAAAGTAGACAATTGAACCACTTATATTGAATTCAGAATTCGTAACGATAATTTTGAGTGGTAATTAAGTGACTAATTACATCTTATTAAACCTATAATTATTCGAAAAGTAAGGTTAAAATTATCAAATATGTTTAATTTATAGTTCAAATTACATAACATTATGATTAAAAATTTAAATGTATCGACATCGTATTAATTAGATCATTCCATCAAATTTTTTTATTAACTTTGTGTTAAATACTAGCTCAAATTATCAAGTAGCCCCATGAAGTGCAGAAGAAATTATCAAGGGTTTGTGCATCTTCCCAAGGTAAGCTTTAATGTGTGGCAAGTTATTTGGGGAGTATAACTAGATGGGTAATTGGAAGCAATTAAGAACTGATGATTCGGTTAAGGTAGAATCAGGATATGCCGCTGTAGGAGGAGTCTTAAGGGATGAACAGGGGGAGTGGATAGTGGGTTTTAATCGAATATTGGGGACATGTTCTATATTTGAGGCAAAACTATGTGTGATTTTGGATGGTTTGTCATTACTACAAGGAAGGCAATGTGACAAAGTATTGTCACAGAAGGATAGTTTGAAAGTCATTGAAGCTTTGAAGGAATTCAAGTCGAAGCATTCTAGCTCGGCATTAATCAAGCAAATTCATGAGCACTTGAAGACGGTAGAATGTTGGCTATTACACCATATCCTAAGAAAAGAAAATAGAAAAGCCGATCGAATGGTTAAAATAGCTTTTGACAGAGAAAAAGAATTAAAAGTTGTTTACAGGATGTCCCAATGATTTAGTTTAATTGATTATAATTTTGTTTTTCACCAAAAAACCCTATCTCAAATTTAATTTAAATCGTATTTAAAATACGGGAGTCAAATTGCAATTACATAAATACCTACCACATGATTTTCTTATACCTAACATGTAATGTAAAAAGAAAAAGAAATTGCTCGATATTATTTTTTTTAACGAGTCATATTAGAATTATTTATACGATAGGCACATACATATTTACAAATTTATCTAGGCAATTCTTTATTTAAATCTAAACTTACATTTAATGATTAAAATAACGGTTAGATTGATAAAAGGTAAAACATTTTAAAGGTAGGGGACCAATTCCAAAATCTGAACAATAACTAGGAGACTTTTAGTGTAATTAACCCCTAAAAATATAGGGTTAATGGAAAGAAGCTAAAATATGGTAATAACTCGTATAGAACATGGATGTGGATATGAAAGTAAAAAATTGCTTTTAAAGGGATTAGAAATGAATTATAAATTTTAAAGGGGTTTAAGTATAATTTTATCATTGTATTAATTTGTAAGTTAACCAAATTTAAAAATTTTAAATGAAAAATTTACCATTTTTAATGGAATAAAGCCCCTTGCCCCCTATCTACATCTCCTCCTTTTCCATTGGATTGCTTTTATCTTTTCTGATCCAAATTTATTCTAATGGGTATATATCACTTTCTAGGGTGTCATATATATATATATATATATATATATATATATATATATAACTTTTTAGGGTATTCCTTTTGAATTTGACTTTCAATTTGTTAAGAATCATGGTAAGCTATTTCAACTAAATTTAAAGTTAAGCTAAACCAGATGCTTAAATAAAAAGTAAAATTCTTTGTATACTTGCTATACATAAGTAATAGTCAACCCGAGCTTTAGCTAATATTCAGGTCTGTCACCCGTGATTTGGATAGGTCTCACTGAACGATCGAGTGCGAGACAAACCACGAGAGGACAATAGAGGAGTTTGATGATCTAATTTGCGGGTCCAGCTCACACGAATCGAGTGAGGATCGCGGCGCAAACTGAGTGAGGATCACGTCATTTGCAGGCGACTCAAAATGAAACACGTGTTCAATAGGCCTAAAGCCCGTTCAGAATATCAATCCCAAGAACAAAAAGGACCGCATACACTGCAGGCGACTCAAGGAGAAATACATATCCAACTGGCCTGGAACCCGCACATAATGTCAGTCCTAAAAATGATGGAGTGAAGACAAAACAGTGGGGTCAGGTTGTGAGCTACAACAGTATAAATACCTGAAGGCTCCCATTGATACGATGCGAGATAAAATTACTCAACAATATTATTTTCTTTTCTTATCACTTGGTCGATAAATATGAATAAGGCATGCAATAACCTCGTAACCAATTTAAACTCAAATAAACAAGGATGTTCGAATAAGACTGAACTAATTAAATTGGGAACTGGTTGGAGTACCGATTTAGAAAATGGTGTTATAAACTGATTAGATTAAGAGTTAATACGAATCAGTTGAACCAGTTAAAAAATCGGATGAATTAAGTTTTTTTAAATTTTTATTAGGATGAAAAACTGATAACATGAAACATTACAATTAAACAATAGTGTCTATTATACAAATCATATGGTACAATATTACAAACAAAATAAACTGAACAACCCAATTTCCAAATTATTTTACAAAAAAAAAAAAAAAACCACCAAATAATTTTCACCACACAAAACAATATCCACACTTTCATCAACAAGCTCCTTCAACCCTAGCCTGGGTAAGTCCGACACAAGCATCGACGAAATCCTCATCGATAAAATCTGTCGAAAAGATCTGCAACCGATCAGCACAACCCTTTGTAAAGCATTGCGCGATGAACAACCTCGCATACCCATGAATCCGATTCGTCACCGGTTTAACACACACAATAGGGTTGTCCGGTTGTGGAGTCACCGTATTCTCCACTCTATAAAAGAATTTTCTCGACGAAGCCGGTGGTTGTTCAGACAAATGCTTCAAGTTGCTATCGAACTTCGTCGACGGCAAGTCCGTATCGATCCAATTATCTTTCAAATGACCCGCGTTCCAAAACGGAGACCCAGATTGAGGACGTGGAGATTTGTTCGGTTTCCACACACAAATAATTCTCTTCGGTAATAGTTCAGCTATCGTTTTTCCAAACACATGTTCGTCTTGATGAATAAGGTACTCACCGAGTTGTTCTTCTAAGTACTTCTCGAACTCCGGCGGGTCCTGATGACCGAACTCCGTACGAATCTCCAGTATTATCACCTCCGACTGTGTTTCCGACAAGAACTTCTTGATATCGCCGATAACAACATCGATACCGTACGTCGTTAAAACCCCATGACACACACGACGGTTCTCGTTGACCCGAATATCCAAAACCCGAGTGCCTTTAACGAGTTGTTGGTACACCGATAACGATTGACACTGTGCAAAAGGACGAGTAATAAACGGAAAACCGATCTTGTTCGTCGCCGAATCATGAGTTCCCGGCCATACAATCTTGTTTATATGAACTTTATCAACCCCAAGTCCGGCCATCCAATTCCTCCTATCCGCCGGCCGGTAATCACTTCCGGGATACGTTTCACCGCAGTTTTCATTGAGATCACAAAGGGTTTTCTTTTCAGCCTTGATATTCTTACGCCTTTCAACTTGTTTTGAGAACAAAGAACCCATTTTTTTGATGAAAAAAACTCCCTTTTTTTTTTTTTTGAAACTGTGCAAGTTAAAGGTTTAATTTTTATGGGGTTGAATATATAGCATTGTAACGAACACACAGAGTGTGATACTCATAATAGTGTTTGTATTTTAGATAATAATAATAATAAAAACCGACAGTTTTTTTTTTTCAACGTTTTCTAAGTAAAAATAAAATAAAATTTGCTGTAAATGTTTGGTTTTTAAAGAAAAATAGAAAAAGCTGTCTTTGGGGTTTGGTAGGGTTGGCTTTGAGTTTTCAATTTGCATAATTGATGGAGATTTTTGATCAATTTTTAATGGATTATGCCTGTAAGATTCTTACAAATGTGTGGTTTTCCAACAACAATGTATAATTTCTTGGTTGGATTTTTTTTTTAATTTTCAGTCTTTGTTTTGACTTTTTTTTTTTGCAAAATATGATAAAAAGATTAATGAATTTGGTAATTTTTTCAATTTAGTCCTTAAAATTTTTTATTCACGTTAGTTTTGGAATTTAACAATTTTTTTCAATACGATTTCTAAACTTGAATTCTATTAAAGTTTGAGATTGTTGCATCATTACATAAAAATTTAAAAAAATTATATATGTAAGATCTAAACAATATAAAGAAAAATTGAAAATTTTCAAATAATGACATGATACAATCTCTAAATGTTACGTTAACGTACTTCAATAGAATCTAAATTTAGAGGTCGAATTGAGAAAGACTGCCAAATTTTGAGACTAATGTGAATCAAAGAAAAACTCAATGACCAAGATGAGAGAAGTTATCAAATGTAAACTCGAGGGACTAAATGTTTTTTTAATAAAAAATTATATAATTTTTAAATATTTTCAGCTAAAGTCGTAACATAATGTCACGTCATCAAAATTTAATGAAATTTAAATTTAAGGGTCAAATTAAAAAAAATTGATAACCTTTGAAACTAATGTGAACTAAATAAAAATTTAGGACCAAGACGACAAAATTTATAAAAAAAATTAGGGACTAAATGTTTTTAATAATTTTTTTTGCTAAACCCACGTGTTAAAAATGGATTGGTGATAAGTGGGCCCAAATGGAAGGCACTTGGCAAATTCTCATGGAAATATCCAATTTTCTTATTTGTCCATATCACACGTTTTCGGTTCAACCACTTTGGAAAGGTAAAAAGCAACTAAAATATTAAAGGGTCAAATTTCGATTTTGGTCTCTCTATAGTTTGGGATACTGGTTGGAATTATTAATATAGTTCTAATTTTAAAAAAAATATAAGGACTAAATCTCAAATTTAAGTATAATATAAGGATTAAAATCGTAATTTGACCTTATGAATGCTTTTACTAACCAGAGGTTAAGCTTTAATCCAATTCAGCTCTTCTATGATGAATGATTAGCCACAATAAGACAGATTTTTAGCACTAGCCAATTAAGTGAAAAGGACCTAAAGAAAGCAACAAAATGAAATGAAGTGGATAGCCATTTGGAGCTTCAAAGAAAGAGGGTCCCAATGGGTAATATTGCCTAATTTGAATAATGTGGAGCACACAATCAATGAATATCCAGGGACCTACCATGTGCAAAGATGATTTGTATGCTAAACTTCAATGATTATAGAAATATCATCAATTTTCAATTTTGGTGGTTTGCTATGATGAATTTTTCAATTTGATATTTGAGTTTTTTTTGTCCTAATTAAGTACATGAATTTGACTTTAATGTTAAATTTGGTAGCTGAGCTTTTCTTTTTGCCCCAAACTAGTACTTATGTTTTTTACTAGAACTTCTGTGTTAAATATTCATTTGGCCACATGAGACCATTTGGTTTTGGTACCAAATAGAACATCAAAGTAAACGTTAGGTACTAAATTGAATACTAAAACCAAACTCAAGTAACAAATTGAATATCAAAGCCGAGCTCAAATACCAAATTGAATATTGACCTTTTTGTTTTGTCTCAACTAAGCACTATGTTTTTACTAGAGAACACGTGCCAAACATTCATTTTTTACTAGAGTACATGATATCATTTGGTTTGAGTACCAAATTAAGCATTGAAGCTAAACTCAAATACCAAATTAAATACTGAGCTTTTTGTTATGTCTCAATTAAGTACTTACGTTTTTTTTACTAGAGCATGTGTCAAACATTCATTGGGCCACGTGATACCGTTTGATCTAAAACTAAAATGAACACTGAAACCAAACTTAAGTACCAAATTGAATACTGAAGCTAAACTTAGATACCAAATAATATATTAACCCTAAAATTAATCAAGAGATCAACAGAATATACCAGGCTTCCACAAGTTCTGAAGAGCCAATGCTGCAGTTAAACTCAGATTTACATTACAATGAGCCAAACACATTTACAACAAGAAATGACAAAAAAAAAGCCAAAAGTACCATGGAGGCCCTTGTATTAGGAGTCGACTTGCATTTTTCCCCCTCTACTAAAAAATGGGAACATTAGTCCCTATACGTTAGATCAAAGAGCAAACTGATCATTCTGTTAAAAATTCCATTAATTTCTACTATTAAAAACTGATCCTTATACCTCACCATGAGGTATAAGTGGGACACTATGTGTCACTGTTTGGTTATTCCATCAACCATGTCAATTTTTAACAGAAATGATCAATTTGCTCTTTGATTTAACATATAAAGACTAATTTGCCTTTTGTTTTTTAACAGAGGGGACAAAATGCAATATGACTCTTAGTACAGAGCCTCCATGGTACTTTTACCCAAAAAAACCAGATGCATGGACACATCATAGGACAATGAAGCATGACGAAAGATAAACACATCAAAATTCACCAATTTTTATTCAATAAAACACTTGAATGGAAACAAAGTGCCTACAAGTAAGCATAATATATGAATTCAGTGAACGAAGTCTGAAACTATTGGAGCAAAACCTCAAAGATCATATATGAATTTGAAAGATTCAACTCTATAGAAACTAAACACAGTTAAAATTGCCTCCGAGACCGGAAGGGTAAAGGGAAATAAAAATGATACAACAACCAAAAAAAATCGAATCCAGCAAAGATGAAAATGGCTAACATCTATTTTCAAATTCAAGCAATGAAACATCTTCATCCATTTGACCAGCTAACTGGTCCAAAGCTAAGTATATTGCTTCTTTCAATGGGTGCAAACTATCTGATACAGTGAAAGCATGCACTTTATTTTCAAGTTCTATCCAACTCAGAGCTACTTCTTTCCTAACTTGTCTCTTACTCATAAGGTGTCTTACCTTCTCAACCGATTCCCATTTCCCTAGTGTGCCGTATATACTCGAGAGCAATACATATGCTGCTGAAGATTGCGGCTCTAACTCGATGAGTTGTTCAGCTGCTTTTTTCCCCAATTCTATGTTTCCATGGATTCTTGAAATGCCGAGTAGTGCATTCCAAACTCGTTTATCAGGATTACATGGCATATTCTCAAGATGGTTCATCAACATGTCAAATCGACCGGCTCGACCTAAGAGATCGATTAAGCATGCGTAATGCTGTTGATCAGGTGCTATGTCATGGTCAGAAGACATGGATTTGAAATACCTAAGCCCTTCGGCAACAAGACCAGAGTGGCTACACGCGTTGATAATAACAACAAATGTTGTCCTATCTGGCTTTACTCCTTGTTTTACCATGTCATTGAACATTTTCATTGCCTCTTCACCGTGTCCATGCTGTGCCAATGCGGAAATCATCGTGTTCCACAATACGGGATCTTGCTTATTACTCGTGAGACAAAAAATCAGTTTGCTAACTTTAAGGCTGCCGCATTTTGAGTACATATCGATGAGAGAACTGATGACTATCGTGTTCGGCATAAAATTAGTTCGAATCAAACAAGCATGTATTTGTTTACCATGTGTAAGTGAAGCTACACTAGCACAAGCACAAAGGCAATTACTAAAGGTAAACTGATCAGGTCTAACTCGAGCCGCCATCATCCTTGTGAACAATTCAAGTGCCGAATCCCCCATACCATTTCTAACATAACCTGAAATCAAAGCCGTCCAAGAAACTGGATTTTTCTCAGGCATCTTATCGAACAAATCATTTGCTGATTCCATATCTCCCCATTGAGCAAACCCCGAAACCAAAGTCGTCCAAACAATAATATCTCTCACTTTCATCTCATCAAACAGCTTCCTAGCCTCCCCCATCATCCCACATTTCACATAAGCATCAACAACAGAGCTCGAAATCACCAAATTCGACAAAACCCCAGAAACGAAAACCTGATTATGAACCTGCCTAGTAAGTTGCAATTCTCTAGACTTAACACAAACAGTCAAAACACCAGCAAAACTGAACTCATTGTACCCAATACACAAACCCCTTAACTCCTTATAAAACTTCGTCGCTTCCTCAAAAAACCCACTTCGTGCATAAGCAATAACCATCGTGTTCCACGAAATGACATCCCTTTCAGGCATTTGATCGAACAACTGTCTCGCAGGCTTTACCATGCCTAATTTCGCATACCCAGACAACATATTATTAAAAGAATACAAATTTCTAACACCCATATTATCGAACACTTTGCGGGCGCCAATTAAATCGCCGCAACTAGAATACATGTTGATCAAATGATTGGATAAAAAAGTACCGGGCTTTTTCAACCCGGTTAGTTTTAAATGAAGGTGAAGGAATTTGCCTTCTTTGAGACACTTGGTTTTGGCGCATTGTTGTAAGAGAGAAGCAAGTGTTTGAAAAGGTAAACGAATACCCTTTCTTGTTAAGAGCTCGAGCGAATTGGTTGCTTGTGAAAGACGGGATTGGGAAGTGATATTGAGAAAGGGTTTCAGTAGACAACGAGGGTATCTGCGATTCGAACGAAATGGGAAGCGCATTGGGAAGAGAAACCATGTGAGGATTTGAAATTGGAAAAAGTGGGTTTTTCGTTCTTCTTCATGTCAGCTTAGCTCCAACGAGGCATTTCGTTGCCGGTTCGCGATGAACGGCGTGGCTGTTGGTTTCACGGGGCAAATTTGAGGGATCTCTGGGTCCATTGGGAAATCCATGTTTTCTAGTTGTCGAACCAAACCCAAAACAAACCGGTTCGGCTCCATTTGGTTCATTAATTTTCAAAAAAGTTACTGAAATATATTAATTTTTAAAATTAGAATAAACTACACTAAAAAGCATTAAAGCATTAAACTATTAACAACTTCATATTTTGTTCACTTCAAACAGTTACGAAATTGTTATTAAATTAGTCAAAAATATTTATTTAAATCACTAAATTATTCGAAATTTTTTATTTAACGTATTGGGCTATTAATTTTTTTCTTTTTTAAAGTCTAGCTTGTAAGCTCAAAGTAATGATTCGACAATCTGTACGGTGGATCAATACCCATCAACAAGTAGAGTAACATATCTTAAGTCCAAGTCCATTTAACGGTCAATAACGATGATCGGAGAAAAAAACTGTTTGGATTTTGGTTCGCAGATTTGTGACGTTTAAATATATTTCATGAAAAAAATTGAACTATAGGAAAGAAGGAGAAGAAGAGCTTTCGATTGGTCCAAGTAATACAAATAAAAAAAAGGCTATAAAACAACGACTTTAATAACCCAATGAAATTTCGAATAATTCAATAAACATATTGTAACTTTTGAATTTTAATAACCAAATCATAAATTTACTAATAATTTAGTGATATTACTTCAAATTATGTCCAATTTTAAAATTTAAGAGTAATAAAAAGATAAATTATAAATTAAAACAATATATCAGACATAAGAACATCTAAATATGAAATTATTATCCGAGTTTTATCGTATGCAATCAAATTTAATATGATAAGTAATTTTTTTCCAAATTCCCATTTTTTATCCATTATATTACATCTACCCGAACTTTTATTTGCAACCAAGAACAGATTGTACGGCCCAAAATGGTCCCCTAAATCTTGTACTCTCTTTGGCCCCCTAATTTCATGTTATGATCCACCTCTCTCATTTTCATGCAAAAATTCAGGGACCAATTTTATTTTTCTTTGTAGCATTAAAAAAACCGGGTAACTTGTCTATATATACATATGTGTATGTATGTATATTTGCATGTGGTTCAATCTTGGGTGCTTTTTTTTTTCTTATGTTTTGGGTGATTTGTATATTTGATCAAGAAGTTTGTTAAAATGCTTCTTTGGTGAAAATGGTTTTTTGAACCGAAATGGAAAATGGGGTTGGAATGGTTGATGATGGTTCGTTAATGGTAGACAACAAGGTTGTGGAACACGACACAGGTGTGGCCACAGTTATGAAGGTAGGGAATTCGCTGATTCTTTAGAGCAGGTGGTGAAACGGGAGGCCGAGGAGGAGAGCGTCGACGAGACCGGTGAAAAGCTTCAGTCGACTAGAGTTAAGTTCTTGCGGCTTGCACGTAGGCTCAGGCTAACTCCGCATAATGTTGTTGTTGCACAAGTTTTGTACAGGCTAGACTTAGCCGAGCAACTACGGGGTAGAAACGGAGGTCGTGTTAGTGCGTTCAGCTTTGATCGCGCAAGCACTGTGGCGGAACGGCTCGAGGCAGATGGGAATGAAGAACTTGATTTCTCTTGTACGATTATGGTTATCGGGAAAACGGGAGTTGGTAAAAGTGCTACTATTAATTCGATTTTCGATGAAATTAGGTTTGGTACTGATGCGTTCCAGATAGGTACGAAGAAGGATCAAGATGTGCTTGGTATGGTACATGGGATTAAGGTACGAGTGATTGACACACCAGGGCTTTTGCCTTCACGGTCTGACCAACGTCGGAACGAGAAAATTCTTCTTGAGGTCAAGTGTTTTTTTAAGAAAACGCCACCGGATATTGTGTTGTACATTGATAGGTTGGATATGCAAACTGGGGATATTGACGACGATAGGCCTCTATTACGAACCGTAACTGAGACTTTTGGACCACCTATATGGTTTAATGCAATTGTGGTTCTGACTCATGCAGCTTATGCTCCACCTGATGGCTTGAATGGTAATGCGTCGAGTTACGACATGTTTGTTGCTCAAAGTTCTCATGTCGTCCAGCAGGCTATTCGTCAAGCAGCCGGGGATATGCAATTGATGAACCCAGTCTCGTTAGCCGAGAACCATTCTGCTTGTAGAACAAACAGGGCAGGCCAACGAGTGTTGCCGAATGGTCAAGTTTGGAAACCTCATTTGTTGTTGCTTTCCTTTGCATTTAAGATCTTAGCCGAAGCAAACTCGGTTTTGAAGTTGCAAGAAAGTCCTTCGGGAAAGACTCGAACACGACCACCTCCTTTACCTTTCCTCCTTTCGTGTCTGCTTCAATCAAGACCGCAAGTTAAGCTGCCGGACGAGGACAATTGCGATGATGACTTGGTTGAATCCTTAGACTCTGAAGCTGAAGCCGAATACAACGAGTTACCGCCTTTCGTGCGGTTGACTAAAGCACAATTAGCAAAGCTTACTAAAGCTCAAAAGAAAACATATTTTGATGAGTTAGAATATAGGGAAAAGTTTTTTATGAAAAAGCAGTTTAAAGATGAGAAAACCAGGCGAAGAACGATGAAAAAAACAGCCGATGAAGCCAACTATTTGCTGAGTGATGAAAACACAGAAGTACCGGTGCGTCTTCAGTTCCGGTTCCCATGCCAGATTTACCATTACCTGCATCTTTCACTTCCGATAATCCGACTCATCGATATCGTTACCTTGACTCCACCAACCCATGGCTCGTAAGACCCGTTCTAGGCACTCAGGGTTGGGACCATGATGTTGGTTACAAAGGTATCAACGTCGAAAGATCATTCATGGTGAAACACAAATACCCCGTTTCATTTTCCGGACAAATCACGAAAGACAAAAAGGACACCAACATCCAAACCGAACTAGCCAGTTCATTAAAGCACGGTTCCGGTAAAGCAACTTCATTAGCCTTCGATATGCAAACGGTTGGAAACGACATGTACTACACATTATGCGGCGAGACAAGGTTTATTAATTTCTTCAACAACAAGGCAACAACCGGACTCTCAATTACACTCTTAGACGACGTGTTAGCAGCCGGATTGAAAGTCGAAGACAAAATGATCGTGAATAAACGGTTCTGTGTCGTAATGACCGGGGGTGCTATGACTGCGCACGGCGATATCGCATACGGTGCCAGCTTAGAAGCACAATGGAAGGATAAAGATTACCTTCTTGTCTACACTTGGGGTATCTAAAATGGATTGGCATGGTGATCATGTCATTGGATGCAATGTACAGTCACATGTTCGGATCCGACGGTCTACAAACGTAATAGCTCAGGCCGATCTGAATAATTGAGGCACCGGACAAGTGAGTACACGAATAAGCAGCTCGGAACAGATTCAGCTAGCTTTGGTTGCTTTGTTTCCATTGATGAAAAAGCTAATCGGTTATCCCCAACGAATGTTGTATGGACCATTATAAAAATGGTTAAAATATGTCATAAGTCCTTGTAATTTTTGAAGATTTGAAATTTAGTCCTATACTTTTATTTTCAGGAATTTAATCCCTCCAATTTTCAAAATTTAAAATTCAGGTGAAACTGTGCATTTTTTATCCTTCATGTCCATTTTACAGTTAATATTTAATGTTCAATGTTTAAGGTTCACGGCTATCCTTTCCAACAATGTCTATTCAAATTCAAAGATGAAACTATGTGCATTTTTTAATGATGTAAAGCAATATTTAACCTCTAAACTTAGAAAACTATTTCACATTTATCCTAAACTATTTTTTGTTTATATTAATCCTGAAATTTGGAATTTTTTCCTAATTTAGATTTCGTTAAAGTACGATTATGAGACACGTTGTGATTATGACACATCATCATTTGAATATTTTGAAATATCTTAAAATTTCTTTATAATTTTTTTTATATTTTAAAATTTTCAAGTGATCATGTCATAAAATCTTAGAATGTTAAGTCATTATACTTTCAGTGAATTTAAATTAAAGGACCAAATTTTAAAAAAAAAATTTATAAAATTTCAAAACTAATATAATAAAAAATTTAAAAACGAAATTTAAAAAATTACCAAATTCAAAACCTCAATCTTTGCTTTACTTTTTCTTAATTGCCGGAGAGTTTCATGGAAAGTTATCATAATTTAGTCTTTTGAGGGATAAAAGTACTGTAGCAATCCTTTTATTATATTTTAAATTACATTTTAATCCCTTTATTGAAGAAATAAGCGTATTAGATTCTTTATATTAGATGAACGAGCAAAATGATTTATCGGTTAAAATACGTCATTAGATACTTATTTTGATGTGTACACATAATGCATAATAATAAATTTAATCCTTAACTTTTATACTTTCATCTAATTTGATCCTTTTTTTAAAGCAAATTGATTCTCAACTTTTCATTATTAACTAGACTTTATTAATCTTATTATGATTTTTATACTACATCACTAAAAAATTTCAAAACCCTAAATAAAATTTATAATTTTCAAAATTACGAAGAGGTCTTTTTATAAATTTTAGAATCTATAATTTTTTAAAAAATTTAAATTTTTTAAATTAAATTAATTTTATATGAAACATAAAATGAAATTATATGGCGCCGATAAAAACATCAAATCGAATAAATATATAAGAAATGAAGGTTAATAATAATAATAATAAAAGGTCAGAACACAATCCGACAATAATACTTTTATGATTTGGAGGAAAAGGAGTGATAATGTTGTCTCTAATTATGAAATATAATAAATGTGTTTATATATATATATATATATATATCTATTTGATGGGTAAATTATAAAAATAGTCACTTTTGTTTATCTCAGATTACATTTTAGTTACTTATGTTTGAAATGTTACGTTTTAGTCACTTACGTTATCGTTTTGTTACGAAATGATCACTCTAACGTTAAACTCTGTTACCTTCTTAATAGTAGTCCTACGTGACAGTCTAAATGAGTTTTAAATGACAACTTAGATGTCCAGTTGTTAGAATGAAAATAAGTTTTTAATTAAATAAATTTAATTTGGACTGTCACGTAAGACATCTAAGTTGGCATTTAAAACTCATTTGGACTGTCACGTAGGACTGCCATTGGGGAAGTTATGGAGCTTAAAGGTAGAGTGATTATTTGTAACAAAACGATAACATGACTAGAATGTAACATTTCAAACATAATTGACTAAAATGTAATTTGAGGTAAACAAAAGTGACTATTTTTTATAGTTTACCCATATTTGATACAAAAGTCAATAATTAGGTTGTCCAATTAAATAAAATGACAAATTATTTACTGGATGTTAGATTAAAGAATAAATTGACCTTTTTGTTAAAAATTTCATGCTTTTGTATTATTAAAAATTGTCGTGCTTTATAGAATTGGATAATGATATATGACGTGGCACGTATACCTTATGCTAATATACAGAGACTAGATTTTAATAATAAAAATAGATGAAATTTTTAATAAAAAGACTAATTTATTTTTTGATCTAATATATAAAGATTAATAATTTTTTAGTAGAAGACTCTAAATAGAATACAGGAATCTCTATGTTAATTTTACCTAATGAACGATGGTAACATTATAAGCAACTATAGCATCACCGACCTCATTATACCAATGAGTTTTCGCCACCGCATACCCACGTGCCAGCCGGAAAACGCCGGTTCCACCGACGATAGGCATTTCCCGAACCGGACTCAAGGCCGAGTTCTTACCGAGAATACTTATTGAGCTACCATTATACATCCCATCAGTGAAACAAAAGCTCATAACCATCAATAAAGCCAGCTCTTCCTTCCCGGCCGACCCATAAATCCCTTGTGCCCGTCCGATCAACTTGGATTTCGGGTCCGGCGTTTCGGTCAATGGGTCATCCGCCATTAACAAAGCTCCGAATAGGGTCGGTGATTTCTCGGTGTCGGCCGCTTGAGCTACTCTAATGGCGGTTGGGTCTTTTCCGCTGATCGTATCGTGGAAGTAGAACTGGAGATTGGTTACTGTTTCTTGTTTGGTTTCGAGCTTTGATATTGCCCAGTTATTGATATGGAAGCTTTGTGTTAATGGTGGAGATGTAACAATGAGGGAGATGATGAACAGTAGAATGTAGCTCAGCTTCACCATTTTTGAGACTGTTTTTTTTTAGCTAATATGTAGCAAAAATGGTGGCTTGATTGAAGAAGAAGAAGGAGGAGGTTTTTGATGAATGTTTACTGTAAACAAATGTGGGTTTTATAGGGACGAAAGTGAAAGGATTCAAAGGGGAGCATAGCCATGAGAGAAGAAAAGAGAGAACCCCTTTTTATATCGGGTAAATTATATTTGAGGTTGCTAAACTATTAATAAATTTACGTTTTAATCCCTCAACTTTAAAAAGTTACAATATAGTTACTGAACTATTTGAAAACTGTCATTTTAATCGTCACTTAAAGTTTACTATTCAAGAAGACGTGAGTTCAAACAAAATTAAGTGCATTTTCCCTTCGATTTAATGGTTAAAGAAATATTATGGAATAGAAGTAAGCATTTTACTAAAAAATATCCGTAACTTAACTATTAGTTCGAGCATTAAATCCTTGATCAAGTCTAATGTGGAGCATTACATCCTCACTTCAAAATTTTGTTGATCTAAATTCTCTACGTAGTAAACACATATTTACAATTTGATAGAAATATTTTCCATACAGGTGTAGCCAGGGTAATAAGAGGTCTTGATTGAATGATACAATTAAAATTTCAGTGCCTCCCAAATATAAATAATTCAATCTAATCCCTTTTAATTTTTTTCTAATGAAAAAGTTGTAATTTTTGTCTCATTTAAAATTTAAAAAAAATTCAATTTAAATCATTTTAATATAAAATTTTCAGCTCCCCTAATTTTTTTTTTTTAACTTTCATTCTATTGTAAAGTTTGTCGATCGATATTTAACACATAAAATAATAATTAAATTAATGAAATGACTTAATTGATATAATATTAAAATTTAGAATTTAAAAATTAATTTTTAGGAATAAAGTTAGTTCAACCAAATGAAGAAAGGAGATCTGAGTAGTTGGGGTAAAGTCTTCTTTTTTTTAATGAATATGTAAGTCAATATAATGTATGTGAGTATGTGACCTAATTCTTTGTTAATTATATCCACATCCATGCCTTAATATGAATGGAACCAAAATGGCACCAAAATAGAGCCTGTATTTTCAAATAGTATGGTTGATAGTGCATAGATTTGGGGAGACTTTGAAGAACAAATTAACTACCTTATTTACTTTGTTGCAATAGTCTAAATTAGTGGTACAAAAATCAGACATTAGTGTTCATATGGTATTCCAAGATTTGGAAAAAAATTAAATTTAGTTTGATAATTATCGAGCCAAGTTTTTTGTTGAATTCGAGCTTAGTATTATTTAACTCAAACAATTTGAGAGCTTAAAAATATATATTTAATTAAGTTCGAGTTGAGCTTCGAGTTGAGTTCAAACTTGATAATATTCGGGCTCGGCTCTGTTCGATTACACCCCTAAGTACATGCTGATTCAAGTGGTAAAGGGTTTGATGTTCTTTACGTAGGGTTTGAAGTTCGTTCTTTTGCATTAAAAAAAATGGCGTTAACAGATTTTCACCTCTTATTTATGAGTCTGACTTAATTTGATCTCGAGACTTACTGTAATTACTGAATATAATATCAAAAGATTACTGATAAAACGAAATAGTGGTATATAAAATCTGTCCTCCTTTGAAAGATTCAACAGGATCAAATTATGTTGTCGTGATTACAGGCGAGCTACCATCAAAATGCATGTGTACAATTAGGTATTAAAAAAAGGGTTTAGATTTTGAAATTGAAAAACGATATTCATGGCTGCTTTTTAGTGGTTAGTTAGTGAATATATTTTAATGTTAAGGAAAAAAAATAGTGGATTTAAATTTGAATGATATAATATAAACTTGTTTACAGTTGAATTATCTTTCTGAAATATAAAAGAGTTTAAATAAAAATATGAGAATTAAAAAATGAGTTCCAATAAAAAAATTAAGTCCGTTTAAAATATGACTAAGTTTGGGCTTTAACATTGAAAGCTCAAGTTTTATTTGACCCGGTCGATTTTATATTTTTGTAATATATTTTTAATTTATATTTACAACATACTTGAACATTAAAAAATTATGTTAAATTGTCCAAATTTAAAATTTTAATAAAAAATAATTTAAAAAGTTAAATATTAAATTAAAAATAATATAGATGGAGCTAAAACGGGCTTGGGTTAATTATTTACAAATATGAGTGAACTTGACAAAAATTTAAACTCATATTTCAAATCAGGCTGAGCTTAAACAAACATAAAACATATTGATGTCACATATAGATATGACCCTAACTTGACTGGGTAAATTATCCATATATGCTGTTATTTTTCTTTAATTGGTTAAATAGGCAGTTTTTTTTCTTTCAAAATTTAGGAAAATAGACTGATCTTGAAGAGAGTATGAAAAGATGTCCAACTAGGAGTGTTTTTTGCACAGTTGGTAGAAAAACTTGACCAATTGGGCAAGCTTTCTACACAGTTGGCAGGAAAGCTATACGTGTTTTCTTTGAAATTTTCAGAAACCGTTTCCAACTGGGTGCGCTTCCACACTCTCTCTCCTAAATTGGCCTATTTCCCTGAATCTTGAAAAAAAAAAGGCCTATTTAGCCAACTAACAAAAAAAAATGGCACATATGCACAATTTAGCCAACCCGACCCATAAGCACTTTTAATATGTTTTTTCTTTTATTAATACTTTAGATTCAAGTTTTTTATATGACAAAGTACATATTTGTTTACAATTTGATCCTCATGTTTTAAACATGTTCTCACATTAAATTTAGACTAACATTTAACAACTAAATAACTAGTTGGTACACAATGTTCTAACTGGTGCGACAAGAATTGGGTGGAACAAGCCAATGAAATTGGTTCAGACAAGAATGTTAGCCGATTCGGAATAGGAAGTTAGTTGCATTGGTTTATTACTGAAATGGTGCACACCGACCGAATTCAATGTGGAACCAACTACATTGGTTAGCATACACACATACAGAAAAGAAATGTACAAACAAATCGAACAATTATGTCAACTATTGATGTAGTAGTCTAATGACAAATAACTTGCATTATTTACATATCTGTTGATATGGACATAAAAAAAAAAAAAAGATTTATTCGATCAACAACTCGAACAATTACATCAACTAACCACTGATGGAGTAGTATAGTGGCAAATAACTTGCATTATTTACATCTTTATTGATGTCAAGTCTTGAGTTTAAATCTAAACAAACCTTTTTCTGTCCGTACCTTCAATTCTCAGGAACACGGCCGTTCATCGTTTCCTTGGCCCTGGATTTGAGAAGAAAAAAAGATCAGAGTCTGCAATGTCCAAAGTTGTTGTGAAACACACTTTGAGCAACACAGTTTTTCCATAAGAATGAACCAAAAGAGGGATATAATAGGCAGGGAATTTGGTTTGGACAAGATAAAATGTGTGCATTTCTTTTTGGTATAGCCATAACTGTCCTCATCCATTTATCAGTCTGAGCCTAATCCTATTTGAGCCAGGAGTGGTATTTAGGTAAATCCCTCCCAATAATGATGACTCAAGATCTCGAACTCGGTCCAAATATCTGGGGAAGAAATTCACTGCCACTTCTTCCAACCATTTGCTGGTTTTTTTTGGGGATTTTCAATTGCCCATCTTAAACATAAATGTGAATACTCGTTTCTTTTCTTTGGAAAGTATAAATGTGAATACTCATATAACAAGAAAAGGGACAAGTTAGACTGACGCCTTAGGTCGAATAATAAAGGAGCTTGATGTCCCGAGGCCTGGGTTAGAGTCTTGTGGGTGGAGAAAGTAGCATTGGGGAGCTTTGACCTCGTTTAGAGATTCGACCTGGCTCGACTTTGGATTTAGCCGGGGTCCAATGTAGCTACGGGACATGGGGGGCTCAGACCAAAAACAAAAGAGACAGTTGAGATGCCAAAGATGCATGGTTATCATTCTCCGTTTATCTATTAAGGCTAATTTCATTTCCCAGAATTCATACAAAAACAGCACAAAGTAACTATGACAGACAATAAAAATACAATTATGCTACTTTTAATCCAGTTCATAAGATCAAAATGAAGTTTTAAATGACAGAAGAGCATGAAAGAGCCCACGATAGCAACTGCAATGTATTAAGCAATACCTAGAAGCAGCATATAAACAGTTCATATATAAACCAAGAAGATTCATTCTGAAGAAACCGTGCTCCTACACAATGTATCATCCCTTAAACAAACAATAAATATGCCAGAATTCTCGAATTAACCGAGCAATCTAATTTCAGCTAAATGAAGAAAACATGCTACTGAAAAATGTATTATCATCTTAAACAAAAAATACATATAGCAATGTTCTTGAATTAATTGAGCAATCAAATTTCAGCTAATTGAACAAACCTTTAGGGTTGATTAGTAGCCTCAACAGACTCAGCAGCAGCATATAGAAAGTTTATATACAAACCAATGAGATTCATACTGAAGAAAGCATGCTCCTACACTATGTATCATCATCTTAAACAAACAATAAATATAGTGATATTCTTGAATTAACCGAGCAATCAAATTTCAGCTAATGGAACAAGCCTTTGGGGTTGATTATCAGCCTCAACAGACTCGGAAGCAGCATATAAACAGTTCATATACAAACCAACGAGATTCATACTGAAGAAAGCATGCTCCTACACAATGTATCATCGTCTTAAACAAACAATAAATATAGTGATATTCTCAAATTAACCGAGCAATCGAATTTCAGCTAACCCAACAAGCCTTTGGGGTTGATTAGCAGCCTCAGCAGACTCAGAAGCAGCATATAAACAGTTCATATACAAACCAACGTGATTCATACTGAAGAAAGCATGCTCCTAAACAATGTATCATCATCTTAAACAAACAATACATATAGTGATATTCTCGATTTCAGCTCATCGAACAAAACATGCTCCTACACATTCTATGATAATCTTAAACAAACAATGAATATAGCAATATTCTCGAATTAACCGAGCAACCAAATTTCAGCTAATCGAACAAACCTTTAGGGTTGATTAGCAGCCTCAACAGACTCATTCTTCCTCCAGCTTCTTTCCACCGGCACACGCTCATTCCCGAAACTTCCCTTTCCTCCTTTCTCAGCAACTGCTGATGTCTCTCTAATCTTAGCAGCTTCCATCTTCTCATCAATCTCCTTCCAATCTTTCCCTTTTTCCTTCAAAACCTCCTCTCGCGGCCTCGCCTCACCAAAAGGATTTGCCCCCTTGGGCTTATCGGCCGGAGTCGCATCCTTCTTACCCTTTTCAGTTTGAGGAGCTTTACGTGGCTGAAGCACAAGCTTTGGTCTAACCCCACCGCTACCAGCAGAACTGACACTCTCATCATTTTTCTTTCCCCAATTATCCAAATCCCTCGGCGAATCTATCGCTTGAGTCGAATCGAAACTGCTTCTTTCGAAACCCCCACCAAATCTCCGAGGCGGTGCCTCTGCGGCGCTTTTATAGTTCTTATTAGCTGCCCAGCTATCTACTTCATCGGCTTTCGATTGCGAATTGGAAAACCCACCGCCGCCGCCTCCTCTCCCTCTCCTCTCAAGTCCACCCCCAAATGCGTTCGCGGCGGAAGTCGATTTCTTAGCCGAAGCCCAATCATCAATCTCATCGGCGCGTGAGGGAGCAGTTTCTCTATCTTTATTCAATCCCCAAGAAGATCCCCATCTACTATTACTCGAAGAATCATCGCCATCGGAACCATACCTATTCGAACCATAAGATTTAAAACCACCACCTAATCGGTTGCGATCGAGTTCCTCAGCGGAACGTTGTCGAGGGCCAGTGGGGAGTGCGAGGAGATCCTCGCGAGTGAGTCGGGTTGGCTCACTGGGCTTAGAAGCAAACTCGGCGAGAGATAGGGTTTGACCCTTCTTTTTCTTCGCCTTGGTGGTGGTGACAGCGGTGGCTAAGGAAGGGAAATCCCCGAGCTTTTCGGTTGAGGAACCTGCGCCGCTTTGTTGTCGCTCGACTTCCGCTTCATTTTCTTCGGCGTCAACAGCCCATGCGCCGGGTTTACCCCACGGAGATGATACAGTCGCCGCCATGGCGCGGCGGTGATATTTTTTGGAGGGTAGCCTTTAACGAAATTTCAAATTCAAAGCTTGCGTATTTATGGCCGTTTAAATGTTTGGCGTTATGCGGTTTTTATATGTTCTTTATTTTTGGAAACTTTTATAACTATTTTGATATTTTCCGTTTTCTTTTTTTTTTAATTTATTTTGTTGTTAAAATGTAATTAATAAATTTTAAATTAAAAATAAATATTCTTCATCAATTATACTAAAAATACTAAATTAGTAATTAAAATCAGTTGAATTAAATTTTTTTTAAGTTACGATTACAATCAATATATTCCATAATTGTTTGTAACTAATCACTACAAAACACAAACGGAACTATAGTTAATAGGTTATGACACAGTAAAAAATAAAAGGTATAATATTAAATTTAACTCTTAATGTTTATATTCTTTTGTCGATTTAACCCTTATTTTTTAATTAAATTTAGCCTTACACCTTAAAAAAAGTCATTTTGCCCCTTTTATATATATATATATAGATAGATAGATATATTGACTAAAACATTAATTTTTTAATGATGTTAACAAGAAAATTCATGTGTACTTAATGATAAGATGATACTATTTATCTTCTATGTCACGCCAATGAATAATTTTAAAATTATAAAAAATTATTTATAAGAACAAAAAAATAAAATTCAAATAAAAATAACATTGAGTACATATTGATTATTATGCAAGTTGTCATGTTTAAAAAATTAATGTTTTAGTCCGTGTTTCTGTTAAGAAAAATAACAATTCAACTCTTTTTGAAAGGTTGATAGTCAAATATAACTTTTATTAAAAAAGTTGAGGGCTAAAATTGACAAAAGATATAAACATTAAGGGCTAAATTAGACATTATGTCAAAATAAAAAGTATGTAACTAATGTATTTATAAAGAATTGGTATAAAGGACAATGAAGTTTTAATTAAAAGGGCAAAATAAAGACATTAAAAACCATAGCGTCTTAAGTTTAAATCTCATTATGCATATGTATTTTATATATATATAAAAGATATAAGAATAATAAAACATCCTAAAAAATAATATAATTTACTTTATAAAATAATAGATTTTAGTTATTACCAGGGACGTAACTATAGGGAATGACAGGGGCCCGACCCTCGCTAAAATGGAAAATTATAAAATTTCTAAAAATTTAAATCAATAAATGTAAAATTTAATCATTTAAAAATTATAAAGATATATGTTATTAAAATGGTGAAGCTTAATATATAGTACAAATAATTAATATCTCTAAATAAATATGATCAAAATCAATCATTACAATACACAAACATACTCACAATGGAAATATATTTGAATATAGATCAAAATAAATTTGAATAAAAACTCACACGAGATGAAACTTAACCTAAATGTGATTTTTATAAATAGGGGTGAACATTTGATCAAATTGAGTGAAAATTTTTTGAGTTAATTGAGTTGACAAGTTTCATTTTATCATCCTAACTTAATTTGAAAGTTTTCGAATCTAATCGAGTAAAATAAAATTCGAGTCGAGTTGAATCAAATGAAATTGTTCAAATTAAATAAAAAATTTAAATATATCAAATTAAAATCTTGTTACAATATAAATAATTCCATGTTGAAGCACATAAATTTGAAATCATATATTTTTAAAAAAAAAATTCAAAGCAAAATAAGAGAAAAAAAAACCAAAAATTATTAATTTAGAATTATTTTAATTTTTTTTTACATATTCTTCAGATTTTTTAATACTTTTTAAGTTTTTAAAATTATAAATTTTAGAATTTTTATAAATATTTTAAATTTTAAAAATTATTTTATAATTTTTTTAAGAGAGACTAATTTATTCATTTTTTTAAATTAATAGGGGCTAAAAGTATATTTGAATTATTCCAGTTATTCGAATTGTAAAATTTTACTTGACTCAAACTCGAATTACTTATTTAAGTATACTTAAAAAAATAGAATAACTTAATTTGATCTATTTATACATAATAAGAATCGAATCGAATAAAAAATTAGACAGTCGTAGAAGTCTCACCATGGTATGTTTAAGATGAATTTACAAAGGGTAATGGGTGGCAAATAATTACAATTAACAGATTTGATTTCTGATTATGCCCAATTAGATTATTCTGCTGGATTTTAAGTTTACGGTAAAATTATAGTTTTGCTCCCTATACCATACTCGATTTTGAGAATCAATTTTTTGTAATTTAATTTAACATGATTTGATATTCTTGCTATTATTCAGGTTATGCCTTAATCCATATCATTAACATACGGAGTTTTTATTTAGGAAAAAAAAATCTAAAATCATGAGGTTGAGCAATTCTTTTTAAAATGATAAATTAGCAAAAAAAAAATTATTATTATTTTGATAACTATAATTTCACCATTTAAATGACATAAGGAATTTTGAGTTTCAGGTTTTCAAAAATAATTTGGCTTAAGGCATAACATTTATAATAGTAGGAAGATCAAATTATGCCAAATTAAACAAATAGTAAACCCCCAAGTTGAATATAGTACAGGGACTAAAACCACAATTTAACCAAAATTTACCTTTTCCATTTCTAACTGATACACCTGTTGGGGTCATTTGCAAGTGGTTGGAGAAAAGAAAAGGCATTCACCAAAACTACCTTTCAGGCTTTTGTTGACAATCCTCCCCCCAAAAAAAAAAAAAAAGTAACTCTTGCTTTGCGGTTGGTTTCCACATGTACAATTGAGGGGGTGAGAGCAGTCATCTTAGAATGGCAAAACCTCATGGCTCGTAATACTCATCGAGACGGTGGTGAGTGATTAAATGTTCTTCCTCGGGACTCTTTAAGGAGTCGCCATTGATGAACCATGTCACGGTTCCTGCAATGTAAATGAATGCTTTGATATAAGCACAAATAGGTTTATATGGAAAGTTGAAGCAATTACTTGTTTGCAATTCAATAAAGTCAATCGAAGTTACAATAATTCCAATAGAATCGATCATTAGAAGTACTCAACTGAATAACCAACTCAACAACTAATTCAATTCTAACTAAGTAACTAAACAGAATAAATTTGGAGAGAACCCGCCCAGGGCCTCAACCTTGCATGGCAAAGTTATAATATCATATAAAGTTTCAACATGTATGGTTATCATGCACATGCAAGGGAATGCAAAATTCAAATTGCTCATATAAGGAACTGATACATAGGTGAAATGGTGGGAGTGGCGTTGCGCAAATAGCTCATCCCATCCATAATACCATTGTAGTCTATCCATGGAAAGATAAATTTATAGTTTCGAGTTTAAACAAGAGCAGAAAGAGGGGCAACTCATGAAATTTATAGTTTCAAGTTTCGACCTTTCCCCTGCCAAAAGGGGGTGATGAGTTCTGCATGTACCTACTGGAGGAGGAGGTGGTTCCTGTTCTCTTGTCACATGAAGTATGATTGTTCCCGAGAGCACGGTGATGAGTCCGCATATTTCAGAAGCAATGCTGCCTGCATTTTGGCCTGACCAGTCCTATAAAAATAACAGTATAACAGCAACCATTACAATTAACAAGCATAAGTAGGAATCGGTCCCGTGGTCTCGTGTTCTGATGAATTAAAATTTTCACCTTAAACATGATTACACTAGCGATAATGGTAAAAGTCGTGAACATCACATAATATACCGGAGAAACAAGTGTGGCATTGAATGTATCCAGGGCCTACAAAAAGGAACATATGCACATCAGCCAAAAACAAGCCAACCAGTCCTATTTGAAAGATGCATATCTTTAAAAATATTACGCCGGACATGAGAACGAAAAAGAGAAGGCTTGTAGTTATAGACCTACTTAGGGCACTTTCGACGTCCAAAAATATCAATGGTACTGTAAAATGAAAGGATTATATGCAGAAATAGTTCATCAGAGGATGTTCTAGAAGAAGCTACACTTTGCATGTAAATTTCTTGGCACAAAGCTTTTGAAACTGCTAGTAATGCTGGGATCCAAAATAAGAGATTTTCAGGTAAAAGTACCATGGAATCACCTATACTAAGAGCTAGATTGTATTTTGCTCCCTTTACTCAAAAAATGAGCAAATTAGTCCATGTATGATAGATCAAATAGCAAACTGGTTCTTTTGTGTTAAAAATTTCATCCATTTCAGCTGCTAAAAACTGACGTGGCTGATAGGATAATCAGATAGTTAGATATGGCATGCCACATGTGCTTCATTCTGATGTACAATGACCAGTTATTAATAGTAGAAATGGATGAAATTTTTAACAGAATCTATTTGCTCCTTGGTCTAACGTACAGGTATTGATTTGCTCATTTTTTTAGTAAAGGGGGCAAAATGCAATCCGATTATTAGTACAAGGGTCTCCATAGTACTTTTACCGAGATTTTCATCAAATGTTATTGAATCATTCGATTAAGTTTCCATACCTAACATGCAATAATTTAGCATATCTAATGACAAAACTATGCTAGTTGCATAAATAGAGCGTATGTTTTTCAAGTCATTCACTCAAATGAAGGAACAGACAACCAAGGAGGCATGGAATCGAAAATACTAACCTTATTGAGGTAAATTAATTGTGTAATGACACAGATAACAGCAACTGTAAGAAAAAACCAAGTTTGAGGATAAGCAATCTGACTCATCCCATCCAATGTAAGCTTTATAGCAATTCCAATGGCTTTGATGCTAACAACCTGTGAACACCCGAGAAACATTGTGCTTACAGCATAATTTGCCGAGAAAAGTTCATTAGTAAGATGTACATACCGTAAGAGAACCCATCAATGAACATATTCCCAAATAAACCAGTATATTTGTCTGTCCATAATGAGGCTCAAAATGCAAAACCAAAGCTAAAACTGCTGAAAGTGTAGCTACTACATAAACCAGAAAAGCTGCCAACATAAACATGCGAAAAGGATCAAAAGTCAATAACTCATGACAAGGTTTGAATGACAAAGGATAAAAAGTATGAAGAGAAGGATCAAACCTGGTTGTGTTGCTAGAGTCCATATGTCTTGTACGGAACTCGGGGTATGCTCTTGCGGTGCATGAATTACAATCACCACCGAACCAACAATGCAGGAAACACAACCTACAATCCCCATTTTCTGAATTCTTTCATTCAACAAAAAGTGTGCCAGGCAAGCACTGTAGATGTTTATAAAGCTTGTAAGTTATCGAAAACATATGAATCATTGATCTTTAACAAACAAAAGGAACCTCACCTCACAATTATACTTAGAGCACCAAGCGGCGTAACTAGAACAGCAGGAGCATAGATATAAGCCACGAAATTCGCAATCTCTCCCATGATCACTTTCCATACGAAACTTGATTAATTTAACAAGGAATGTGATTTCGGGCTTATATGTTTCGAGAAAAGAAGATTACTGTGAGTAATAAACTTACTAGTTATCATGCCT